>CAUOFW020001725.1:1494049-1537534 GCA_963454935.2 Ilex paraguariensis | reverse complement strand
GGGGGGGGGGGTGGGGGGTGGGGGGGGGGGGGTGGATGGTTAGGGGGGGAGGAGGGGGGGGGGGGGGGGGGGGGGGGGGAGGGGTTGGAGGGTGTGAAAAGTCATTTGATATAACTATCTTGGGTTGACATATATAAAACTCAAGTCATTTGATATAACTATCTTGGGTTGACATATATAAAACTCACCCTCCAACCCCCCCCCCAACCAAATGGGTTTACTAAGCATGAGTTAACAAGTTCAGCAA
Source organism: Ilex paraguariensis (assembly GCA_963454935.2). NCBI lineage: Eukaryota > Viridiplantae > Streptophyta > Magnoliopsida > Aquifoliales > Aquifoliaceae > Ilex > Ilex paraguariensis. Next base: position 1,537,287 of record CAUOFW020001725.1, on the reverse strand, counting down.
AACATGAGTTTTATTAAAATATTGGACATTTTTCCTTGTACCCGTCATACCAAACTCTCCTATAACCCGTCAAACAAACAGTCTCTTAAAATCTCTGTTTCATAACCACAAGAGTCATTTTTTTAGGGGATGTTTGGTAGACGCATTATGAGGTAGGATTAGACTAAATTACTTACTAAGTCAAAAAATAAATCAAGGGTACTACATATTTCCAAAACAGTTTGACTTTTGAAATTTTTTTATAAGTCCTTAACTTACGGATTGTTTTATTATTTACAATGACGATCATTTTTGCCATTGTTGGACAATAACGTACAAAAACATTCTTATTGTCAACGAACATGGATCAGAAACAAATTAACATTAACTTATCATTTGACACTGACATTCACCATGAACAGAATTAGTATATAACAGTGCCAGTAAGTTGTTTATGGCATCAAAGACTACAAACTTGCATTCTAGATCCACCATTCTGGATCTAGAACAGAAATTGAAAGAAAAGAAAGAAAGAAATGTTGATTTTTATTATAATACTTCAAAATATAGATAATAATAAAAATTAGATGGAAGAACACAACTTTTAATCATATATTTTGGAAGTGAGTAGTAATACTTCTTACTTCATACATAGTCACAATTTGTTTCATGAATAGTCATCGAATAGTTGTAACCTAATGAACTTTCACAACATTTAAGGGCATTGTGATATTTCACAAAAAATGTGTCATTTTATATATAAATAGGCTTATGTTCAAGTGGTTTTGGTATTCTATTTGAGAAATGATATGTGTACAAAAAATATGTACCAAAACTTGAATCGAATTACTTACAGTCGTTGGATCAATGTGTTTCATCACTAATCTAACGACTATAGTTGATTGAGTGCAAGTTTTGGTGCACATACAATTATTCATTCTATTTTATTCATCAATAAGANCTTTTTTTTTTTTTGAACACAGAACCACTCTGAAACTTATACATAAAAAGTAATTAACACACTTTCATTAAATAGCTTTGTTTGCATGTTTACAAAACAAAAAAAAAATTTAAAAATAAAAGCACTTTGTAAAAAATGTTTGTTTGTCTGGTCAACAACAAAAAACAAAAAAACAATTATCGCACATTGACTCATAGAACCACCTACCCACCTACGCACGTGCATGCACACAAATAAACATGGGCAAGCAACAATGGTTGGCTGGCGATGGTGATGTCAACAATGAGGAGTGGTGTGAGGTGATGGCACGTGGTGCGTAGTTGTGGGTTGTGGCAATAATGATGTGGTATTGGCTGTAGATTGTGGCTGCGATGTTAATGAAGGTTGTGGTTGTGACGAATGATGGTGATTTCTATATTCAAGGGTGATGTGGTGGTAATAGCTAGAGGTGGTGGTGTTTTAACGGAGGCATGAAAGTGTTTTTGCTGAAGAATGAATTATGTTTTTTATATAGTTTGTTTTTAGTTATGGACTTATCTAAGTGAAAAAACTATTTTTAACTTGTTAGAAGTTTCATTGACATAGGATTACTTGGCACCAAAATTTTGGTCTTTATAACTAAAAAATGCAAGGGCAAGTCTCTCCATAGAGTATTGTTGGTATAAATTCTTGCACAACTCAAGAATTCTGGTTGACCTGAGTTAATCCCTTGGGCGACCCCCGAGTAATATTTACCTCTCAGTGTCCGTGCAGAGTTCCATCCCACATCAACTGGGTACCCATCCTTAAGGGGCTCATGCTTATAAGGGGGTGGGGAAGATGACTCTCAGACGACTAACTAGTATAACCTTTACTAATTAGTTAGTTTGTTAGCTTGTTTGTTTGTTTTTTGAGAAATTTGGAGGTCGGTCTCCCTATATGAACTTATTTGGAGATAAATCCGTCAAGAAAACTTATTTAGTTTTAAGTCTATTTTTTGTCAACTTTATTAATGTAACCCTTCCTTGTAAGAAAGTAATAAATGACGTTTGAAGGAACGTCTCCTTCACAAACGGACACAATGTACAACGAGATACTATTCCTTCATAATCACTATCAAATTCGGCTATAATCTTCCAATCCACAATATTTTAGTCTCCAAAAAATAAATAACCAGCATTTACCAAAAATCGTTCATATTCAATTTTCAAACCGATTACATTCTATAAGATACAATTTTAATTTTACTATTTAAGTTTACTGTGAATTCCATCGACAAAGTTGCAGTTAACTTTTGGCATTCAAAACAACTTCACAGCATTGAGATTTAAAAATAGAGTTAATGTATGTGATTTTGCAGGAAAGTTGAAGTTCATTGTAAGGTTTTAAAAAATCTTCTACATAATCCATATTTCAAACTGTTCATAATTTTTTTTTTACATTCTTAAATTTAAAATTGCGAATCTTTATTACTAAATTAAAGTGCTATACATGTTTTTTCTGTTACTTCGATTTAGTTGGTTATTTCTATTAAAGGCTCCTCATTGAGCCAAACAGGCTTATGCAGTCTCAGGAAAATGCCTATGGGCCGGGAGTTGTCTAGGTTCCAGGAAACAGCCCATGGGCTACCTCTGTAGATCATCAATTGCCCACAAAATTCTGCCCATGATTTGTAATTGGGACATATGGAATAAATTGGATCTCCGGATCATGTTGTCAATTTTTAAGGAATCTATATAAGAATTACGAAAATAAATTCCCTCACATAATCGGATTGGAATTGGATCAAGGTATTTGAATTGGATTCTAATTAGTTGATATATGATCCGGTGAAAGTCTTAGCCGAGCCGTAGATATATATTTATCGACCCTGTCCGACTTGTGTCCCATCATTGGGCTCTGACTTGCAAGTTGGGTAGGCTTGGGCCGAGATTCGGGGCATGTTTGAATGGTTTTGGTGTAGGAAAATTGACTTGGTTTTACTTTTATCAAACCTATCATAATCCCTTGGTTGGTGAGTATAATAAACATGTATGGGACCCACATACTAATCACAGTTATAATAAAAAAAATTCTTATGTAACTGACTAAAATACTCACAAATTAATCCAATTCATACACATGTTTGTTTAAGTATATATATATATTTGTCAACCCATTTGGTTGNGGGGGGGGGGGGGGGGGGGGGGGGGAGGGGTTGGAGGGTGTGAAAAGTCATTTGATATAACTATCTTGGGTTGACATATATAAAACTCAAGTCATTTGATATAACTATCTTGGGTTGACATATATAAAACTCACCCTCCAACCCCCCCCCCAACCAAATGGGTTTACTAAGCATGAGTTAACAAGTTCAGCAAAACATGAGTTTTATTAAAATATTGGACATTTTTCCTTGTACCCGTCATACCAAACTCTCCTATAACCCGTCAAACAAACAGTCTCTTAAAATCTCTGTTTCATAACCACAAGAGTCATTTTTTTAGGGGATGTTTGGTAGACGCATTATGAGGTAGGATTAGACTAAATTACTTACTAAGTCAAAAAATAAATCAAGGGTACTACATATTTCCAAAACAGTTTGACTTTTGAAATTTTTTTATAAGTCCTTAACTTACGGATTGTTTTATTATTTACAATGACGATCATTTTTGCCATTGTTGGACAATAACGTACAAAAACATTCTTATTGTCAACGAACATGGATCAGAAACAAATTAACATTAACTTATCATTTGACACTGACATTCACCATGAACAGAATTAGTATATAACAGTGCCAGTAAGTTGTTTATGGCATCAAAGACTACAAACTTGCATTCTAGATCCACCATTCTGGATCTAGAACAGAAATTGAAAGAAAAGAAAGAAAGAAATGTTGATTTTTATTATAATACTTCAAAATATAGATAATAATAAAAATTAGATGGAAGAACACAACTTTTAATCATATATTTTGGAAGTGAGTAGTAATACTTCTTACTTCATACATAGTCACAATTTGTTTCATGAATAGTCATCGAATAGTTGTAACCTAATGAACTTTCACAACATTTAAGGGCATTGTGATATTTCACAAAAAATGTGTCATTTTATATATAAATAGGCTTATGTTCAAGTGGTTTTGGTATTCTATTTGAGAAATGATATGTGTACAAAAAATATGTACCAAAACTTGAATCGAATTACTTACAGTCGTTGGATCAATGTGTTTCATCACTAATCTAACGACTATAGTTGATTGAGTGCAAGTTTTGGTGCACATACAATTATTCATTCTATTTTATTCATCAATAAGATTTTTTTTTTGGAACTTATTTCTTCTTATAAGTGAAATCTTGTGATTCTTTTGAGTGTCCAGGAAATTTTTATTTTAAGAAGACAATTAAGGGCTTATTCAAGTTAGTCAGATTTCTTGTTTGAGTGCACATCATGAGTTTTTGTTTAGTTTATTGTATCTTGAGAGTAGAACGTAGTAATTATTTACACCTAGATAACAATAATATTCTATTTTAGAGAACATCTTTTATAGCGTGCCTACATTCTAACTTTTTTTTTTTGTTATTATTATTTTCATTATCTTTTTTGTCTTATTGATTTGGAGTAGTTTTTTTTTTATCAAAGATTTGGAGTAGTTTAAATTTATTGATCTTTCATGTAGGATAAGATACATAAGTTGTATAATTTTCAAGAAGAAAAAAGCAAAGCAAGCACATAGTTCCATTCTAAATTTTAAGAGTCCCATATGGGACCAAAGGCAGGAATGCCTAGAGCTTTGCATGCATCAACCACATCCCGGCTCCCTTCTGGATTACTGGTCACAATGACAACCTCAGCTCCCAAATATCTACCTGCATCGGTGTTTGTTGCAAGACTTATTTTAAAGTTTTAAATTTAATTGTTAAAAAATATAAATTTTTTTCAAATGAAATATAGGCGGACTAGCTCTTTGGCTAAGTTTTAACGAGTTTTTTCGAACGGGCTACTAGGCCAAGCTTCGGTCTGGGTAATGAGTTTAGGGGCAAATCCAAGTTCATTTTTTAAAAATATTGGGCTTGCGCTTGGGCGGGTCAACTATCAACCCTATTAGGTTATGGACCTATTTTTTGGGTCAAATAACATGACTCATAGGTAACTCGGGCCATGAACACCCTTAGATTTGGTGAATTAGTTTGATATAGTATCTTTTATTTGGATGTTTTGATGAATACCAAATAATATTACTGTTAATAATTTTAAGGGAGAATTACACTGAGACCGTTGAGATTTTTTATTTAATCACTCACACCTCCTGACATTTAAAATATTATATATAGACCGCTAAAATTTGTATGCGCATAACAGTTAGATCCCTACTATAAATATATCAGTTAATAAATTACACTCAGACCCCTTAAAGTTTGTAAACATATATTACTTAGAGCCCTTAAGTTTAAAATGTTATATTTAGATCAAAAATACTTTAATCAAAGATAAAATATTAAATATTTTAAATTTTACAATTAAAATTCATGTTTTATTGTATCTTTTAGTGAAATAAAATCAAAAATAAAAATTCAATTTTATCTTATAATTTGACCCCTTGTTTAATTTTTTTAGTTTTATTATAATATATAGTATAATTATATACTAACTATGATTTTTTTTTTTCAACTAGATTTTTATTTTTGATTTTATTTCAATAAATAACATAATAAAACATGAATTTTGGATGTAAAATTTATATTCTATTATAAATAATCTAGACCCCTTGTTTGATTTTTTTTAGTTTTATTTCAACAGATAGTATAATTGTATACTAATTACGATTTTTAAGAAAAAAAAATTAAATTTTTATTTCAAAAAATGATACAATAGAACATGAATTTTAGTTGTTAAATTTAAAATATTTGATGTTCTATATTTGATTAGAGTATTTTTTGTTTAAGTATAATATTTTAAGTTTAAGGGGTTTAAATATTATATACCTACAAATTTTAAGAGGGTCTAAGTGTAATTTATTAACAGATATATTTACAGTATGAATTTAAGTGTTACGTGCGTGCAAATGTCAGAGAGTCTAAGTGATTAAGTGACAAACCTCAAGAGGTCTGAGTGTAATTCTCCCAAAATTAGGTTTGGAACTAGCTGTGAATGTGGCAGACAATCATGGAGGATAGCCAAGCTTGCCTCTCCAAAACAAAAAAAACTCTCTACGTCATAGCCCAAACCCCAATATAAAATACACCCTACCTCGTGCTCTTCTCATCGAAGCTACCTCTCAAAGTGAGCGGGCCGCTTCTCTGAAGCTGATAGACAGCAACATCGACGAGAGGCAATGACCATTGAATTGAACGCACTTACAAAGAATGCCACTTTGTCATTTGTTCCCTATGATCCTTCCATGAACATTGTCGAATGCAAATGAGTCTTCTGAGTTAAACGCAATGTCAATGGCACAATAGAATGCAGAAGCAAGATTAGTTGAAAAATGCGTCCATCAATAAGAGGGAATTGATCACAGACATTGCAGTGCAAGCGAGAACTATTTGCAAGTGTTGTCAATTGTTGTAAGCAATGGATGGGTAACGTAAGCAGTGCTTTTTTCCATGGCCACCTTGAAGAAGAAGTTTACATGTCGTAACCATCTTGTTTTATTGATGACAACAAACCCCATCATGTTTACTAACTTTATCAATCTTTCTATGGCTTGAAACAAGCCCTTCGGGCTTGGTTTAATTGTATAAGTTCGTCTCTTAAGCTAAAGTTTGTGGGGTCTAAGGTGGATAACTCCTTATTCATTCTCAACAAATGGTATACTGATATTTATGTTCTTATACTGATATTTGTGGGATCCACATTATGTTTTGGGTATTGAGGTGTTATCGCAATCTTGAAAAATAATTTTTTCTAACAGAAGTATATTGTTGACCTTCTCAAACAGTCCAAGTTGGAGGACATTAGACCCATTGATACACATGGCATCATCTTCGAACCTTAGCAAGACAAGTGGCGAACCACTTCTTAATCCACAACAATACTGAAACATTGTCAGTACTCTTCAATAGGTAATTTTAAAACGACCAGAATTTAGCATTTTCTATCAACAAAGTGTATTAGTTCATGTAAAATCCAACCACCGGTCATTGGCAAGCAATCTAACGGATTCTTCGGTATCTCAAGAAAACTATATCACATGGCCCTTTCCTAAGCAAATCATCTTCCCATGATATTCAAGCATCCTTTTGTGATGCGGATTAGGAAAGGTATCCAAACGATTGTCGATTAATTGATGGGCATCAAACACACACACAAATACTCAAATACACATGCTAGTACTACACCAAACACACACACACACACACACACACACACATTGTCTATGTCTTTTTTTTTTTTGGTGTTTGAGTATGTGTGTGTTCATTTTTTGTGGGGTGTGTGTGTTTTTAGTGTATAAGTGGGTGTGTTTGTGTATATGAGTGTTTGTATTTTAGTTTATTAGTGTGGTGTGTATATTGTGTGTTTTTGTGTATTAGTGTATATATTTTGTGTATTTGAGTATGGAAAATACTATTTGGACCTAATTTGAGGACATAATCTAGTGCCATAATTCAATATAACCATTAGATTGGTTGTGAACTTTATTTAACATTGGAACTCACAACTAATCCAATGGTTGCATTAAAGTCACATCATTAAATTCTCAAATTAGGTTCCCAAATAAGGTCCCTATAACATTGCTCTTTGAGTATTTGTGTGTGCGTGCGTGCGTGTGTGTGTGTGTGTTGATGTATTAATGTGTGTTTGTTTGTGTGAGCAGTTTTTGGTATTTTAGTGAGTTTGTGTCTTTGTTGTGTATTAGTGTGTGTGTGTGTGTTTGATGATGAGGTAGCTGATGATTATCAATTGGCAACTGGAATTTTTTTTTTGTTGAATTAGTTGTTGTTTTGTTAGTTGTATTATACTAGACCGAACTTAGTTTTATTTCCGTTGTTTATTTTGAGATTTAGTTGGCATAGATGATTGTCTGGTAATTAAATGTTCTCATAATTTATGCTCTTGCCATTACGTCGAATACCTTTTGTTCATAAAAGCTCAACCGGATTTTCTAAACCTTCTATTACTAGACAGATGAGCCTTTTTCTACTAAACTGGTTTTAATGTTGATCACACCTTTTTTTTAACAAAAAAAAAACAAAGCATGACATAGTCACACACTCAATAAGAAATTTGCTTATAATAAATATGAAACCAAGTACACGAGCCTCATGGCACTACAACATTTGAGAAGAATACAAGGTATTAGAATTTTTCGAGGCTACCAATCGAAGGAAGAATCAGCAGGCACAGGTAAAGAAACACATGGTGAGTTAATCTGAGGAATAGTGTATGGTCCATCTAACAAACTTTTGGACATCAAGCTATATGCTGCCTCTGTTAAGTGATAACCATCCCAGTCAACATATAGGGAAGGGTTATCACAACCAAGAGAAGGTCTACTACCACATACAATAGATATTGTGAAATTGTAAAGGCCTCCCGTTCCACAGCATGCTACAATAGCTCCTCTCATGAATCCTACAATAACAAGTAATTAAGCCTCACTAGCAATTGGGTAAATACAAATGCCCGTATGTTTCAAAAATTAAATTGTGCATTTTTTCGGGTTTCCTTATGCTTCTCGGGTTTTTTCTGGTTTCTCTACGCCTCTATGTAGATACTTTCTCATCTTCTATAAATGCAGTGCTCTAAATATTAATGATTCATTTATGGATGCATGTAAAAGAAGTGGTGAAGGAAGTAGTACCATATTTTTGTGGGGAATGATAAAGTGGCATCGCAGCTTTGTAATAATCAGCATAGATGATGGTGGCATGAGGATGAAGCTCTCGAATCTCATTGATTTCTCTTTGTAGCAGTTCATTGTGATGTTCAGTAAACTGGTTAAGCCAAATAAGGCAACCCATTGAGTCATACTCTGTTTCATTTGATGTCTCAAAGTATGTTAGGTAGGCCGCTAAACAGCCCAATGGTAACATCCCAGGGACTACGAGTGTCACAGCCCCAAGATCAATTAGTTCCTACATTGCAATGAAAAAGTTAATTTTACAAAATTTACCTAGCAACATGCTTTAACTTTTTTTTTTTTTTTTACACACCCACACTAATACACCTGACCACACACACTAACACTTCACAATACAAACTAATATACTAAAATAATAAATACACACCAGTACATCAAAAATACACTCACTTACTAATACACCAAAAATTATATGCAATAATAAACAAAAATACACAGACACACACACTAATACGTTTATCAAACATGCTTTTGCTAAGATTGAAATGTACTTTGAAAAGGTATTACCATTTGGAGGCTAAGATTGAAATGTTGTAACTACAAAACCACGCCATTTTTTGTTAAAAAAAAAATAGCATCAGAAAAGTCTATTTACGCCATTCTTCAAATAGCAAGCTTAGATTCTTACGTTGATGGCTGAACCGATGGCTTCAACTACAATAGGTACAAATGATTGAACCTCATCTATGTTGGCTTTTGAATAGAATGAATGGCAATAGTCATTGCCTCCGAACGGTCCCAATAGAAATAGAGAGCTCTGAAAGAATTCACTGCAACCTAGACATTATCATAACAGTATTAAGAAAAGCTGTTGGTGCATTTACTATGCTTCTTTGATACGATGAAAAAATTAAATGATGTAAATGAATGATTCTTCCCTTGAAAAATAGAAAGTGTATCACTCTCACTTTTCATTTTTTCATCCACCCTATCAAACAGACCATAATGCTTTGTTTGATATAATGGAAAAGTGAGAGGATGAAAAAGTGAAATAATAAAAATTTGGGAGGATAAATAAAACATCATGTTTGGAAAGAATGGAAAAATGAAAGAATTAATTTTTCTTCCATCTCACTAAAATCTAACTCTCCAAAATTGAAAGAAAATATGGATAGAAAGTTAGTTATGTGGGTTTAAATGTATATTATTTACCTTTATATCCTTAGTATATGCATACATCATATTTATCTATTACATATTATACATACATTAATTTGATATAGAATATATAATTATAAAATATGTACCAATACTTTTTTCGCCGTTTCATTTTCCATCCTTATCAAGCACAAAAGGAGTAAAATAAGGATTCCTCCCATGAACGATAGAAAATATATTAATCATACTTTTCATATTTTCATCGTCCTACCAATCACGCCATAGTCCAATATCGTGGGTCCGAAATTGCTTGTATTGAATATAACACTGGCACTAACACAGTGACTGTCATGACGTTCTTTAATAATCCAAATATTGTGGGTCCTTAACTTTGACTTACTTGAGGGTGAATTGCAGAGAGATGGCAATATTTCTTTGAACCAAGCCAACTGAACTTTGAGAGATTCATTTGTGATAGGATCGTAGATTCCTCTTTCTTCATAGAATGCTAGATCCAGTGTTGGAGCTCCTATAACTGCGAAATTCACACCCTTACGAAAATTTGTTCTTTTTTCATTCTTCCATTCAACATATGGTGGTACCAGTGGAAGTCCATAATATTCAGCTGCAAAAAAAACAAATGATATTTTTGTGTATANTTCTTCCATTCAACATATGGTGGTACCAGTGGAAGTCCATAATATTCAGCTGCAAAATAAAAAAAATGATATTTTTGTGTATGACACCATGTGCTTGTATTTATTTTTGTGTATAACACCATGGTTTTGAAAATGTTAATGGGCGTAATGANCAAATGATATTTTTGTGTATAACACCATGTGCTTGTATTTATTTTTGTGTATAACACCATGGTTTTGAAAATGTTAATGGGCGTAATGAGAATGAAAACTGGATATGTGAATTTTTATTTTTCACTCACTTTTTTGGTCTAAAATTTAGATATGTACATATTTTAGGTTCAAAATCAAGGAAACAAGAACTTTTCTAATACTGTCAATGCACGATGTGCGTTGAATATAAATNTTATTTTTCACTCACTTTTTTGGTCTAAAATTTAGATATGTACATATTTTAGGTTCAAAATCAAGGAAACAAGAACTTTTCTAATACTATCAATGCACGATGTGCGTTGAATGTAAAAAAATTTAAATAATATTTGTTTATAAATGTGAATTATATGTATAATAAAATTAAATAATAAATTAGGCGATGAATAATTAATCCGTATTTTAATTATTGTAGAATTTATTACTTTATTCTATAAGGTTTTGAGAACTTAGCCAGTCATTAATTTAGTAATCTCTTTTTATTTTGTTAAATAAATTGATTGGATTGCTTATAATATTATTATATTATTTCATATCAAAAAATAAAATACAACATATATTTGACTGTGGAATTTAATAACTACATGGACATGTTTGTTTTGAGTATTGCTTTGCATGGGATTAAGAAAATGTATTCTTTACATTTCCAATACCAATAGAAATTAGCACCGGTAATAAAAAGTATTTTAATCCACTCTCATATTTGTTTATTCAATAGCTATTATAGTGGGTCCCACAAACAATCATCTATTTTATTATATCTTGTATAACAAATATACAATTTTACCCTTAATATTATCTATTTTCATTACTCTGTTTGTGTAGCGTTTTTGCACAATGTTAGGTATAATACATGGTATGTCAATCCATACCCAAAAAATTCTAAATAATGTAAGACATTCAAATTAAAAATAAAGAATCTAATGTCAAGAATCGGTGACACCGTAAAAATTGTTTTAAAAAAAGGGTACGCTTAAACATAATACAAAAAAAAATTAAAATAATACACAGGAGGGTATTTGTGTTATTTTTTTTACTTGTACTATCGATGAATTTATATCAGCAAATAATACCACTTGATAGTTGGTATTCATTAAAGCCATATACAAGAGTTAAATGCTACTATACAAATCAAGTCGGTATTGCAACCAGAAAAATAGTACTACATATAAAATATCAACCAAATAAAGTAATAGTTGAGCCCTAAGTACTATTTTTTGTTATCTCACNATGTGAATTATATGTATAATAAAATTAAATAATAAATTAGGCGATGAATAATTAATCTGTATTTTAATTATTGCTGAATTTATTACTTTATTCTATAAGGTTTTGAGAACTTAGCCAGTCATTAATTTAGTAATCTCTTTTTATTTTGTTAAATAAATTGATTGGATTGCTTATAATATTATTATATTATTTCATATCAAAAAATAAAATATAGCATATATTTGACTGTGGAATTTAATAACTATATGGGCATGTTTGTTTTGAGTATTGCTCTGCATGGGATTAAGAAAATGTATTATTTACATTTCCAATACCAATAGAAATTAGCACCGGTAATAAAAAATATTTCAATCCACTCCCATATTTGTTTATTCAATAGCTATTATAGTGGATCCCACAAACAACCATCTATTTTATTATATCTTGTATAACAAATATATAATTTTACCCTTAATATACCCTATAATACTACTAAAACTCCCAAACAAACATGCTTTGGAGTTTAACATATATAGAACATGTGTATAATTATTTAAAATATACAGAACTTTACTTTTTTATATAGAAAATTAAAAAGAATTTAGAATTCCTAATAAAAGAGTTTAAAACAAGTTGAAAGTCAAATAAAAATAAAAATAAAAAATTTCAAAAGTAAAGAATTACGATACGAAGTGAGACGATATAACGTTAAATCTTTAGAACTATGATACANAAATTGATTGGATTGCTTATAATATTATTATATTATTTCATATCAAAAAATAAAATATAGCATATATTTGACTGTGGAATTTAATAACTATATGGGCATGTTTGTTTTGAGTATTGCTCTGCATGGGATTAAGAAAATGTATTATTTACATTTCCAATACCAATAGAAATTAGCACCGGTAATAAAAAATATTTCAATCCACTCCCATATTTGTTTATTCAATAGCTATTATAGTGGATCCCACAAACAACCATCTATTTTATTATATCTTGTATAACAAATATATAATTTTACCCTTAATATTACCTATAATACTACTAAAACTCCCAAACAAACATGCTTTGGAGTTTAACATATATAGAACATGTGTATAATTATTTAAAATATATAGAACTTTACTTTTTTATATAGAAAATTAAAAAGAATTTAGAATTCCTAATAAAAGAGTCTAAAACAAGTTGAAAATCAAATAAAAGTAAAAAAAAAAATTTCAAAAGTAAAGAATTACGATACGAAGTGAGATGAAAGTCAAATAAAAATATAAATAAAAATAAAAAATTTCAAAAGTAAAGAATTACGATACGAAGGGAGACGATATAACGTTAAATCTTTAGAACTATGATACACAGTTATGTACCGATAAAATCGATGATGAGACGACCATCCGAGCTACGGCCAGTGGGAACATGGAAGAAGGTTTCTCCATAGGGTGGAAAGGCCTCGTGGGGAGGATCGTCGGGTGGGTCAATTTTAACTAGGTTTCCGGTGTCGGTGAGTGAATCACCGAAGCCGAAGATGGATGTGTAGCATCCAGTAGCATTTTTGCTGGAAGTTAAAAGTATAAGGAAAGCATATGCATAGGAGTTTACTAGTGAAAGTGAAAGCCAAGAAGAGGATGAAGCCATTGCTAAGGGTGTCTACAATTATTGAGACGTGAGAACATTCAACCTATAAGTAAATAATTCGGTATCGTATGTGGATCTCATCTCTTTCACGTGGTTTTGCTCAAGAGAATTGAACGTTGAAGGACAGTTGAAATCTACACAGCCACACCTAGTGGAAACCAATAAGTTTTATTGATTGATTAAATGGTTAGTAGCACTTTTAATACTTGAAGTATATATATTTTTTATCAGTTTAATTTGTATTATATCAGTTTTATCAATTTAACTTATAAAATATTTAATTTGTGTTATTTTAGTTTTTAAATATTTAATTTGGTGTTAAGGGTCCTCTGCGTCAAAGTCTCAATTACTCCCCTACCCATTTCTCAAAGATAATTTTTGCTATTGACCGGTTGTTACAACTACTACTTTGCTTTGAATTTCACCTAACATAATTAACTANTAGGTTTCCGGTGTCGGTGAGTGAATCACCGAAGCCGAAGATGGATGTGTAGCATCCAGTAGCATTTTTGCTGGAAGTTAAAAGTATAAGGAAAGCATATGCATAGGAGCTTACTAGTGAAAGTGAAAGCCAAGAAGAGGATGAAGCCATTGCTAAGGGTGTCTGCAATTATTGAGACGTGAGAACATTCAACCTATAAGTAAATAATTCGGTGTCGTATGTGGATCCCATCTCTTTCACGTGGTTTTGCTCAAGAGAATTGAACGTTGAAGGACAGTTGAAATCTACACAGCCACACCTAGTGGGAACCAATAAGTTTTATTGATTGATTAAATGGTTAGTAGCACTTTTAATACTTGAAGTATATATATTTTTTGTCAGTTTAATTTGTATTATATCAGTTTTATCAATTTAACTTATAAAATATTTAATTTGTGTTATTTTAGTTTTTAAATATTTAATTTGGTGTTAAGGGTCCTCTGCGTCAAAGTCTCAATTACTCCCCTACCCATTTCTCAAAGATAATTTTTGCTATTGACCGGTTGTTACAACTACTACTTTGCTTTGAATTTCACCTAACATAATTAACTAAATGAAGAATAGTTTCCCTTGTTTGGGATTCTCATCATAACAGTTGTGAAAGATGATTACTTTTTCACTCTCCTTCAAGGCACGTTTAACACATTTAATGAAATCTTCAAGAGAAGTTAAATGTTCCTCCTTAGTATTTAGATCTTGTGATCTTGGATGTGTGAATGGGCAGTTATACGAATAGTTTTCGAAACATATAAAACACAGCTATTAGTGGTACAGAATAATTGTTTGGATGACAGACGTACCCAGCCATTTGTATATTGTTTCCTTGCTTTCCCTATATTAGAATCANGTTTTATTGATTGATTAAATGGTTTGTAGCACTTTTAATACTTGAAGTATATATATTTTTTATCAGTTTAATTTGTATTATATCAGTTTTATCAATTTATTTTATAAAATATTTAATTTGTGTCATTTTAGTTTTTATATAAGCTGACTGTTAAATTTTTGATAGAATAATTACATGTTGGGTACGTAATATTATCTAAATAAAATGATATGTGGTCATTTTTGTTAAAAAATTGACGAGTTGTCTTGTTTGGGATTAAAGTGACACAGATCGAATACAATAGGGATCAAATTGACAAGCTTAACTGAATTTCACCATAACTTCAAATTTAAAGTATCCGAGTCCGCTATTAACTGTACTATTGTCTATTGAGTAAACTTCAATTGTCCACTTTAGGCTACGTCGGGTTAGTCAGAAATTTTCAATACTCTGGTTCAAATTGGAAAAAAAAATAATAATTCAATTTAAATTCGAGTTTGGGATAGGATTTTATAGGTTGTAACCAAAATTTGTGAATTGGGTTAGACAAATTTTGTGAATTTGTAAATGATTTAAGTTGAAGTCGAATTCATATTGGATTGGTGTTAAGGGTTCTCTGCGTCAAAGTCTCAATTACTCCCCTACTCATTTCTCAAAGGTAATTTTTGCTATTGACCGGTTGTTACAACTACTACTTTGCTTTGAATTTCACCTAACATAATTAACTAAATAATTATACACATTAGTATTGTGATCTTGGATGTGTGAATGGGCAGTTATACGAATAGTTTTCGAAACATATAAAAAACAGCTATTACTGGTACAGAATAAATGTTTGGATGACAGACGTACCCAGCCATTTGTATATTGTTTCCTTGCTTTCCCTATATTAGAATCGCGTCTCCCAAACAATTGCTATCAGAGTAATGAAGAATAGTTTCCCTTGTTTGGGATTCTCATCATAACAGTTGTGAAAGATGATTACTTTTTCACTCTCCTTCGACGCACGTTTAACACATTTAATGAAATCTTCAAGAGAACCCCCCAGTCTTTCAAACTTGGTCCAAAACAATTCCTTGAATTTTGTAGGTGTATTTATTATTATTTTAATAATTATTTTTATTATTTTTATAGTATTTATAACCGATTTTAATATTTTTAAGATTTATTGTAAGTATCACAAAAGTGGTAAAAATATTTACCACAATAATAATAAAAATATTCACAAAAATTATAAATGACAATATGATACCATTTTTTTTGGTACCGTAAACTACTACTCTTATTAGAAAAAGTTTATAGTTTGTTTTTTTTTATTTTTTTAATCAATTTGCTTGATCTATATGATTTATTAGTAATTCTTTTTGGCGAANAAAAAAAAAAAAAAAAAACTATTTTGGATAACTACATTTTATCCCATAGATAGGGTTGAATACCAATATAATCTATTACCTAATAGATGTCTAGAAAATAACACATCAATGTAACTTTTCAGTTAATGATCGTAGGCATGCACAGTATGTCGAAGTACGTATCTCTTTGTGTCTTGTTTTTCATATTTTGTTTATACTAGTAATTAGGTGTGTTAATCGTGTCGAATTAAACGGTTACGTGTCGGGTTAAAATGGATGATGGGTGAAAAATATTTACACTCATACACGACATGTCTAATAAATAGATGAAAAACCTCACCACGAATACGAACCGTTTGATAACAGATATATATCACGACATAACTCGTTTAACCCGTTTAATTTTTTTTNTTAATCAATTTGCTTGATCTATATGATTTATTAGGAATTCTTTTTTTTCGAATCATAATCTAAAAAACATATACTCAATATTTGATTTTCGATCACAAAAAAAAATTATATATTATTGATAATACCCAAAAAGTACAAAGGCGAACACGGGTGATCAGCTTAGAACTATTTGGCTCGATATCTCAACCGACTCTTGGTGACCAAGTAGCTCAAGGTCGGTGCCCCTCCTCCAGTAACAATACCCTTGCCAAAGACAATTGTCTTCCACCAAGGCACNTTTTTTTTAATCAATTTGCTTGATCTATATGATTTATTAGTAATTCTTTTTTGCGAATCATAATCTAAAAAACATATACTCAATATTTGATTTTCGATCACAAAAAAAAAATTATATATTATTGATAATACCCAAAAAGTACAAAGGCGAACACGGGTGATCAGCTCAGAACTATTTGGCTCGATATCTCAACCGACTCTTGGTGACCAAGTAGCTGAAGGTCGATGCCCCTCCTCCAGTAACAATACCCTTGCCAAAGACAATTGTCTTCCACCAAGGCACCATACAAGTTGTAACCGTCGTAATTTCAAGCAGAAGATTCGTAATTGCCTCAACACCTATCACAACTGTTGCATAATAAAAGCAATCGGTACACGAGAGAAACAAGGATTTGGCCATAGATCAAGCGAGGTCTGGAATCAATTATAAATAAAAGACGCAGCTCTCAACAGAAAGTACAAGCAATTGTAGTCTTACTCAAATATTTTGTATAAAATCCCCCATTGTCAATACATTTTCAGGAGCAAGAGACTCTTTTGACGGGTAAACCACTATAAACCTTATGTGTGATAATCTCATTCCCCTGATCCAATTTTCAAGAGACTCGGAGTTCAAACTGAACAATTCAGTGCACATTGAATCCAATATTCTATTCTGTCATGTTATAAACATCATCAATTATTATGTTGAGAATTAAGTTTCATTCTTCCCTTGAGGTGTATAATTTTTAGCTGAATTTTTTATTCTAGACACAAAATTAACTTTTGTTGTGAATAAAAATCTACGAAAAGTAGTGCAACTAATTTTTTATTTTTCACAACTGAATGGATAATTTGGAGTGGAAATCTTATTTTGCATCCCGAAATATTTAAATTTTGCCACAGAACATTCCGTGAATAAGAAATTGAAAAAAGAAAAGAAAAGAAAAGCAAATCAATAATGAAAGTTAATGACTGTTAGGTTTTCTTTTTTATGGAATTCGTCAAGCAAGATAGTCTGTTAGTATTGAAGACAGTTATTCGAGAATTAGGGTCTTGGAGTTATAGACATCTTAATGCAATGGTTTGTGAGCTAGTGGGCTAACATCCACTCAGTATTTTTTTGGTGTCTCATAGGTTTATGGGCACTGAGTCCTCCCAGAAGCAAGTGCAATGTGAGACACATAAAAGATGGGGATTGTGACGACTCATAAGAGCAGTTTTTGCATGCAATGCTTGAGGAGAACAGTGGATTAGAATCAATTTGGGTTGTTGTTCACACATAAATGGAGTTAATTTGTTAAATAGTAAAAGAATTGAAAGGATCCTAATATATTGTGGATAGGTCTATTAGGGATCTCATAGAAAACATAGAGATTTAGTAACATCTCAACTATTTTGGATAGCCTTAGGATGTGTGTGTGGGTTATATGGACACTATGTCACTTCTGCTTTTAAGAAGAAGTGTTGTAATTGTCCTTTGAAAAAAAAAAAAAAAAAAACTATTTTGGATAACTACATTTTATCCCATAGATAGGGTTGAATACCAATATAATCTATTACCTAATAGATGTCTAGAAAATAACACATCAATGTAACTTTTCAGTTAATGATCGTAGGCATGCACAGTATGTCGAAGTACGTATCTCTTTGTGTCTTGTTTTTCATATTTTGTTTATACTAGTAATTAGGTGTGTTAATCGTGTCGAATTAAACGGTTACGTGTCGGGTTAAAATGGATGATGGGTGAAAAATATTTACACTCATACACGACATGTCTAATAAATAGATGAAAAACCTCACCACGAATACGAACCGTTTGATAACAGATATATATCACGACATAACTCGTTTAACCCGTTTAATTTTTTTTAAAAAAAATTATATCAACAAATTTTAATACTCCACTTTTTTACTGCCAACTATATTTGTTTCAAAACAGAGAAATTTATAACCAATTCTCATGTGAAAGTTAAACTTGACTACCTTTTATAAGCAAGTTAGCCCTCCCCATCTCCCCTCATTTGACAAAAACAAAAGACATTGGAATGCGTTTGTCTCAAAATTTTCTTTTAACTCTATACTCCTAGTAGTCCTTTATATCTCTGCAACTGTCATCAATGTTCAGAGCTTCTCTCTTACCCTTCATACTGCGTTCCAGATGTAGATTCAGGGGGAGTGGGATTTTAGGGCCTATTTGGTTTATGTTTTAAAAAATAGTATCCAAAACCAGTTTTTGAGAAGAGTTTTAAAAAATGATTTTTAAAAATTTTTTGATTACAAAACCTGTTTGGTTATATATTTTTGAAAATTGTTTTAAAAAACAAAAAATTGAAAACTTGTTTGGACAATTATCCACAACCCCCCAATTTTCATCTCCATTCACTATCTTTCCCGTCTCTCCATTTTCTTCTATCAATCTCCATCCACATAATACAAACCCCACACAACACACACAATCAATCGCAAGAGAAGATGAGACAGACAACAAACGAGACACAGACAAAAGATCGAAACAAATCTGAAGCAACCCAGATAGAGCAACTAAGATCGGAAGCTACCCAAATCTGAAGCAACCCAGATCGATATACAGTTGTCGAAGTTGCTTCAATTCGTCAGAGTTCCTTCACTTCAATACTCAGTTGTCGGAGTTGATTCGATTCGTCGGAGTTCCTTCGCTTTGTCGGACTTGCTTATTGCAGTCGACTGCGAGAGTTATCAAGAGAGAGGCTGAAGGAGTCCACCGGACTCAAGAAGACGAGCCTCTGTGTGTGTTCGTTCTGAATCGCATATTTGAAAAAATTTATTTTTCAATATTTTGAAATTTCACATACCTGTTATAGTTTAATGAATCAATATATATACCTAATAAAAAAATAATAATAAACTCTTACTTTCAAAGATATAATTCTCAAATCAAATCACGTGAAAATAATATTTTGATATTAACATCATTAAATTATACGTGTACAATGCGTCATCATAAAATAATAGGAATGAACAAAAAAAGTTATGATCATGATTTCAAATTGTATCCTAGCAACTAGACAATGATACCCACTCGAAAGAAAGTAATTGCATAACAATCAAGTCTCAACTATATTTTCATTTTTAGAAAGTTATTAGATCTTTCGTCTTTAGTCTTCGAAGGCGTGCCTTACAAAATTGTTTTTAGAGCTTCCACTGGTTTGTACCTAACATAAATTACCCAACATTAATAGAAATTCATTAAAGAAAATCAAGAGAAGACATATTGGAGATGATTCAAATATATATCAAGACTACATAACTAGTTTGCTCAATGTAAAAATATTATACTAGCCAGTAGAAATTCTAATCTACTAGGTTGTTCCAGTGACAGAGGCAAACAACCCTATGAGATTGTGAGCATATCAGTCTGCTTGAGTAAGTAAAATGTACAAATTCAAATAAGCATTCAAGTTTGCTTCATCACAGACAAATGCAAACAGGCATCAAAGATTGACTCTATCAGTTCTTGAATTCTATTTTCAATTTTTCGTAAATCAAATAGAAAACATAAACAATACCAAGAAAACGATCAACACCACCGTAAATGAAGCGTTCAACCCATAAAAGTAAGATTACTAACCCATGAAATAGAACTTTTCTAATTTAAGAGATCTACCCTATCACAACGAAGAGAGGTAAGAATTTGCCCTAACTTTTTAATTTGCCGAAAAAATGTGGTGAGCTGAGTTTGAAGCATAGCATGCACCTGTGTTTGGATCTCAACATGCATATTGGACTTCAAAGTCTAGTTGCGAAGCCAAATCACTGTTTTCCCTCTCCAACAAATCTCAATGCATCCTATTTGTTTCAGCTTACCTCTTCAATTCCTCATTCTCCTTCTCTAGTTGTGCACATATGCGTTGTCCAGCTGTAGATGTTGTGGGCTTTGGACCAGCCCCACAACCACGTATATATATCCTGATTTTTTCGGATCGGGCACTGCTTCAAACCTCTGATCCTCAGTCGTTGGGGTAGCTCCTTCCTTNTTACAAAATTGTTTTTAGAGCTTCCACTGGTTTGTACCTAACATAAATTAACCAACATTAATAGAAATTCATTAAAGAAAATCAAGAGAAGATATATTGGAGATGATTCAAATATATATCAAGACTACATAACTAGTTTGCTCAATGTAAAAATATTATACTAGCCAGTAGAAATTCTAATCTACTAGGTTGTTCCAGTGACAGAGGCAAACAACCCTATGAGATTGTGAGCATATCAGTCTGCTTGAGTAAGTAAAATGTACAAATTCAAATAAGCATTCAAGTTTGCTTCATCACAGACAAATGCAAACAGGCATCAAAGATTGACTCTATCAGTTCTTGAANTTGTTCCAGTGACAGAGGCAAACAGCCCTATGAGATTGTGAGCATATCAGTCTGCTTGAGTAAGTAAAATGTACAAATTCAAATAAGCATACAAGTTTGCTTCATCACAGACAAATGCAAACAGGCATCAAAGATTGACTCTATCAGTTCTTGAATTCTATTTTCAATTTTTCGTAAATCAAATAGAAAACATAAACAATACCAAGAAAACGATCAACACCACCGTAAATGAAGCGTTCAACCCATAAAAGTAAGATTACTAACCCATGAAATAGAACTTTTCTAATTTAAGAGATCTACCCTATCACAACGAAGAGAGGTAAGAATTTGCCCTAACTTTTTAATTTGCCGAAAAAATGTGGTGAGCTGAGTTTGAAGCATAGCATGCACCTGTGTTTGGATCTCAACATGCATATTGGACTTCAAAGTCTAGTTGCGAAGCCAAATCACTGTTTTCCCTCTCCAACAAATCTCAATGCATCCTATTTGTTTCAGCTTACCTCTTCAATTCCTCATTCTCCTTCTCTAGTTGTGCACATATGCGTTGTCCAGCTGTAGATGTTGTGGGCTTTGGACCAGCCCCACAACCACGTATATATATCCTGATTTTTTCGGATCGGGCACTGCTTCAAACCTCTGATCCTCAGTCGTTGGGGTAGCTCCTTCCTTCATTGATTGAGCCTCTAGCCTCTTAAGGTCACTCTACATTTGGAAAGATTACAATCTATCAATTTAGCATTATGTAAGAAGATATTTCCAGGAAATGGAGAAGGATAGGATAACTTTCATAGACTTCTCATGATCTCCTGCCAGCCCAAGCATTCCTCTCCATACTAAACTTGGTTGTTAACCTCAGTTTTCGTACGGTTAGGCTCCTCCCTAGTCTCGGGATCATGCTAGCATACATTGAACATTAAGAGAAAAAATTTACATATATATGCATCTATGTATGTATATAATTAATCACATAAGTGAAATATACATTTAAAAAAAAATTCACGCTATCGTAACTAATTCGAGCGAAACTCTTCGTCCCTGCAATATGACCCATATCCTGTTTTGTTCAGTTCTCCTTGTTTCTTTCGCTCATTTTCTGCATTCAAGAATTAAAAGCAAGTTTCAAGCTATAGTGGTGACCACTATTGACATGCATGCATACTTAAAAGACTCCTGGACTGTTTAACCACTAAAATATGAAAGTGAAAGACCTTGTTGCTTGGTACTTGGTAGATAACAAAAACCAACACAGTCCAATATAAGAAATAACAGTAGCCATAATTAATTAATACACAAGCAGTCCAATACAGTCCAACACTCAAATCTTGAGCTGGTTGGGCAACATAGTTAGCCAAGAATACATCTCTGATTTTGCTGAGATTGTTCTCTAGCTAACTACAATAACAACTCAAAAAACAAATCTACAATTTAGGGATTTGGTTGTAGAAACTTAATTCGAATAAAAGGAAATCTTTGAATTATCTGCCCAACACAAATCAATGCTCGATGGAGAACAAAGAAGCAAATTACAAAGTAGAGAGAGGAGCTTACTAAGGCAATTCATAAAACTCCATTACTCCACACATAAGCTGAAAATTGCAGTCAAAGAAAATCAGTTGTTGAATAGATTCATTTGCAATCACCGAGAAGTTGAAAGATCATCATTGATATTGTGTGTGCACAAAGAGAGAGAACAAGTATATGCATGACAATCAATGGTGGCACCTTAATCTTCTTTTTGACGATTTTCAAAATGAGCTCAGCCTTCTCAACAACCAGGGCGATAGTGGCAATAGAGATGTTTTTGAGGGATTCTTCAAACCAGTGTGAATTGTAACGGAGAAAGAGTTAAGAGAGAGAGAGAAATGGTGCNCGGTAGTGGCAATAAAGATGTTTTCGAGGGATTCTTCAAACCAGTGTGAATTGTGACGGCGAAGGACTTAAGAGAGAGAGAAATGGTGCGAGTAATTTTAGGGGAAAGATTTAATGCGTGAAGAGATGACGTTTTTCTATTAAACGCCCAAATTTCTTATAATGTACTAAAATTGACATTCAGTGGCAAAAAAAAAATTGTAGCTTAAAACAGGGCATAGTTTCTACAACTGAAAAATGNATAATGTACTAAAATTGACATTCAGTGGCAAAAAAAAAAAAAATTGCAGCTTAAAACAGGGGATAGTTGCTACAACTGAAAAATATTTTCACTAAAATTTATATTATTAGCGACTAAATTTAAATTATTGGCACTAAATATTTGGAATTAGTGATGAATTAGTAATATATTTTTGTTGCAACATTTAAATTGTCACTAATTAGATTTATTATCATTTCTTTGCTTACCACATTACTTTTTCACCACTAATTATATATCTTTAGTGGTGACAAATAATTATGGCAACTAAATAATTTCGATATCATACTTTCAATGGCAATAATAACTTTTTGCCACTAAACATATTCATTCAATGGCAATATTTGTAACTATTATCTAAATCTAGCGGTTAAAAGTGATTTTTTTGTATTGTATATTCCTAATAAATGAGTTCAAAATAATTTAAAAGTCCTTATAAAAGAGTACAAAATAAGTTGAAAGTCAAATAAGTGTAAAAAATAAAAATGAGATTCAAATNTTTTGTATTGTATATTCCTAATAAATGAGTTCAAAATAATTTAAAAGTCCTTATAAAAGAGTACAAAATAAGTTGAAAGTCAAATAAGTGTAAACAATAAAAATGAGATTCAAATATATAGGTGAGAAAGTCAAATAGGTGTAAAAAATGAAAATTAGATGCAAATATATGAGTGGGTATAATTGACTTTATTATAATAATTATGAATAAAATAAAAAATCAAAATTTTTCACAAATACTGATNAGCTTACTAAGGCAATTCATAAAACTCCATTACTCCACACATAAGCTGAAAATTGCAATCAAAGAAAATCAGTTGTTGAATAGATTCATTTGCAATCACCGAGAGGTTGAAAGATCATCATTGATATTGTGTGTGCACAGAGAGAGAGAACAAGTATATGCATGACAATCGATGGTGGCACCTTAATCTTCTTTTTGACGATTTTCAAAATGAGCTCAGCCTTCTCAACAACCAGGGCGATAGTGGCAATAGAGATGTTTTTGAGGGATTCTTCAAACCAGTGTGAATTGTAACGGAGAAAGAGTTAAAAGAGAGAGAGAAATGGTGCGAGTAATTTTAGGGGAAAGATTTAATGCGTGAAGAGATGACGTTTTTCTATTAAACGCCCAAATTTCTTATAATGTACTAAAATTGACATTCAGTGGCAAAAAATAAAAATAAATTGCAGCTTAAAACAGCGCATAGTTTCTGCAACTGAAAAATGTTTTCACTAAAATTTATATTATTAGTGACTAAATTTAAATTATTGGCACTAAATATTTGGAATTAGTGATGAATTAGTAATATGTTTTTGTTGCAACATTTAAATTGTCACTAATTAGATTTATTATCATATCTTTGCTAACCACAATACTTTTTCACCACTAATTATATATCTTTAGTGGTGACAAATAATTATGGCAACTAAATAATTTCGATATCATACTTTCAATGGCAATAATAACTTTTTGCCACTAAACATATTCATTTAGTGACAATATTTGTAGCTATAATCTAAATATAGAGGTTAAAAGTGATTTTTTTGTATTGTATATTCCTAATAAAAGAGTTCAAAATAATTTAAAAGTCCTTATAAAAGAGTACAAAATAAGTTGAAAGTCAAATAAGTGTAAACAATAAAAATGAGATACAAATATATAGGTGAGAAAGTCAAATAGGTGTAAAAAATGAAAATTAGATGCAAATATATGAGTGGGTATAATTGACTTTATTATAATAATTATGAATAAAATAAAAAATCAAAATTTTTCACAAATACTGATATTTATAAAGTATTATAGATATAGATATAGATATAGATTAGACTTATATCTCCCAAACAATTGTTATCAAAGTTCTACTAAATAAATTAGAGAAAATCTCACTTTGCCCCCTAATTTGGCACAACATAGACAGACGACTAAACAAAAATAAGATGGTAGAACACATTGCAAAGTTTTATTTATTTAAGGGGGCAATGTGAAAAAATTAATCAATTGAGGGCCAACTGAGATTTTTTGTATCTTTCAGAGGATAAAATCAGATTTTTCTCAACAAATAAATTCCAACAACTGTTATGCAAATTCAATAACAATTTTATATTAATTAATTTAATTTGATGAATACTTGAGGGAATCCATTGCAATGCAAAGAATTTAATGAACTAGAAAAGGGGCTATCCCACATTGGGTAGTTTTGGGTGTGTGAGTGTATCTATAAGTCTCTACTTGACACTTACTCTATTAAAGTAAGTGGTTAGGTGTGAATAAAAAAAAATTGCTTTTGTGTCCATGTGGAGCTCTCGGTAGTGGGCTGGAAACCCCCTCTTTGGGCCGTTTGGCCTTGCCGTCATAGTAATTACACCGNTTTGTTGCAACATTTAAATTGTCACTAATTAGATTTATTATCATATCTTTGCTAACCACAATACTTTTTCACCACTAATTATATATCTTTAGTGGTGACAAATAATTATGGCAACTAAATAATTNATAGCTTTGGGTGTGTAAATGTATTTATAAGTCTCCACTTGACCCTTACTCTGTTAGAGTAAGTGGTTAGGTGTGAATTTTAAAAAAAAAAGGCTTNATGGCAACTAAATAATTTCGATATCATACTTTCAATGGCAATAATAACTTTTTGCCACTAAACATATTCATTTAGTGACAATATTTGTAGCTATAATCTAAATATAGAGGTTAAAAGTGATTTTTTTGTATTGTATATTCCTAATAAAANGAAATAGCAAAAGCAAAACATATAACCTGATCACTGGAAATGTGATTGTTATGTGAAACCAATTAAAAAGCCATCAAGATTGTAATGTGTTGACAAATCCTTGTTTTTATGTTCATGTCGTTTTCTTCTTCTTTTTTTTTTCTTGATTATAAACAAGCCAAAAATATTGTAATAAAAAAAAATCCTTGTGTTTATATATTTCANTATATAGGTGAGAAAGTCAAATAGGTGTAAAAAATGAAAATTAGATGCAAATATATAAGTGGGTATAATTGACTTTATTATAATAATTATGAATAAAATAAAAAATCAAAATTTTTCACAAATACTGACATTTATAAAGTATTATAGATATAGATATAGATATAGATTAGACTTATATCTCCCAAACAATTGTTATCAAAGTTCTACTAAATAAATTAGAGAAAATCTCACTTTGCCCCCTAATTTGGCACAACATAGACAGACGACTAAACAAAAATAAGATGGTAGAACACATTGCAAAGTTTTATTTATTTAAGGGGGCAATGTGAAAAAATTAATCAATTGAGGGCCAACTGAGATTTTTTGTATCTTTCAGAGAGTAAAATCAGATTTTTCTCAACAAATAAATTCCAACAACTGTTATGCAAATTCAATAACAATTTTATATTAATTAATTTAATTTGATGAATACTTGAGGGAATCCATTGCAATGCAAAGAATTTAATGAACTAGAAAAGGGGCTATCCCACATTGGGTAGTTTTGGGTGTGTGAGTGTATCTATAAGTCTCTACTTGACACTTACTCTATTAAAGTAAGTGGTTAGGTGTGAATAAAAAAAAATTGCTTTTGTGTCCATGTGGAGCTCTCGGTAGTGGGCTGGAAACCCCCTCTTTGGGCCGTTTGGCCTTGCCGTCATAGTAATTACACCGGGGAGGTAGGGGATTGGGTTATTCCACCTCGTATAGCTTTGGGTGTGTAAATGTATTTATAAGTCTCCACTTGACCCTTACTCTGTTAGAGTAAGTGGTTAGGTGTGAATTTTAAAAAAAAAAGGCTTAATCTCCTAAGATTACGATGTNATACTTACATATGTGTATTTTTTTCATCCAAAATTTCAACCATTTAATTTTTAAGAAAGAAAAATAATCCTTTACGTAGTTTTTAAAATAATTTATGTTAAATCAACATAATTTTTCAATCACAGTAAACTTTTCATGTTTTATTAAGAGTTTATATTAAAAAAAATTATAGTGTATTTTTAACTAAAACTTGAATTTTAGAATTTTAATATTCTTTTAAAATATATATTACATAATAGTATATTATATTTTAGGTCATTAACACTTTTAGTCATGGAATATATGCTTATTTTATCAATTTGGTCCTCATTACATCAATTTTATCAATTGGTCCCTAAAATATTTAATTAATGTTTAAACGATCTATATCTAGATACTTTATTAAGTTTTGGGAAAAAACTGATTACATGCTGGTCACATGATACTATCTGACGGAATGACACACTTTTGTCAAAATATTTAATGGATCGTCTAATTAGAGACCATTTGAATAAGAATTGAATATTTTAGGGATTAAATTGAAAAAATTTATATATTAACGACTAAACTGATAAAAAATACATATTTTAATGGCCAAAAATGTTATTAACCCTATCTTTTATCCCTATTGATCTAACTAATTCTTAATTATAGTATTCATTAATTAAAATATTGACAATTATTTTTATTTTATTCAATGAATTATAAGGTGAAACCTAATCAAATGAATTTTAAAAGAATTATCTTTATATTTTTTTCTTATAGTTAGAACAATATATTACTAGGAATAGACAATATTTTTCGAATTATATAGTATAATACGAGTAATAAAAATATAATTTTGATATATTTGATATGATATTTAATGTAGACACAAATATTAGATATACTTTTTATTAATATTTTGTATACAAAAATTATTCACGTGTAACGCACGTGGTACATTACTAGTATATTCAAATGACTCTTTATATATTTTCATTTCCACATNTGTAGTGTACGTCTATTACAGATTACAAATTATATAATAGGATATTTAGATTGTTTGATTTATAAGTCTGTATTTTCCATTGTAATACATTAGCATAAAAAACTTTTGATTTATTATTTTACTCCTGTAAAGAATTTTAAATATCACGTTATCCTTTCATAGTTAAATAGTTAAATTATCATCATATCCTTAGTGTTTAAATCTTCAATTATGTCTAACATCTCTTTTAATTCCCTATTTTTTATGTATAAATATCAATCTCTATGAAATTTTTTAAATGACTATGTTACCCTTAAAAATAAACATTAATTAGAATATTGACAATTATTGTTATTTTATTCAATGAATTATAAGTTCAAACCTAATCAAATGAACTTCAAAATTAATTATTTTTATCTTTTTTTCTTATAGTTAGAATAACAATTCCTTGGGAACAGACAAATTTTTTCAAATTCTATAGTATAATAAGAGTGATAAAAACATAATTTTTATAAACTTAAGATGATATTTAATTTATGTACAACTATACACATAATTTTTTATTAAATTTTATATACGAAAATTATTCACGTGTAACGCACGGAGTGCATTGCTAGTACTAATAACAGTACCTTAAGGGAAAAACTTTTAATTTACTATTTTATTCTTATAAAGAATTTTAAATACCACACTATCATTCTGTAATTGAATATCTAAATTATCATTACATACTTATTTGTTTAAATCACCAAATTACCCCTAACATCTCTTTTAATTGTCTATTTACTATGTATAAATATCAGTATATATAAAACTTTTTAATTGACTATATTACCTTTAAAAAATATATGCATCACTATAGTTTTTAATAAAACTTTAAAAAATCTTCAAAAATTTTATCAATCTAATATAACTCAATTTCAAATATAAAAATAACATTATACTTACATATGTGTATTTTTTTCATCCAAAATTTCAACCATTTAATTTTTAAGAAAGAAAAATAATCCTTTACGTAGTTTTTAAAATAATTTATGTTAAATCAACATAATTTTTCAATCACAGTAAACTTTTCATGTTTTATTAAGAGTTTATATTAAAAAAAATTATAGTGTATTTTTAACTAAAACTTGAATTTTAGAATTTTAATATTCTTTTAAAATATATATTACATAATAGTATATTATATTTTAGGTCATTAACACTTTTAGTCATGGAATATATGCTTATTTTATCAATTTGGTCCTCATTACATCAATTTTATCAATTGGTCCCTAAAATATTTAATTAATGTTTAAACGATCTATATCTAGATACTTTATTAAGTTTTGGGAAAAAACTGATTACATGCTGGTCACATGATACTATCTGACGGAATGACACACTTTTGTCAAAATATTTAATGGATCGTCTAATTAGAGACCATTTGAATAAGAATTGAATATTTTAGGGATTAAATTGAAAAAATTTATATATTAACGACTAAACTGATAAAAAATACATATTTTAATGGCCAAAAATGTTATTAACCCTATCTTTTATCCCTATTGATCTAACTAATTCTTAATTATAGTATTCATTAATTAAAATATTGACAATTATTTTTATTTTATTCAATGAATTATAAGGTGAAACCTAATCAAATGAATTTTAAAAGAATTATCTTTATATTTTTTTCTTATAGTTAGAACAATATATTACTAGGAATAGACAATATTTTTCGAATTATATAGTATAATACGAGTAATAAAAATATAATTTTGATATATTTGATATGATATTTAATGTAGACACAAATATTAGATATACTTTTTATTAATATTTTGTATACAAAAATTATTCACGTGTAACGCACGTGGTACATTACTAGTATATTCAAATGACTCTTTATATATTTTCATTTCCACATGAATTATTTTTCCATGTATTGCACTTTTTTTTTAATTTTTTAATTACCTAATATTAATTATATATTCAAATGACTCTTCATATATTTCTATTTTCACAGTAATTATGGTTCCATGTATTATACTTTATTTATTTATTTATTTCGTGAGTTAATGACGTCATCTCTCTTTCATTTATTTTNCATTATTATGATATTACAAATAAAATTAATCTAAATTATTAGTTTCATGTGAAAAGTTCTAAACCTTAGGGTTGAGGTGCACAAGAAAAGTAATTCGTCAAAAATTTACGAGCAATAAAAAAATAAAAAACTAATATTCATTCTAGAAAAAAATGTAGTGTACGTCTATTACAGATTACAAATTATATAATAGGATATTTAGATTGTTTGATTTATAAGTCTGTATTTTCCATTGTAATACATTATCATAAAAAACTTTTGATTTATTATTTTACTCCTATAAAGAATTTTAAATATCACGTTATCCTTTCATAGTTAAATAGTTAAATTATCATCATATCCTTAGTATTTAAATCTTCAATTATCTCTAACATCTCTTTTAATTCCCTATTTTTTATGTATACATATCAATCNGCTTGCACTAACATCTTGAAAATTTTCTTCTTGATTTGTTAAGTGTTTTTTATTTATAAACAAGTGTGATCAATTGTGGACGGTCACTATAAAAATGNGCAGTAACATCTTGAAAATTTTCTTCTTGATTTGTTAAGTGTTCTTTATTTATAAACAAGTGTGATCAATTGTGGACGGTCACTATGAAAATTACATCTTGAGATTTATTTACTCTAAATCAAATGCCTTCTATGTGTTTAATTTTCATGGTAGTAGGTTCATTTTTTGTTTAGCAGTGAAACTCATTTTGCGTATTTAGATTATATTTCATGTGTAGCAAAAATTACTTGATTCTTCTCATGTNATTATTTTTATCTTTTTTTCTTATAGTTAGAATAACAATTCCTTGGGAACAGACAAATTTTTTCAAATTCTATAGTATAATAANATTTACTCTAAATCAAATGCCTTCTATGTGTTTAATTTTCATGGTAGTAGGTTCATTTTTTGTTTAGCAGTGAAACTCATTTTACGTATTTAGATTATATTTCATGTGTAGCAAAAATTACTTGATTCTTCTCATGTAATGAATAATTGAAACGAGATCTTCCATCACATGGATCATGGTTTGACTAGGTTTTTGAATTGCTCTAGGACATCAGATACTAAATACTAATTTTTGACAATATACATTTTACCATTTGAATGTGACAAAACAAATTTTAATATGTTCATTATAGATTTTTGTAGATAATTCTTTTTCTAGAATGTTCATGAAGTATATATGACATTTCTTTTGAAGTGTAATTTAATATTTGTCTTTCAGTAAATAATAAAATAATTAGTGTTCATAAGTTATTTGTTTTTGTCATCCAAAATATGATAGCAAATTTTGAGGTAGACCGTCCCAACCTTATAATAATATAAACATCCCTTTGTTTGTTATCTTTTTAGAAACGACGGATATTAAATTTAGAGTATACTATTGAAACTNCTATTTACTATGTATAAATATCAGTATATATAAAACTTTTTAATTGACTATATTACCCTTAAAAAATATATGCATCACTATAGTTTTTAATAAAACTTTAAAAAATCTTCAAAAATTTTATAAATCTAATATAACTCATTTTCAAATATAAAAATAACATANCAGATACTAAATACTAATTTTTGACAATATACATTTTACCATTTGAATGTGACAAAACAAATTTTAATATGTTCATTATAGATTTTTGTAGATAATTCTTTTTCTAGAATGTTCATGAAGTATATATGACATTTCTTTTGAAGTGTAATTTAATATTTGTCTTTCTGTAAATAATAAAATAATTAGTGTTCATAAGTTATTTGTTTTTGTCATCCAAAATATGATAGCAAATTTTGAGATAGACCGTCTCAACCTTATAATAATATAAACATCCCTTTGTTTGTTATCTTTTTAGAAACGACGGATATTAAATTTAGAGTATACTATTGAAACATTAATTTTACATGTTAATATGTGGCTAAATTTTTTCATAACTTTTGTTTCACTAGATACTACACAAAATGTTTAAGTATGGTTTATTTATACATTTGAAGTTATTTCATAATTTTTATAATAATAATATATTTGATATTAAAAATAATCCACGTGAATTGTACTTGTATTACGAAAAAATATAANATTGAAACTTTAATTTTACATGTTAATATGTGGCTAAATTTTTTCATAACTTTTGTTTCACTAGATACTACACAAAATGTTTAAGCATGGTTTATTTATACATTTGATGTTATTTCATAATTTTTATAATAATAATATATTTGATATTGAAAATAATCCACGTGAATTGTACTTGTATTACGAAAAAAATATAAATTTACATATATATATATATCTATACTACTAATAAAATAATTCTAACATAAAAAAAATTTTGATTCATTATTTTATTCTTATAAAAAATTTTAAATACTATCCTTTCATAGTTAAATAGCTAAGATATCATCATATTCTTAGTGTTTAAATCTTCAAATTACTTTTAACATCTCTTTTAATTCTCTATTCTTTATTTATAAATATATATGAAATTTTGTAAAAAAGAGTTTGTTTGTCTAGTAGATAACAATAAAAAAAAAACAATTATCGCATATTGACTCATAGAGCCACCTACCCACCTACGCACACAAATAAACATGGGCCAGCAACAGTGGTTGGATGGTGATGGTGAAGTCAACAATGAGGGGTGGTGTGAGGTGATAGCACGTGGTGCATGGTTGTGGGTAGTGGCAATTGTTGCATGTGGCAATAATGATGACGGTACTGTGGCTGCGACGTTAATGAAGGTTGTGGTTGTGACGAATGATGGTGATTTCTATATTCAAGGGTGATGTGGTGGTAGTAGCTAGAGGTGGTGGTGTTTTTACAGAGGTAGGGAAGTGTTTTTGCTGAAGAATGAATTATGTTTTTTATAAAGGTTGCTTTTAGTTATGGACTTATCTTAGTGGAAAAATTATTTTTAACTTGTTTNTTTATCAATTGGTCCCTAAAATATTTAATTAATGTTTAAACGATCTATATCTAGATATTTTATTAAGTTTTGGGCAAAAACTGATTACATGCTGGTCACGTGATACTATCTAACGGAATGACACACTTTTGTCAAAATATTTAATGGATCGTCTAATTAGAGACCATTTGAATAAGAATTAAATATTTTAGGGATTAAATTGATAAAATTTATATATTAACGACTACACTGATAAAAAATGNTACTTGGCACCAAAATTTTGGTCTTTATAACTAAAAAATGCAAGGGCAAGTCTCTCCATAGAGTACTTCACTCAATCAGGAACCAGAGACTAGTTCCATGCTGGCAGCTCCTTAAGCTACGACCTTGCATGATGTATTTGTTTGCAAGAGCTTCTGGGTGTGGTAATTATTACATACCTTTGCATCCCCTATAGAATTGACCAGGCTCTCCCATAGTATGNTAAAAGAATTATCTTTATATTTTTTTCTTATAGTTAGAACAATATATTACTAGGAATAGACAATATTTTTCAAATTATATAGTATAATACGAGTAATAAAAATATAATTTTGATATATTTGAGATGATATTTAATGTAGACACAAATATTAGATATACTTTTTATTAATATTTTGTATACAAAAATTATTCACGTGTAACGCACGTGGTGCATTACTAGTATATTCAAATAACTCTTTATATATTTTCATTTCCACATGAATTATTTTTCCATGTATTGCACTTTTTTTTTAATTTTTTAATTACCTAATATTAATTATATATTCAAATGACTCTTCATATATTTCTATTTTCACAGTAATTATTGTTCCATGTATTATACTTTATTTATTTATTTATTTCGTGAGTTAATGACGTCATCTCTCTTTCATTTACNAATATACTTACACATCTTTCATCTTTGCAATGGAAAAAATTCTCGTTTGTTAAAATCGTCAGGTCAACAACTTAAGGGAAAACCTTTTCAAAATTTATGAAGGACCCTTGGAAAATAAATCACATGTGATTAGTAAAAACAATGGGCAGCAACATGATAGGCAGAGCAATAAACAACAAAAGAAAATCACGCACAACAGTAACTACAATCTAGTGGAATGCTGTCCCACACAACAAAACATGATCATCTCTGTTTTAAGTTTACATACCCAAGAGCTTAACTGACGACATCTAAGTTTAAGGTCAAGCGACGAGTCTGGAACGAAACTCCTCACATCACACATAATCACCTAAGACAGCCACAAACGAGAAATTCAAGCTCTGCACTGATACTTCTCATTGACTTCCCTGACCTCTCGATTCATTTCTAAAAAATGATAAGTAGGAATGAACTTCACATTCCAATTGGATAACTTTTCTCAAACATTATCAAAGTTTTGAAAAAATACATTATATGCCTTCAATAATTGAAACATACTAGCATTTTTTACATATATGAAAATTCCAGTGTATAAAATATAAAACATGATATGCATGACACATTTAATAAAATAGTTATAATGCATTAAATCAAATATAAATCAATTTCAAGGCCCTGACATGCCACAAGCGTCAACAAAACCAATTAACAAAGTATTAAACTTAGTCCAGATCTGAACTGTACCAAACCCAAAGAAAATTTTGGAGACTTACACTCTAGGGACATTACGTCGTACTTACTTTTATGAGAAATTAGTACCAAGCATCCGCAACACCACACAAGTAATTACCATACTCTAGTACTCCTCATCAATCTTCCTAAGGATCAGAACTAGAACTAGTCAACCGAGTCACAATTGAAAAATATTATGTATCTCAAAGGTAAAATCAAGTTTATGAAATATCAATTTTAATTAACACAATGCACGTTATGAGATAACATGATGTGGGTGTTTATTTTCTTATTTTTAAATGTTTATTATATTTGAATTGGTGTCTAAAATACATAAATTGTGCATTTGAAGTATACAATGACTTAATATAAATTATGTTATTCAAGAATATGAAAAAAAAACTAGTACCTGAAGTAGAGAAAATTTTCTTTTGTTAGAAAAGGGCATATAAATTACATACTTGAAGTTTTTAAATTATTGTGATACTAGAAGATCACAATTTAATTTATAGAGCCTGAAAATCATAGATTATTAAATTCATAAAATTTTGTTAGCAGTACTTGAAAATATTAATTAATGCATGTAGTATTTGTTTTCATTATATTAATGCATATTTATATATT
Organism: Ilex paraguariensis; assembly: GCA_963454935.2. NCBI lineage: Eukaryota > Viridiplantae > Streptophyta > Magnoliopsida > Aquifoliales > Aquifoliaceae > Ilex > Ilex paraguariensis. The sequence continues at coordinate 1,501,923 of CAUOFW020001725.1, read as the reverse complement.
TTTTCATCAAATTTTTTTGTACTTATAGGTCTATCCAAGATGGTTAACCTCACTTTAGAGGAGTGGAGGTTAGCGGTTCAAATTTGCTAGGTAGATTCTAGATTTCTCTCTGATCNAACAGTGGTTGGATGGTGATGGTGAAGTCAACAATGAGGGGTGGTGTGAGGTGATAGAACGTGGTGCATGGTTGTGGGTAGTGGCAATTGTTGCATGTGGCAATAATGATGACGGTACTGGCGATAGATTGTGGCTGCGACGTTAATGAAGGTTGTGGTTGTGACGAATGATGGTGATTTCTATATTCAAGGGTGATGTGGTGGTAGTAGCTAGAGGTGGTGGTGTTTTTACAGAGATAGGGAAGTGTTTTTGCTGAAGAATGAATTATGTTTTTTATAAAGTTTGCTTTTAGTTGTGGACTTATCTTAGTGGAAAACCTATTTTTAACTTGTTANTGCAAAATAAACTTTGATGTCTAATCCTCTGATCATTCCAAGATACTGACATTTCATAAAGCAACTCATGAATTTGTATGGATGAAATTTGTAGTCCATCACATCCGAAGTACATGTGGACTCCCTTCAACTATAAACTCATCAACAACGATGTATGAAAATAGTATTGCTTGTATTGTNTAGTTGTGGACTTATCTTAGTGGAAAACCTATTTTTAACTTGTTAGAAGTTTCATTGACATAGGACTACTTGGCACCAAAATTTTGGTCTTTATAACTAAAAAATGCAAGGGCAAGTCTCTCCATAGAGTAATTCACTCATTCAGGAACCAGAGACTAGTTCCATGCTGGCAGCTCCTTAAGCTACGACCTTGCATGATGTATTTGTTTGCAAGAACTTCTGGGTGCGGTAATTATTACATCCCTTTGCATCCCCTTTAGAACNTCAAAATTTGCTAGATTTGTAACCAGCTCAATTAATCTTCTTGTCAGGGGAAGTATCCATATCAAAATATAAGATAATTTACAAGGTTTACTTTTTTTTCTTCCCCTAATTTTTATCCCATTGAATTTTATTGACAATATTTTAATGAGACAGTATTTGCGAGTTCAACGCTTTTTTAATATAGCGGTNTTTTAAAATTTATGAAACAAATTTACCTTCCAAAAATAAAAAGTACTTCTGTTATCTCAAAAAAAGGCCAAAAAATTTATTTATTGGTGGACACTTTGACTACAACCTTTAAATTTTTTATCTCTATACCAATGGAAATAGAACCATACAATTATATTTAGTATGTCTTGTCGTGCCCCATTTTTCATAATACGGAATGATGTGACTTTAAAATTATAATCAATATACTTACGTATCTTCCATGTTTACAATGGAAAAAATTATCGTTTGTTAAAATCGTCAGGTCAATAACTTAAGGGAAAATCTTTTCAAAATTTATGAAGGACCCTTGGAAAATAAGTCACATGTGATTAGTGAAAACAATGGGCAGCAACATGGTAGGCAGAGCAATAAACAACAAAATAAAATCACGGACAGNGATTCTGGTGCTTGTATGAAATGCAAACAAAAGGAACAAACAAAAAAGAGAAAAAAAAGAAAAGAAAAGAAAAGAAAAGAAAAGTTTGATTTTGAAGATTAATACATTAAANTGGAAAATAAGTCACATGTGATTAGTGAAAACAATGGGCAGCAACATGGTAGGCAGAGCAATAAACAACAAAATAAAATCACGGACAGCAGTAACTACAATCTAGTGGAATGCTGTCCCACACAACAAAACATGATCATCTCTGTTTTAAGTTTACATACCCAAGAGCCAAAATAACGACATCTAAGTTTAAGGTCAAGCGACGAGTTTAGAACGAAACTCCTCTTAGAATAAGTATTTATTAAAAGTACTTTATAAGTAACACACTCTCATTAACTAGTTTTGTTTGCATGTTTACCGGACAAAAACAAAAATAAAAATAAAAGCACTTTGTAAAAAAAGTGTGNATATTTTGTCGATTTTACAACACATCATGAATATTGAGCGCACATTTGAAAAGGAAACGAGGAATTCAATTTGTAATCCTAATTCTTACTAGTTAGTTTGTTTGTTAGCTTGTTTGTTTGTTTTTTGAGAAATTTGGAGGTCGGTCCCCTATATGAACTTATTTGGAGATAAGTCCGTCAAGAAAATTTATTTAGTTTTAAGTCCATTTTTTGTCAACTTTATTATTGTAACCCTTCTTTGTAAGAAAGTAATAAACGATATTTGAAGGAACGTCTCCTTCACAAACGGACACAATGTACGGGAGATACTATTCCTTCATAATCGCCTTCAAATTTGGCTATAATCTTTCAATCCACAATATTTCATTCTCTAAAAAATAAATAATCGACATTTANACAACAAAAAAAAAAAAAAAAACAAATATCGCACATTGACTCATAGAACCATTTACCCACCTACGCACGTGCATGCACAAATAAACGTGGGCCAGCAACAGTGGTTGGATGGTGATAGTGATGTCAACAATGAGGAGTGGTGTGAGGTGATGGCACGTGGTGCATAGTTGTGGGTTGTGACAATTGTTGCAGGTGGCAGTAATGATGATGAAACTGGCGGTAGATTGTGGCTGCGATGTTGACGAAGGTTGTGGTTGTGAGGAATGACGGTGATTGCTATATCCAAGGGTGATGTGGTGGTAGTAGCTAGAGGTGGTGATGTTTTTACGGAGGTAGGGAAGTGGTTTTGCTTAAGAATGAATTATGTTTTTTATAAAGTTTGCTTTTAGTTATGGCCTTATCTAAGTGGAAAAACTATTTTTAACTTGTTAGAAGTTTCATTGACATAGGACTACTTTGCACCAAAATTTTGGTCTTTATAACTGAAAAATGAAAGGGCAAGTCTCACCGTAGAGTACTCTTGGTACAAATTTTTGTACAACTCAAAGATTCTGACTGACTTAGATTAACTCCTTAAGTGATCCTCTAATAACTTTTATTTCTCAGTGTCTGTGCGAAGCTCCGTCCCACATCGATTGGGTACCCATCCCTAAAGGGTTCAGGCTTATAAGGGAGTGGGGGAGACGACTTTCAGTCGATGTGGGAGGGAGCTGCGTACGGACACTGAGAGATAAAGATTACTGGGGGATCGTCCAAGGGATTAACCCAAGTCAATCAGAATCCTTGAATTGTGAAAGAATTTGTACCACCAATTACTTCACTCAACCAGGAACCAGAGACTAGTTCCATGCTGGCAGGTTCTTAAGCTACGACCTTGCATGATGTATTTGTTTGCAAGAGCTTCTGGGTGGGGTAATTATTACATCCCTTTGCATCCCCTATAGAATTGACCAGGCTCTCCCATAGTATTGCCTACTTGTTTTCTTTTAAAATTTATGAAACAAATTTACCTTCCAAAAATAAAAAGTACTTCTGTTATCTAAAAAAAAGAGCAAAAAATTTATTTATTGGTGGACATTTAACTACAACCTTTAAATTTTTTTTTCTCTATACCAATGGAAATAGGACTACACAATTATATTTAGTATGCCTTGTCATGCCCCGTTTTTCATAATACGGAATAATGTGATTTTAGAATCGTAATCAATATACTTACACATCTTTCCTCTTTGCAATGGAAAAAATTCTCGTTTGTTAAAATCGTCAGGTCAACAACTTAAGGGAAAACCTTTTCAAAATTTATGAAGGACCCTTGGAAAATAAATCACATGTGATTAGTAAAAACAATGGGCAGCAACATGATAGGCAGAGCAATAAACAACAAAAGAAAATCACGCACAACAGTAACTACAATCTAGTGGAATGCTGTCCCACACAACAAAACATGATCATCTCTGTTTTAAGTTTACATACCCAAGAGCTTAACTGACGACATCTAAGTTTAAGGTCAAGCGACGAGTCTGGAACGAAACTCCTCACATCACACATAATCACCTAAGACAGCCACAAACGAGAAATTCAAGCTCTGCACTGATACTTCTCATTGACTTCCCTGACCTCTCGATTCATTTCTAAAAAATGATAAGTAGGAATGAACTTCACATTCCAATTGGATAACTTTTCTCAAACATTATCAAAGTTTTGAAAAAATACATTATATGCCTTCAATAATTGAAACATACTAGCATTTTTTACATATATGAAAATTCCAGTGTATAAAATATAAAACATGATATGCATGACACATTTAATAAAATAGTTATAATGCATTAAATCAAATATAAATCAATTTCAAGGCCCTGACATGCCACAAGCGTCAACAAAACCAATTAACAAAGTATTAAACTTAGTCCAGATCTGAACTGTACCAAACCCAAAGAAAATTTTGGAGACTTACACTCTAGGGACATTACGTCGTACTTACTTTTATGAGAAATTAGTACCAAGCATCCGCAACACCACACAAGTAATTACCATACTCTAGTACTCCTCATCAATCTTCCTAAGGATCAGAACTAGAACTAGTCAACCGAGTCACAATTGAAAAATATTATGTATCTCAAAGGTAAAATCAAGTTTNTGGTAATTATTACATACCTTTGCATCCCCTATAGAATTGACCAGGCTCTCCCATAGTATGGCCTACTTGTTTTCTTTTAAAATTTATGAAACAAATTTACCTTCCAAAAATAAAAAGTACTTCTGTTATCTAAAAAAAAGACCAAAAAATTTATTTATTGGTGGACATTTAACTACAACCTTTAAATTTTTTTTTCTCTATACCAATGGAAATAGGACTACACAATTATATTTAGTATGCCTTGTCATGCCCCGTTTTTCATAATACGGAATAATGTGATTTTAGAATCGTAATCAATATACTTACACATCTTTCATCTTTGCAATGGAAAAAATTCTCGTTTGTTAAAATCGTCAGGTCAACAACTTAAGGGAAAACCTTTTCAAAATTTATGAAGGACCCTTGGAAAATAAATCACATGTGATTAGTAAAAACAATGGGCAGCAACATGATAGGCAGAGCAATAAACAACAAAAGAAAATCACGCACAACAGTAACTACAATCTAGTGGAATGCTGTCCCACACAACAAAACATGATCATCTCTGTTTTAAGTTTACATACCCAAGAGCTTAACTGACGACATCTAAGTTTAAGGTCAAGCGACGAGTCTGGAACGAAACTCCTCACATCACACATAATCACCTAAGACAGCCACAAACGAGAAATTCAAGCTCTGCACTGATACTTCTCATTGACTTCCCTGACCTCTCGATTCATTTCTAAAAAATGATAAGTAGGAATGAACTTCACATTCCAATTGGATAACTTTTCTCAAACATTATCAAAGTTTTGAAAAAATACATTATATGCCTTCAATAATTGAAACATACTAGCATTTTTTACATATATGAAAATTCCAGTGTATAAAATATAAAACATGATATGCATGACACATTTAATAAAACAGTTATAATGCATTAAATCAATATAAATCAATTTCAAGGCCCTGACATGCCACAAGCGTCAACAAAACCAATTAACAAAGTATTAAACTTAGTCCAGATTTGAACTGTACCAAACCCAAAGAAAATTTTGGAGACTTACACTCTAGGGACATTACGTCGTACTTACTTTTATGAGAAATTAGTACTAAGCATCCGCAACACCACACAAGTAATTACCATACTCTAGTACTCCTCATCAATCTTCCTAAGGATCAGAACTAGAACTAGTCAACCGAGTCACAATTGAAAAATATTATGTATCTCAAAGGTAAAATCAAGTTTATGAAATATCAATTTTAATTAACACAATGCACGTTATGAGATAACATGATGTGGGTGTTTATTTTCTTATTTTTAAATGTTTATTATATTTGAATTGGTGTCTAAAATACATAAATTGTGCATCTGAAGTATACAATGACTTAATATAAATTATGTTATTCAAGAATATGAAAAAAAAACTAGTACCTGAAGTAGAGAAAATTTTCTTTTGTTAGAAAAGGGCATATAAATTACATACTTGAAGTTTTTAAATTATTGTGATACTAGAAGATCACAATTTAATTTATAGAGCCTGAAAATCATAGATTATTAAATTCATAAAATTTTGTTAGCAGTACTTGAAAATATTAATTAATGCATGTAGTATTTGTTTTCATTATATTAATGCATATTTATATATTTTTTCATCAAATTTTTTTGTACTTATAGGTCTATCCAAGATGGTTAACCTCACTTTAGAGGAGTAGAGGTTAGCGATTCAAATTTGGTAGGTAGATTCTAGATTTCTCTCTGATCCTCCCTAGGCTATTTCCAAATCGAGTATGTATTCACATGTGCCGATATGTCAACCTCATGGTGATCTGCAAAATAAACTTTGATGTCTCCCTAGGCTATTTCACAAATCGAGTATGTATTCACATGTGCCGATATGTCAACCTCATGGTGATCTGCAAAATAAACTTTGATGTCTAATCCTCTGATCATTCCAAGATACTGACATTTCATGAAGCAACTCATGAATTTGTATGGATGAAATTTGTAGTCCATCACATCCGAAGTACATGTGGACTCCCTTCAACTATAAACACATCAACAACGATGTATGAAAATAGTATTGCTTGTATTGCACAAATCAAATAAGGATTTATTAAAGATGATAGAAACAAACATATTTTATCAAAGTTCTTCTATATTCATAAACTCCAGCAAAATCGTGAAATTGAAGTAAAGTATATATGTTCAAGTGATAATCTTACAAATATATTCACTATAACTTTACCCTCGTCAACATTCAAAAAGGTGGTAAACAGTATCAAAATTTGCTAGATTTGTAACCAGCTCAATTAATCTTCTTGTCAGGGGAAGTATCCATATCAAAATATAAGATAATTTACAAGGTTTACTTTTTTTTCTTCCCCTAATTTTTATCCCATTGAATTTTATTGACAATATTTTAATGAGACAGTATTTGTGAGTTCAACGCTTTTTTAATATAGTGGTGATCTAAGAGAAAACATTGTAAAATAGTGATACAAGTGGATGCAAAAAAAAAAAAAGTGATACAAGTGGATGATCAATTCTTAATGGTCTTCCCCACCGTCTCACCCCACTCAATTATACAACCACCCAACCAACTTTTTTTATGGCACAATATGTATTATAGTTTCAGTGGCCTATAAAAGGGATTCTGGTGCTTGTATGAAATGCAAACAAAAGGAACAAACAAAAAAGAGAAAAAAAGAAAAGAAAAGAAAAGAAAAGTTTGATTTTGAAGATTAATACATTAATTTTTTAAAGGATTTATTTTATATATTTTTTGTACATTTATCTTTTTATATGTTATTAATATTTTGTCGATTTTACAACACATCATGAATATTGAGCGCACATTTGAAAAGGAAAAGAGGAATTCAATTTGTAATCCTAATTCTTACTAAGTTTGTTTGTTAGCTTGTTTGTTTGTTTTTTGAGAAATTTGGAGGTCGTTCCCCTATATGAACTTATTTTGAGATAAGTCCGTCAAGAAAATTTATTTAGTTTTAAGTCCATTTTTTGTCAACTTTATTATTGTAACCTTTCCTTGTAAGAAAGTAATAAACGACATTTGAAGGAACGTCTCCTTCATAAACGGACACAATGAACGGGAGATACTATTCCTTCATAATCGCCTTCAAATTTGGCTATAATCTTTCAATCCACAATATTTCATTCTCCAAAAAATAAATAATCGACATTTGCCTAAAATCGTTCATATTCAATTTTTAAACAGATTACATTCTATAAGATACAATTTTAATTTTACTATTTAAGTTTACCGTGAATTCCATCGACAAAGTTACAGTTAACTCTTGACATTCAAAACAACTTGACAGTTTTGGGATTTAAAAATAGAGTTAAGGTGTGTGATTTTGCAAGAAAGTTGATGTTC
>CAUOFW020001725.1:1479412-1490069 GCA_963454935.2 Ilex paraguariensis | reverse complement strand
CCCCCCAAACAAAAAAAATATGGGTTTACTAGAGCATAAGTTAACAAGTTCAATCAAACATGAGTTTATTAAGATATTGGACCTTTTTCTTTATACCCATCATACCAAACCCCCCTTATAATCCATCAAACAAACAATCCCTTATAATCTCTGTTTCATAACCACAAGATTCATTTTTTTAAGGGGTGTTTGGTAGAAGTATTCCGAGGTAGTATTGGACTAAATTACTTGCTCAGTCAAAAAATAATCAATGGTACTCCATGTTTACAGAGCGGTTTGACTTTTGGAATTTTTTTTAAGTCCTTAAGTTACAAATTGTTTTATTATTTACAATGACGATCATTGTTGCCATTGTTAGACAATAACGTACAAAAATATTCTTATTGTCCACAAACATGGATCAGAAACAAATTAACATTAACTTATAATTTACAACTAACATTCACCATGAACAGAATTAGTATATAATAGTGCCAGTAAATTCCTTATGGCATCAAAGACTGAAAACTTGCATTCTAGATCCACCTTTCTGGATCTAGAACAGAAATTGAAAAAAAAGAAAGAAAGAAATGTTGATTTTTATTATAATACTTCAAAAAATAAATATTAATAAAAATTAGATGGAAGAACACAACTTTTAATCTAACAGTCATATATTTTGGAAGTGAGTAGTAATACTTCTTACTTCATAAATAGTCACATTTTGTTTCATGAATAGTCATGGATTTGGGTACGAATAATTGTAACCTAATGAATTTTCACAACATTTAAGGGCATTGTGATATTTCACGAAAATGTGTCATTTTATATATAAATGGGCTTATGTTCAAGTGGTTTTGGTATTCTATTTGAGAAATGATATGTGTACAAAAAATATGTACAAAAACTTGAATCAAATTACTAACAGTTGTTGGATCAGTGAGTCTCATTACTAATCTAACAACTATAGTTGATTTGATGCACATACAATTATTCATTTTATTTTATTCATCAATAATTTTTTTTTTTTGGAACTTATTTCTTCTTATAAGTGAAATCTTGTGATTCTTTTGAGTGTCCAAGAAATTTTTATTTTAAGAATGCAATTAAGGGTTTATTCAAGTTCGTCAAACTGCTTGTTTGAGTGCACATCATGAGTTTCTGTTTGGTTTATTGTATTTTGAGAGTAGAATGTAGTGATTATATACGTTTGGATAACAATAATATTTTATTTTAGAGAGAACATATTTTATAGCGTGCCTACGTTTTATCTTTATTTTTTTGTTATTATTATTTTCATTATCTTTTTTGTCTTATTGATTTGGGGTAGGTTAAATTTATTGATCTTTCATGGAGGATAAGATACATAAGTTGTATAAATTTCAACAAGAAAAAAGCAAACCAAGTACATAATTCCATTCTAAATTTTAAGAGTCCCATATGGGACCAAAGGCAGGAATGCCTTGAGCCTTGCATGCATCAACCACATCCCGGCTCCCTTCCGGATTACTGGTCACAATGACAACCTCCGCTCCCCAATTTCTAGCTGCATCGATGCTCATTTTCGAAACGTTTGGCCGACCAAGCACCGCCGTGTCATGGACAATCACCTTATCTTTCGGATGCCCACTCATCATCTCTTTAATCTCCTTTCCAAAGTTTTGTTCAATTCCTTTGGCTACCCATAGCACGCAAACATCTGCCGAACATGGCTGCAAGAGGAAAGAGAGAAAAACACATATACCTGACCCTGTTGCCACCACCAAAACCCTATCATACATGTTCACCAGGTAAGGCAGACCAGCAAAGTGCACCTGCCTCACCCATAAATGGCTCGGTGGGTTCGACACCAAGGATTTGGTGAAGTCACCAACTGCACCAGCAAGCATCATGTGTTGTTTTTTCCCATCAGAAATGATCCCAAAGGCATGCCATTCGGATAAGGGTGATGGGCTAATTCTACCCAATATGCCACTTTTCACTCCTCCTTCAAACTTGATAATGGAGGCATGGCCTGAAGGGGCAGATACTTTAACAGGCACACGTCTTACAGTCATCCATGGGATAATTATAGTCATAGTAATGGCCACTGTGAGCCAGAATTCTTGCTGCTTTATCAACCTTGACCCAAGGTCATTGCTGTAGGATTTGGTTTTGGGATCATAAGAAATTGTGAGGATGATGAAGGCCCAAAGGAGGAGAAGAGCTGACCATCCGGCAAACCGATGAGTCCTCTCGAATACGTTGTGATGGATATGGCGGACAAGAGGGAAGGCGGCCAAAGAAGAAAGGAAGAGAAGTGAGAGAATGGTTGAGGAAACACCAATGATCTCTGGAGAAGTGTTATTTCTATCCTTTAAAGTGAGGACTAAAGCATATGTCAACCATGCAATTGAGGAGACGCCACAACCACTATGTATCCCACCAAGGGATTGCAGGAGGGAGGTGATGGCGGTCTTGAGGCGGAGGGGCACCCATGACCACCCCAAGAGGTTCACTGCAAGCCAGAATACAACTCGCAAGAAAGCCTCACACCGACATAGTGTCAATGCCAAAATGTTTCCAATGGAGAAAAGGGCGGCTCTGCGCCTTGCATATGGGAAATGTCCGGTGGCAGCAAGAACCAAACCGGTGATGTTCAGAGCCAAACAGACGACAAAGAGTCTCTTGTAGACTGTGAACAGGCCTTGATCAAGCAGAATAACTGATACTCTTGAGTCTTTTGGTTTAGTAGGCTTTGGTGGCTGAACGTGTTGGCTTTTAGCTTTTGGAAGTGGAAGAGGCAATTCATCATCTTCGTGTCCAACTCCTTCTTCTATGTCCGCCAAAGTATCATCATCTTCATTCTCGTCCAGGTCGAGATCACAAAAATGGCTACTAGCCCGGCTCATAGACCTCTGTATACTACTTCCAGAAGGGCCTACTGTAGAAAAGCTTCCCCAGGGAAGCCAAATCTTTTTGCTTCCTAATCCTCGGGTTGGAGCTATGGTGGGAGGTGGGATTGCAAATGGATCTGCATGAGGTTTGATCTCGAAAGCCACACCTCGACAGCTCGAAAACCTTCCAATTACATCTTCGTTTGCCATGTTTTGAGATCAAGAACAAGGCAAGAGCTTAATTGATATGAGTTACAGAAGGAAGTGCTCGAGAGAGGCTTGTGCTTCGGTAGTTAGATAGAGTTGAGTAAATATAAGACTTCTGGGAAGTGTAATATAACCGTGTATATGACTAGGTCATGATCATAGAGAAACTTGCATACACATTTAAGTTGACTAGAAAAAATAGCCTATGGACCCGCTTTTATTTTTCTATCTTTTCTTTCTTTTTTTCCTGAGTATTTTTAATTACATTAATAATTTACTTGTCATGATGTTTTGCACTTTTTTAGGAAGTCTCCCAACCTAGACCAAGTCTAAATGGCTTGCTTGTGTAAGAACTGTATTTCTCGCTCCAACTTCAAAACTCTAATGTTCGGGAAAATATAGTTATTGATCAAATTCAGTCAAAATAAATATTTTCTATCTATTAAACGCTGATGGCTGTTTGTTTGTTTTTTTGTTAAAAGGTATACTGGTTTGTACCATCGTAGCTTAAGCCAGATTAAAATATGTCCCTAAAGGAATAAGAATAACTAATTTTAAGGAGGTGTGATAAAAGATTGAACATAAAATTTGAGTTACCAAAAGTTGGGACAATTTCTCTCTTCATTGCGCAAGATATGAACAAAACATGCGTATCCCAACACTCGAGCCATAAATATTGCCCCAATAAGAAGTTCGTGAGGTGCCGCTACATCTTCTTCCCTCTCCCCCCCACAAAAAAAAAAAAAAAGAGAGAGAGAGAGAGAGAGATGTTACGTGCCTAGTGGTAGTTGCATTCCTCCTAGCATCTACACCTTGACCTCTTCCACCAACCTTTTAATTTTACTAGGAATTTAAGAGAGAAGAAATTAGGGGAATATGAGAATTGGCATCATGGAAGAATTTGATTATACTAAATTTGTTTTGTGTGTTTAATAAGTCAAAACAAAATACGAGAATTAAGTAGAGGCAAGCAAAGGCTTATTGAATGGTTACATTTGTTTTTGGTGAGTAAGTAAATTTCATTGCCACGATGACAAATTAATGTTCTTTTCCTGTAAACCCTCATATATTGATAATATTACATATTGTGAAAACCATATTGCATGAATACTAAATAGTTTATGAATATGGACATATGGTGTATTAGAGGCGTTTGGAATCTTAGGAAGTATCTTCAGGAAAAGTTAAGATGAGAATAACTAGATAATGTCTTGGTATTTCACCTATAACTTTCTATCCTGACAATAAATTGACTTGATTTTTGCACAATAGAAACTAGATTCCGAAAGTTACAAAAGTGTATTCACAAATATTTTGTGGATCGACTTCTAAATAGTTTAAAACTGCATTGAGAGTTGAGACAAAAATTAGACTCATGTTCGAATGCCATGTCACACTTGAATGGAACTTAGCTACAATATTTTGATGTCTGACAAAAACTTTGAGAACAATTGAGATATTGAGAGTAAGAAATGTTCGAACATCAAGTCACGTTTGAACGCAAATCTCCATTCGAACACAAATCTCTGTTCGAATGTAAGTATGATTTTTATAGTGATGATGCTCATGTCAATTGTTTAGATTATAACTATATAAATATCCTAAGGACGTCCTCTGGTTAATTTTAGTAGTCTTTGACCCTAGAAAATCCTAGAAAATCATAGAGAGTGAGAGAAAAGAGGAAAACATAAGATTCAGAAGAATTTTCACATTTGGAACGAAGCAAATATGCTAGTGTTACAAACATACATTAGATAAATGTAGGAATTCGTTCTTGAGTTCTTTCATTGAGGCTAGAAATATTATTTTTGTATGTTTTTACTCTTAAATCATATTCGTATGATAGAAAAACATCTTGTCTTAGTGTCTTAAAAACTTATGAATCGTTCTTGAACAAAAAACGTATTTTATATTTATGAAATTCTTGTTCTTGAATTTCATAACCCTAATTCTTGAAAAATTACATATTTTGCTTATAATATTCATCTGTTCTCTATTTATAAACTCTAATTCTTGAATAAATTGATAACGTTCATGGATCAAAGTCTCATAATAGAGCCACAAATAATTCAAATACTCTAGTAGATAGTTGATAGGCATTATCTTAATTTTCTATTTATCTTGTACTTACCCATTTAATTGGGTCACATTCACTTTGTAATCTTTTTATATAAACTGAATACAAACTCATCTCATCTCATCGTGAGATAGAGTTCTCAAAACTCTTTATGGTATCAGAGCCTTTAATGGTGAGATAAGAGAGTTCTGATGTTTTTTTTTTCTTGCTCATCAGACTTTGTCTATCAGATTTTTTTTTTCTTCTTCCTTCTTTGAAGACATGTCCTCTACGTCCAGCAACCAAAGTCTATCTTCAGCAACTGAAATTCCAGACTACCCATTCCCAGTGACGTAAAATGTTGCTAATTTTGTGTCACTCCGTTTCTTTTTGACTAACTTCCTTCTATGGAAAACCCAAATGCTCAACATCCTTGATAGTTATGACCTTCAAGGATTTATAAATGGTAACATCAAACCACCATCTCAGTTCATCACAATTGGTTAATCTGATTCCGAACCTAATCCCGCATTTGTCAAGTGGCGCAAGTCTGATCGTCTCGTTAAGGTATGGCTCACTGCCACTCTTTCGGAAGATGTGCTTGGCATTGTTGTAGGCCTTAACACTGCAGTTGAGGTCTGGAATGCCTTAGTCCATGCTTTTGCTCAAGTTTCGTCTGATCGCAGCCTCACCATCAAGCAGCGACTCACTTCCACGACCTGCGGGAATGATACCTTAGCAGTCTATCTACGACGGTTTAAAGCAGTCTATGATGATCCTGCTGCTATAGGAAAGCCTGTTTCTGTTCACAAGAAATCTTGGTGGCTTCTCAATGGGCTCGACAAGGAATATGACATTTTTTCAACAATGATGCTTCGCCCTCCCGTTCCTCCATATTCTGAGGTTGTAATTATGTTAGCAAGTTATGCCGATCGTCATCATCTTGACTCTCCTCAAGCTCCTCAAATGGCTTTCTATGGGCAACGTTCTTCCCCTCAATCCCACTGACAATTCTAACAAGTTTAACCGACATGGTGGACCTCCGGCAACATTTAACTCCAAAGGGAGAGGATTTTCTCATGGCCAAAATTCTGCCCCAAAGCAGTCTTCTCCTTCTTCTCATAAACAGCCTGCTTATGCCAATAAGGCCGAAACCACCATCTGTCAGATTTGCAACAAGCGAAATCATACAGCACTTAAGTGCTTTAGTCGATTCAACTATTCCTTTTCGGCAGACAACATTCCACAAGCACTTGCAGCTATAAAACTTGCTGATACTTAGGATTCTGCTTAGTTTCCGAACACAGACGCCACAGATCACATCACGAACAATCCAGGTAATCTCCATTCTTTGCTTCCTTATCGCGGCTCTGATGGTGTCATGGTTGGAAATGGCCAGACTTTGCCGATCACTCATACTGGTCAAGCCACAATTGGTGTTGGTACTACATCTCTTAAATTGAATAATGTGCTAGTGGTCCCAGATATAAAAAAAGATTTGCTTTCTGTTAGCAAGCTTACCACTGAATTTCCTCTCATTTTTATATTTGATGGGCATGGTTTTGTGATCAAGGACTTGATGACCAACAAGATAGTGGCGAAGAGGAGTAAGCACAGTGGATTGTATGTCTTGGATGAAGCTCCAGCTGCCTTCTTCTCTCATCGGTTTGAACAAGTTGATAATAATTGTTGACATCATCATCTGGGGCATCCACATCAACGTGTCATCAACCACTTGCACTCTAGAGCATTTATTTATTTTGACTCAAAAAATAAGTCCTCTACAATATGTACTAGCTGCCAAATGGGCAAGTCATGTTATTTACCATTTTTATCGGTTGATCGTAAAATAAATTCACCATTTTATTAAATTCATTGTGATTTGTGGGGATCGGCTCCGGTCAGATCTAGAGAACAATTCCGATTCTATGTTATTTTTGTTGATGAATTCACCAAGTTTACATGGTTTTTTCCCATGCGGTACAACTCTGATCTACTTGCATGTTTTGATCAATTTTACAAGTTTGCCACATGTCAGTTTGATGCTAAAATTCGGGTGTTTCAAAGTGACGAGGGTGATGAATTTGCTGCTACTCTTTTCAAACAATACTTGGCAAATAAGGGTATTCATCATCAATCGGCCTATTCCAAAACCCCCGAGCAAAATGGGAAAGCCGAACGAAAATTCTACACTTCGTGTATTAGGATCCAAGTGTTTTCACTATCTTGGAGACTATCGAGCAAACAAATTATAGCCCAAATCCCTTCCTTGTGTATTTATTGGCTAGAGTATCAAGCATAAAGGATACAAATGCTTTTATACACCCATGGGCCATGTATATATCTCTCGCCATGTTGTATTTGATGAAAATGTTCTACCTTTTTTGGAGCCCACTCGCTTATATGACATAGGGTCTTTTGATGGTGATCTTTGCACAGTTTTGGATTGGGAAATGCCTTCCAGTAGTGGTGCCATCCCATCCCCATCTGCCTTTGCACCCCCTATGCCACCTAGATCAAAGCTTGATGATTTTTCTGGATCAAAGTCCTCTGTACTCTCTTGACAGCCCACTGCTCCTGTTTTTGGCCAAGGTTCCACAAATGCATTGGTTTCACCATGCTCTTCTGCGGCATCCCCACAGTGTTCTTTGCCACTATCCAACAGTTCCTGAGTTGCAGAACCTGACCCCAATTCATTGCCTACTGCATCTAACATGCATTCTGCTGCCTTACCACTTTATCCACCACATCCCATGATCACACGCTCTCAGTTGGGCATCCACAAACCAAATCCTAAATACCTAAATCTTCATATATTTCATCCTTATAGTGACATTCCTGCTGAACCGCATTCTGTCAAGGTTGCCAAACAACACCCTGGTTCGGTAGTTGCCATGGATGAGGAGTTGGCTGCGTTAGCTGCAAACCAAACTTGGGTTTTAGTTCCCTTTTATCCCTTTTATACAACTTTATCAAAAATCGTATAATCAACCAATTATAATTTTCATTAAAATTCATGTATATTAAGTTTATAATTCTCAACGTACAAGAATAAAGAAATTAAAATATGTAAGATATCGTATCAAGGAATCTTTATTTTTACGATATTCAAAATTCTACAATTTTTTCAAAACTTTCGATTTTTGGAGAGAAAAACATACACTTGATTGTAAAACATAATTTATAAAGAGTTTTGAGAACTCTATCTCACGATGAGATGAGAGGAGTTTGTATTCAATTTATATAAACACTAATGCTATTGAGACATAATTTATAAACATAATTTGGAGACATAATGAGTTGTCACCAATGATATGACTAGGGATGGCAGTGGACCAGGAAAAAACGGGTATTCGTCCAAATCCGCCCCGTTTGGACCGGGGATGGACTATACGTATTGGACGGTGAACGTATACGGAGATACCCGTATAAACCCATACGAGGATGAAGGCGGGGATGGACTTACCCTTACCCCCGCCCCGTCCCCACTACCCGTTATATATATATATATATATACTCCAAAGATCTAACTAAACATATTTACTGTAACTGTCAATCTAGAAATATGGTAATCAAACTAACAAGTGGCATTGCTATGTGGTAATCTTATTAATTTTTTTCCCTAATTGTTCTTTTCTATGTATGCTCACTGATTGAAACTGTTAAGAGTTTGGATTAACCATGCTCTAAAAACAAATAAGAGAGAGTAAAATAGTTTTGCATTTCATCGTTAGTAGAATTATTGAATTAGCGAAATTTTAATTTTTCATCTTTTAACACTTTATGGTTGTAATATGAATTGTAATAATAAAAATTCTTCTAGAAAACTTCAAGTGTAGTGCTATCATTTTTTTAGTTCAATTTTTTTTTCTCTTTCTTTCTTTTCCTCTAATAGTTCCATTTCTCTTTTTGTGGTCCAATGACACTTTAAATAGAATACTATATTGTTTTGGCTTTTACATTTTGCAATCTACATTATGTTGTATTAGATTATTTAGAATGTTGTTGGATTATTTAAAATATTATATCTATTTAGAATTTTAGATTATGCTACTTAGGCTTGGGCTTAAGGGAAATGGGGACGGGGACAGGGATTAGAAATTTACCCGTGGACGGGGATGGAGATGAAAATTATACCCGTTAACGAGGGTGGACCAGGGATGGACGGAGTTTTTTTAAGCGGGTACGGGGATGAAGACTACACTCCCCGCCCCCGCTTCGGTCCACTGACGTCCCTACATGAGTCATTGCTCCTGAGAAGCTTAACACTAATGATTTGCTTTAAAAAGAAGACCTCATATTTATCTCTCCCCTCAATGGTGTGTTATGTGCAAGAAGGATTGCGAGAAAGTGAACCATTTATTTTTGCATTATCCAATTGCATTGGCCTTATGGAATAAGTTGTTTGATATGGCGGGCCTTCCTTTGGGTGGTTCTAAATTCAATTTCAGCTATGTTGCATGTGGATTATAAAGAATTTGGAAGGAAAAGTAAAAGAAGCACTATTTAGGAATGTGTTTGTTTTTTGCAATTATTTGGGTGATTAGGTTGGAGAGAAATTTAAGAATTTTTTAGGATAAATAAGAAGTGTTTGATGGTCTTTGGAACCAAATTCACTTTCTAGCAATTTTTTGGGCGTTGGTTTCAAAGTAACTTGCAAATATCCCTCTATTTGCAATTTTGGCAAATTGAAAAGCGGCTTTGTTTGTTTGCTTTTTTCTCTATGTACTGTTCTCGATGGTTTGTATCTTGGATGGATTATTTCTCCATCCATGACTTCCATTTGTACGCTATCTTTTTCTTTTAATAAAATTGTGTTTCCTATCACCAAAAATAAAGGAAAAAATATGGTTCCCAATAAATAATATGGGTGTTCCAAATGATTCAGAAATTGAACTGTCTACCTCTACCGTGACACTAAGTGCCAAAACAATACTACACTGCTACAATTGGAACTAATTTTGCTCCTTGAAACAAAAATGACATGGGCACTGCCCAATGCTAGGAGGAAAATCAGCAAATGTGCCATTTCAGCTCTAGTGGACAAGATAAAAGAACACTTACCAATTGCATTATCAATTGGCTCAACAAGTATCAAAAGCTCCTGCAATGCACGATGATGATCTTCTAAAGGTAGAGAGGAATTATTCAAGTCATCTATTGCAATTTGCATCAATTGTGCATCTGATGGCATTTTTATTTTCTCCATCAGTTCCTGTACAAGAAAAAAGATGGCAACAGAGATACCAAATAAGCACAATGAATGAAAAGAGCATGTGGCAGAATGCAAGAAATTAAATCCAAGATAGAAAAGAAAAGGTGATGCGCGTGCATATATGTATAAATTTAATAATCCACCAAACAATTCAATCCCATTCTTACAGATGGAAGTTTTCGTTTCAAATACAGGGACAAGCCATGCAGGGGATAATAACAATCAACATGGAAAACTAAGGATTCACGGTGAAGTCAACATAAGAACAAGTCAAATTAAGTTTGGGTTCATACTGAGTCTATTTTACATTGATTTTAAGCCACA
>CAUOFW020001725.1:1430162-1475285 GCA_963454935.2 Ilex paraguariensis | reverse complement strand
ATATATATATATATATATATATATATATATATATATATATATGCATTTATTCTTGAGAAAATTTCGCTTCGTGAAATTCTTATAAAACGTCCTAAAATCATGAATTGATCCTAAAACCCGATAAAAATGATACAGTAACTAAAAATAATTAAAAAATAAATAAAATTACACGTCTAAACTTTTTATTACATAAAAAGTGGAGGTTTGATACAGAAAAAGTATATTTATGGGTTTTACATATATTTTGACCAATAATATTGCTTTGAAGAAATGGAATTTTGCCGTTCGTTGATTCTTTCAAATTTTCTTATTTATTTTCATTGCACATGGTAGAGTGCATTATATTTTATTTTTTTGGAATAATGATACTTTGCTTTCACGTTAGACGTTTTCTATGTCCCCCATTTGATTGTAATTCTCTATGAATTAATAAAGTGCCCATGCTAGGACGAAGTTTATTTAAAAGAAAAAAAGTATTGCTTTGAAGAAAGTTAACTAGGTTTAAAAAGGTAAAAGCTACACCGACCTAAAACATAGACCAAACAATTTAGCGCTTATACGATGATCAGAGTTTTAAATTTTAAATAAATAAAAGCGAGATCGGAAGTAACATCATATCAACGTTACATCGTTATTATTCGATAAATGTTTTCAACAGTAAATCCAAATTCAACATGGTTTCAAGTTGGTGAAACGGTGGCATTGTTGGTGGAGGGAGTATAAGATGCTAAATCCGGCAATTAAGTTGACCAAACAAAATGCCAAAGTCCATGGTCTTACTTACTACCATCCCACTTGCAAAAAGAATCTTGAGAAGACTTCTGAGTGGTATTCAGAAATGAGATACCCAAGGAAACAACTACTCTAACAACACGAGACACTCGGTAACTTTCCCTCTCATGAAGCTACTTTCTAATGAATAATCAAATAAGAAAATCAAGAACAAGAAATACAAGGATTTATGTTCTGCAATAAAATTGTTCATGTATGCAAGAGGCTCATTTCACTACATGAAAACTTCAGAATGCATGGTTATAACTTATTTATAGATACCAATTGATAACTTCTTTACTGGTCAATCACATAAACACAATCTCGGTAAAATCTACTCAATCTTGATAAATCGCTCTACTCTGCCACTGGTCAATGAACGTCGTGCTTAATGAATACAAATCATTCTCTATTTCTAACAATTTCTACCTAATCTTTCGGCATACCATTAGTATTTGATTAGCTTTTGCAGGCTTAAAGTTAATAATAATAATTGTGGAATGTGTTAATTATCAGCACAGAATTTCCTAAAAGAATTTAACGATGGTAGGTCTTGCACTCAAGGCTTTGACTTTATGTTATTTCCATGAAAGTGTTGAACAGTTTGAATAGACTTGGTGAGTGAGTGTTGTCGATACACCAGAAGGCATCAAGACAAAGACTTGGCAGTTTCGTTGAACACAGAAATTACAAGTGACGAAACTCTTCTGTTGAGTTCTTATTCCTTTAGTTTGCTTAATTGTGTGTGCGAAGGCCGGAAGACTTGCCAACTAATTTGAACTGGAAGTTATAGAGATACGTCGTGAAGAATGAGTAGCAACAACTTGTACAAAGAATTATGTTATTTAAACTTAGTATGTCGATCTAATTTATTAACTTAATTTACTGCATTCTTTGAATTAGAAGCAAATCTCAATGTTTAATGGTGTATACCGTCAATCTACCTGTAACAAATGAGATTAGTAAATTATGGGCAAATAACATTGCTCTTTTATGTAACAAGGAGACCATAAAAGTTAAAATGTTTGGTGATGGGATCAATTACCTAGAATCAAGGACATAGACATTTTGGGGGCTAAAATGGCAACTTAAAAAGAGGTCTTTTATATTTTGGATTTAATATTTTATTTAAAATTTATTCTTCTTACTTTTTGAAACGCAAAAGCACTAATTAATTTTTTATATTCAATTTTCACTATAATATCTTTTTCGATTGATAGTATTACTAATCTATCTAATCTTTCTTATGACAAAGTTAATTTTAGATAAGATTTTATCAATTTTAATAAAAAAAAAAAACTTCTTTCTACAAAAGCAATAGTTACAAGAATGTGTCAAGCCACCAAGCATCAACTGCCCAAGCTTAAAAGGATAATACTAATTTTGAATAAAATTTGTAAATTTTGTGGCGTATAAAAACAACAAACAAATGCAGAGAATCAAGATCAAAAAAAAAAAAAAAAAGAAGGTAGATTCAACCTTTGTTAGCTAGAGAGATACAGAGTGCGGTTGCGAAAAAAAAATGTTCAAAAGTGCGATGGAAACTAACTCTTGTTGACATCACTTTTTACTTTTACTTTTACTTTTACGTTTTTTCTTTCTTTTTTCAAATTTTATTTTTATAATTTTTTTGGTGTCATGAGATGGAGAAATACACCCAAACTATCAAATTTTAAATCTAACTTTAACTTTTTTGGGCTTAAATTTTTATAAATTTGAATTTTTAATTTGGGTTAGTAGTTATAATTACAAAGGAAAAATTGGAAGGAGGTACACCAAATTAGATTTATTTGTAAAAAAGTACATAGAAAAATGTTGGGTAATTAAGTCCTTAATTTTAATATTTATTTGTATCTAAGTACACTATTTGAATTTTACTGATTTTTTTGTGATATTTTTGCCCTCCATTAATCCATGTGTATTTAATGCACCACTTTTCTTTGAAAAGTGGTGCATTAAACATCTCCTAGTTGTATTGGAGAATTTTAATACATAAGGGTATACGTCATCAAAATAGAGAAACTTTTATTTATATCAAAAGTGTATTTACAAAGTAGAGTCTACTTATAGTAGTAGAGTGGAATGTAGAAGAATGAGGGTTTGTACAAGAGAGAAGGGTTCACCAAGGGTGCAAGAGGGAAGGAAGGAAAGAGTAGGTAAAGGTGTAGGGAGTGGTTAGAGATTTAGGGGTGGTCAAGGGGGCGATGCTTCACAAATCGGGTCTGCACCCCTTTATATAGAGCCGGACACGAAATCCGAATTTCAACAACAAAGAATACTATTCACAACTTTATACTGTTCATAACTTTAATAATTTACAATAACGTCATTGTATACGTCATAAAAACTGTACATTTTTTACTGTACACTATTCACAATACATATAGTGACGTAAGGGCATACGTCACTTCTTTGTAGTGATGTCAGGGCGTGCGTCACTACTTTCAGGTCGACTTTATCCGAGAAATCAACTTTATCTGATCATTTCCTATAAAATAAAGTAGACAGTACATTATCTCTGTCATCATGGAAATTAATCTTCATATTAACATTTAACAAATCTTTGTTAATTTCAATGTCACCTTTAAGAGGGGTATATCTCTAGGAATCCATAAAGTCGTCATCAGAATTAATAGGAGTGAGAGATTTCTTATTTTCTTCCTCAATTTTATCTTTCCCTTTGCCCTTTATAGCAACTGTAGGAGTGTTGATGAGATTCATCTTTTCAGATTTGCTCATGCCAAAAGTAGACATGATCTGAAAACCGAATTCCTCCATAACTGCTGCTTTAAGTTGCTCAGAATTAAAATGGGGTTTTTCTTTCTTAATTAGTTCTTTAAGAACTTTAACAGGGTTGAAATTAGTTCCAGTGTTTATACTGGTAAAAGAAACCATTGATGTAGAAGATGAAACTTTATCAATTGAAGATTTATCTTCTTCTTTATCTATGTCTTTAAGACATTCCACTATGATTTTACTTTTAAACTCAAGCGGATAATTTTCTTCAAATGGGACTAAATATTCCCTGATTTGTCTAGGGTCATTAATAGCATAAGGATATATCATTTCAATGAAGTTATGAAACTCCATATATGGAGACAAAGTGAAATATTTTGGAATAATAGGGAGGTATTTATCTCCTAACAACTTGTCTTTATTGTCAACTTTATTTGACAAGGAATCAACAACTTTAAGTTGTTTGGATGGGTTATCATCCATATCACCTTTATGTGATGATGTCTTTATAGAGAGTGGAGGATAATAAATATTTTTATATGCATTAAAATAATGAGTATCCGTATATGAATTAAAATAATATGCATAAAAAACATTTTTATATTCATCAGAATAATATGCATATTTATATGCAAAAACTTTGGTTCGAACAGTTATACCACCAAGTTTATTTATCATTTCTTGACAAAATTCTTCTGGGACTATAATCTCCAGCCATTGTTTATAGTGTCAATCATAATGCCAGTCATTAATTTCAAGAATAAGATAAAACTGTAAACCTATTTTTAAAGACTCTCTTTGTCTTCTTGCAATTCTTAATAAAAATATAGGGACATGATCAATTAATTGATCTTCCATATCATTGCAATAGAGACACCAAAGTGAAATTTTGCAATTATTAGTAGTCTAAGTAGAGGCAAAGCTAAAAACATCTTCACCTGCATAATTACAAAAACAATCAAGAAGTTCGGGTGTTTTGGCAATAAGGTCTAAAAATGAATCTGGGTTAGGACTTATTTCTGGAACTCCTTGACTATTTCCTACAAAATAAACATCACTTCCAAATATGTTAGTTGATGAGAAATTTAATTTTTTTTCTGTATAAATCAAATTTTCTTTTATTTGATTTATCAATTTTACTTGAAGTGGAGTTATAAACTCAAATAATATATGTTTACCATTTATAGTAGTCAAAATACATTTAGAATCAATTCTTTCTATAGGTTCAATTAAAGATAAAAATAGTGTTCCCAAAATCACCAATTGATTTAAATTATCAATGAGCATAAAAGTTATAGGAATACAAATTCCTTGATTACAGACAAAAATATTTAAGAGTTTAAAATTTATATTTAATTTTGACTCATCAGTAACACTTATTGACTGAGTAGTTTTTCTTAAAATATATAGTCGAAATTAATCCTGCCTTTATGCAGTTCATATCTGCTCTACTGTCAATTAGAGCAATAATTTTAATAGTAAATTCAGAATTTATAACTAAGATAATTTTAACATACCATTTCTGATAAGTTATTTTTTCTAATACATTTATGTATTCATTTGGTAATGTTTTATCATCATAGTTAGATGGAGATGTTATATCCTTTTGTATGTCACTTTCTCTAGATGGCATTTTTTCTAAAGCTAATAGTCTAGACTTTAAGACTTTTACTTTTATGTCTTCTTTGACTTCATGAATCTCTTTCTTTAAGTCTTGAATCGTAGTAGGCAAAACTTCTTTTATATGGAGTGGGCTATCACTCATTTCATTTTCATTTCTATTAAGGACTTCCTTTAATAAATATGGTTGAGACAAATTAGGTCTCTTTTATTCAGGATTTATCTCTAAATATTGTTCAATAGCTTTTCTTTTAGATTCTGGATCCTGAATTTTATCAATAAGATCAAGAATAAAATTTTGTGATTTAGTCAAAGTATTTATACTTAATCCATTCATAGCTAAAATGGTTTTATAATAATCAATTCAACTTTACAATGTGAAGAACAAGTTTTATCATGTCCTAAAGATTCGATTTCTAAAGAAGACTCACTAATTTCATTAATATTGTAGTCTTCAGAAAAATTATCAGAATTATCCTAAAACTCACTTTCTGAGTTTAAAATAATTTTAAAGATTTTTTCTTTAAGGTCTTCATCATTAATTAATTCATTTATCTGTTGCTTAGTTGAACATTTGGAAGTAATATGACCTTCCTTTTCGCACTTAAAACATTTAAGAAAATGTTTCTTGTCATTTTCTTTGATCTTTCGAGTGAGTCGGTTAGTTTTCTCTTGTTCCTTAGCATAGCTCTTTTTATAAAATTTTTTACCTTTTTTATAAGGCTTAGTGGATGGCTTTTTAGAAACCTTATCTTTTGGGATATCAAGATTATAAGAAAATTGATTACAAAATTCTCCAAGTTCTTTTCTGCCAATTAACCTTTGTCTCTTAAGTTGAGATTTAAGATTTAAATCATTACAAGGAGCTAATCCTTCCGAAATATATTCAGAAACTAGTTCTCCATAAGTATAATGTTCATAAGGGATTTTAAATCCTCCATGTTTTTGTTTTAAGCGAATTCTTATTTTTTCAGCAAATAAGCTGGGTAAACTTGAAATAAATTTTTTTTTTCAAAATTCATTATTAACATCTGGTCTTAACAAGACTTTAGCCAAAAACACATCTTTATACCACCTAAAATGTGTTGAGGTGGGGCATCTTAAATTCATTAAAAGTTCTTTACTTTTATCAATGTTTTGAAAACTAGATCCAACAAAATATTTTAATATAGTCTGTATTAAGATATACACAACATCTTCTTGAGTAATTATAGTTTCATTTTCTACTGTTGTTACCTTGACTACATTTAAAATTTCATTTTGTTGAATTGGAGTTAAATAGTTATCCCACTATCCTCTTAGTTGGTTTGTGAAGCCGGTGGTTATAAACTTAGTAGTAGCATGTTCAGAATTTCGATTAGCTTTACATATTGTAGCATACATTAAAATTTTATGTAAAACTTGGTGAATTAAATATTCAGACATACCATCAATATTCTATTCATAAATTGAAGAGGCATTATATCCCTGTTGATCAATAAAAAAAAAAATTCATAAAAAATATCTTGAAGTGTTGTTCTTTGATAATAAGTCCTCATTGGAGGAGCTTGTGCGCATATTGGAGGTTGAGATTTTGTTTAGAAAATTCAATTTTATTTATTTTTTCAGACTGCATTTGGTGTAGAGAATTTTCAAAATTTTTAATTTCAATTTCAGATTGCTCTTCACCTTTTGTTTTAGAAATAACATTTAATGATAGTCCTTTTAATTTATCTTTGAGTGTATTTATGAAGTCATCTTTCACTTTATTATGAAGATTAAAGGTGGAAGTATCAACTGGTGGTTTGGTATTGACTTGTTCAACTTCATTGTCCTTATAGGTGTGTGAAGACGATACTTGCTGTGAATTTATTAAGTTATCAATTTTAATGAGATGTTGACCTATAGCTTGAAGACAAACATTAGTGTAATTATTTTGTTTTATAGAAACAGTGTTGCCTGTATAACAAGTATTTATAAAAATTTCTTCAGAGTTATTCAAATGTAACTTTATTGGTTCAGTTGTTGGGGGATAAAAACTATTTATAGTTTTCCCATCAAGTGCTTCCCATTTATGTTAGAAAATTTCTATAACATTTAAATGTTCAATAGTAGGAGGAACATAATAAGTTAAAAATCAATTAACAAAAGGAATTATCTTTCTTTCCCTTTTTATATAAAAGAGAAACATTTCTTTATAATTTTGAAGTTCGTATGAACTCATATTTTTAAAATACTAATTTCTAAATTCTTCATATTTAGGAAGATAAAATTCTTTATTACAGGTGTCCTTTATCATTTGGAATTCTCTTGGATCTAATTCCATAAAAATTATAGTTTAAATCCGATTTCGGATGGAGTTAAATCAAAGTCTTTTTCTTGAGAAGAAATATTAACGGGTCGATAGATACCATGTGGAATATTATTTTTTGAAATTTTAATTCCTTCAATTATGGGTTCTTTATCTCTTCTTCGATTTTAGACCGAGGAAGTAGATTTTCTTAAAAGTATAAAAGGGGTTAAAGGTGTTGTATAACCTGATGAAGTTTCTGATGTATCAGAAGATGATAAATAATTTCTAGAATTTATTCTAGCAAATTTTATGGTAACATCACCCTGGGATGATTGTGCGATCTAGGTTATTTTTTCATTTATCTATCGTTTTTTAGGAACCACAGACTCCAATTGCCAGGTGTCTGAAAACTAGATATTTGACCATTTAATGGTTTTTGGGACTTCAACTTTATTTTTAACCGTATTGGTTTCAATTAAAGTGGTTTGACCTTTAAGGTTCAAAAGCTTAGTTTCAAGACATAAAGTATTCATAACTTTATAATAGACCCTATAAGTAAACATAATTATATATGTGCCTTCTTTATAATTGTAACCAAAAGTTTTAATATTGCATGTTAAAACAGCCAAAATATTTTTATATGTCAAAGATACAGAAATATTAGGAAAACAGTTAAAATAAACTGGACCAGTACTTAAGGTAAACTGCATAACACCCATTAAAGATTGATTAAAATCAAGAAAGCTAGCATCTCTTAATACTAACATAAAAGAGGCATTTAATTCTTGAAGAGTAAAAGGTTTTAAAGCAACTTGAACTAATCCAATATGCAAAAATTTACATTCTTTATCTTGAGCCTTTAAGATCTCTTGTTCAGTTAACAGTTGTAAAATATCTCCATTCTGATCAAAAGGAACAGTCCTTTCAATCGTTTTAATATTTAAACTCGACTTAAAATCAAAAGTGCCAATATTATAGATCTTCTTAGTGGGGTACTAGGGTATATCCTAGTTCTATAATTTATTTTCAATATCAGATAATTCTATCTCTTCCATATTTTTAACATAGTCATTTTTATGATTAAGTTTAAATTTAAATAAGTTTATAGCCAAAATGGTATTTCAAAGTTGTTCTATTGACTTATATGTTTCACTATTACCTGCTTCGAGTTGCTACTATAATTCGTCTTTTAATTCTGTTACAGCACCTTTACTATGACAATTGCTACAATAATCCTGAAATAATAATTTTCCCAGCATTCAATCGTAAGCTAAACCTGTTTTAGTGAATTTTTCCCAACATCCTATTTTCTTGCAATCAACCCTGTCGACGCTCGAAAGGAATAAAACGGCCTAACACTCCTATCCACGGAAAAAATGGCCTACCATCCCTAATACACGACCATGAAGGCAAAACCATAGGAAGCACCGAAGGAAAATATCATGCAAACACAACTTTAACAAACAATAAAAGCTTTCAGAGAAACATCATTATCACAAGATTATTTTCACAATATCAAAGTAAGAGTAGTCCAACAGAATTAAATCACAATTACATAAGCAACAAGAATTAGTAATAGATCTGCATATAAATCAACAAAATAAACTTAAGTTACAATTCACTTGACTCTGATACCAACAAAGGGGAGGATCTATCACGCCCCAAATTTTATAAAAGCGTGATAAAAACAAACACTTTTTTTATTTAAAAAAAAACACATGCTTGTATGTTGTAAAACATCGAGGAAAATATCTCTTTAGTTGGAAATAAATAATTTTTTTTTTTGAAAATTTCGGCAGAGTTTTTTTTAAAAATTGGGTTTCCAACCAGTTAGTAAGAGCATCCCTATGAGAGCATAATATAATTCTAACTAACTAAACATCCACAACATGCCTCCATCTAAAAATATAATCCAACTAAATCCGGGGTGGCAATTAGAGGCCCACGAAGTCCTCTCAAACCCGGATATATCCAACACCAACACATACCACAACTTAGTACCCAAAGTCATAACTTTACATTATAATATCCAAAATAATAATCCCTTTATGAGATAATCAAGTGTACACTAAAAATGTCTCAAGTCAACCTTTTCAAATACAATGTTTGAGTGCTAACATTTCTACATAAGTTCTAAAAGTAAACACAAAAAACTTCAAAAAAGAGATCCTTTCTAATCTAAGCTCCCACAAGCATTCCATCACTTATGCCCCAGGATGCATGCTAGTCTCTGAAAATATTAGTAAGGGATGAGCAACAACACGCTCAGTAGGATAACCCTTTTCTCAAGCATTTACATAGTTTTAAAAACAAACATTCCACAAATCATACTAATAAGTAATGAAGCATTATATAATTAAATACATGTACAAGATAATAAGTAAAACATTTATAAAAATCTCTCAACACCTCAATATTAGAAATATACAAGATATAAATTAAAGTCAAACCATCATAGAAAATACTATGCATGCCTCGCATACGGACAATATCATCAATCACACTGGTTCACGCATGAACCATCCCCGGGGAACCTTTTGGGTCTTTCACCCTAAGGTCTCATCGCCCTTCTTGCTTTTCAAGGGGAACGTGTAGGACACAACTTGTGACGCCACATAGGCCATCACCGAAAACCACTACCATAACCAATCCCCCTTAGGACTAGTAGTCGTCTTGCCAACCCACTCAATAGGGCCTAACCGTCTACTAACCCTCTGTCTGTCAGCATCGTGCATACATTTTTCAAAAATCATTATTTGCTATATCCATAAATTCTTTTGAAAAACATATGTCATAACTTTGACATTTTATCAAACATGTGGTAAGCTCAAATCTCAAAAGTTGCATTTTCAAAGCAACACAACCATTTCCAAGAGAAAATAAGTCATATATATTATGTACAAAATAATAACATACTTCAAAACCCCCAAATCATAGGTTTAATCAAATACCCATAACTAAAATCAAACTAGGACATTTCCATTTCCAAGAGAATAAGTCATATTATGTACAAGATCATAACATACTTTAAAACCCCCAAATCATTAGTTTTATTAAATACTCATAACTAAAATCAAACAAGGGTTTCAAACCCATAACACTAAAATCATTTCCATTTCAAGAGAATAAGTCATATTTTGTACAAGATCATAATATACTTCAAAACCTCCCAAATCATAAGTTTAATCAAATACCCATAACTAAAATCAAACAAGGGTATGAAAACCACCACACTAAAATCATTTTTATGCCTATAGGTTCACAAATCCATGGCATATTCAACACTATATTAAGGTTTATCACAAGAATTTTGCCATCAACCACATAGTAAGCTTTAACTAAAGAAAATATATGAGATGCACAATGTAAATACAAGAGAAAGGAAAACCCCACCCAAGAATCAAGAATTTCAAGTCAAATTCCTAGGATTTCCAAGCAAACTCCAAGCTTTATGGACATTCTTCTTTCCCTTTCTCTTTTCCCTTGTCTTCTCCTAGAGTTCTAAGAGGTTTTGGGTAAGAGATGTGATAAAAAAATGGAAGAAAAGGGGCTGAAATTTGTGTTTTAAATACAGTATTCCCGAATTCTACTGTTTATGGGCTGAAAAATTAATTTTTCTCTGAAATTATGATTTTGCCATTAAACATTCTAATTTGATTCATATGACTACCCTAAGGTTTTTTGACGTTCCGAATTTATTTTTAATGTTATTTTAACCTAAAAAAATTTAGTTTTAAGATTTATCTCAAAATTAAAGTTAATTTACACCCGAAACACTAAAATTACTATTTTACCCCCTCCGAACCGCTGTATGAGCTAAACGTCTATTTCAAGTTTTTCGGACCTCCCGGATTCAGTGGAAATATTATTTTGACTCAAAAATATTAATATATTTACTTAGCTATCCTTATCAACCTTAAACACCTCCAAAAATTAAATTTGACACAAAAGTCAATGCGTTCGCACTTCAAGCTTACACGACTATTCTTTAACAACGATTCAAAATTTCTCTCATCATTTTAATTATTTTAAAAATATTAGCAAATTAATATCATTTATATTTATATAACACACGGGATCTCACAGGATCGTTGTATCTACAAAATAGAGAAACTTTTATTTATATCAAAAGTGTACTTACAAAGTAGAGTCTACTTATAGTAGTAGAGCGAAAGGAGGGTTTGTACAAGAGAGAAGGGTTCACCAAGGGTGCAAGAGGGAAGGAAGGAAAGAGTAGGTAAAGTTGTAGGGAGTGGTTAGAGATTTATATATAAAAACGTGTGTATATATATATTCCCATAAAAGGACTTGAATCTTCCACAAAGAATTTAGGTCAAATACTTAAAAGACTATGATTTCACAATTAACTATCATCTAGAGAAGCTAATATGGTAGCAGATGCTCTTAGTAAGAACTCATGGGGGTGAAATCAATGCCCTTGTATTGGGTAGGTGGAAGATGATTGAGGGTTTAGAGGATTTTGATTTGCTTGTGGGTAAACAAGAAGACCGATTTTGTTTATTTAATCTAGTAGCCCAACCAATTCTTTGACAAAAGGTGGTGGACTTACAATGTTTAGATTCAAATTTGGAGACTAACTGAGGGAAATTAGAGAAAGAAAAGACAGTAAAAAATTGGTCATTACACAAGGATGAGCTAAGTTTGGGGGAAGATTGTGCGTACCGGACAAAGAAAAAGTAAAAGAAAAGTGTTGGAAGAAAGCTATTGCTGAATTTTCAATGGGTTTGAAGAAACCATGAGAAAATTTTCTCTCATGTCTTTCTTCAAGAATTTTCGATCAGTCCCCACCAAAAGAAAAAGCATTTGTAGTAGAGGTAGAGCTATTGCTGGAACTTTATTTGGGCGTGCTTCCTATTTTTTTGATTTTTCCGTTGTGTACCTATTCAGGTATGAGAACAAATTTTCAATTTCTTCCGGTTGTTTTCATATTAAAATTGATGCATATACTAGAAGCGCGCAAGATCTATTTAATAGACATCAGTTTGTGTATTGTCCATAATTGATATAGTTTGAGAAGCATGCATATCCTGAATGCTATATTTGTGGTTAATTTCTTTGCTAGCCTTGTCTATTTGAGTAAGCTAGATTGAATTAGGTTATCTAATGTCAGATGTAGTGATTTGTTTAGCATCCATATGTATTATTATGTATGTCAAGAAATTATTAATTAAATTACTTATTGTTCGAGTTCAAATTCCCTGAAATATTTGGAATTCATGTTCTAGGATATGCTTTTTGTCTTATTTTTTGTGATCAATAATGCATTAGTTAAATACTTTTTGGGTATACATAAACATATGAATATGATTTCATCATTATTTTATAGTTGTATAGTTTCTTAGAGAATAAATTATTGATCTGAGACATGGTTTTAGAGTTTGACAAAAACCTAGAAATTTCAATGCTTAAGAATTAGAAACCCTTAAACTTAGAGTTAAGGGTTTCAATCAGCCAGTTTCCACTCCGTTCACCATGAAAACGGATGGAGACCCTCTATTTGGGCATAGAAACTTGTATGAAAATATGGCATTTCGATTTGAGAGTTTAATGAAAAATTAGATAGTTGAACACTAAAGAATTAGAAACCTTTAAACTTGGACCTAAGGGTCTCAATCGGCCTGTTTTCACTCTATTAGCCTTGAAAACGGATTAAAACTTACTATTTGGGCATAAAAACTTATAGTAAAAGACGGAATCTCGATCCGAGACCTGGTTTGAGAGTTTGACAAAAAAACTAGAAATTTTTGCACTTCAGAACTAGAAAACCTTAAATTTGGAGCTAAGGTTCACAACAAACTTAATGATTTTATATTTGAATGTATATGTATGTTTTGGAAAAATTGATTGGTGATTTGTTAATGTTTTTTTTCCCTTTTTTTTGAAACAAATGGATGATGGATTTTTGCATTCAAACTGAAGAAGTAACTAAGTTATGTATCTAAATATTTTGGAAAATTTGTATGTGGATTAAATTATTGGATATTTTGATGACTTGTATAAGTTTTATGTATGAAAAGTTAACTGTAATTATGGTTTTATTGTGGTATTGGTATTGTGTTTTGGTTAGTATGATATTTGATGCAGTTTGTGTTGTTTGTTGATTGGAAAATAGATGATATGCATTAGTTGTGTTTGTTTTTGATTGGAAAAATACTTGACACATGTACTATTGGTGTTTTCAATTGATTGAAAATAGACGACAAATTTTATTAGAATGTTGTTTTTTAAGGAGGGGTAATTTAAAAAAAAATTAACTTTTTTGCAACAAATAAAAAGCATTGTGAAAGATTCTACGAACTTTGCTTTTTTGTGAATGAATTTATTTAGTAACATTTTTTATCGTCGCAAATGTGTTTATATTTTTTATTGATTCAACTTTTTTGCGACAATTATTTTTTGCGTCGCAAATAAAATTGATTTGTGATGTTTTTGTAGCGTCGCCAATGTGTTTACATTTTGATTTATGTAAATTTATTTGCGGCGATTTATTTACATCGCAAAAAATTAATTAAATTACTGTTAATTTTTTTTTCAACGACGACGGAATATATTTTTAACAATGTTATTGTTATTTTTTGCAACGTTGTATTTACGTCGCAAAAAATATTTTTCTGCAATGAAAATAATAGTTCATTGCAATATACTTTCCTTGACAAAGCTATTACGATGAAGTCACGACAGAAAAATAAAATGTCGCTAAAAGTAATTTGCAATGATTTTATGTTTTTAGTGCCAAAAAAAAAGCCACAAAAAATATTTTTTTGTTGTAGGCATGTGTCACAAAAAAATGTTTTTTGTTGTCTAGCCACACCCTTATTTTTGAGAGAAGGGATAAGATTAGATGGCCACTCACTGAAAATGTAAACCCCGGAAAAATTTGAACTTTTTCGGAAAAAAAGGGTAAAATCGTAATTTGTCATTATAATGTGGGTTTAAAATTCATATTTTCTAGAGCTCGGATGATGCAACGGACCTCACCGTTGGATTTGTAACATGAAATCGAGCTGCCCTGTCAATTTTTGTCGAATTTTGAGATAGTCAAATTTTACACGTTTTACGAGGCAATTGGGTGACGAATGACCTTTTAAAGGTCCCCAAAAATAAAATTTATAAAATTTTCTTATAATTGAATAAAAATTTAAATAAAATTAATTTGAACTTAAATGGGGATAAAATGAATCATTTCGGAGCGAAAAACAGACCCTAGAAGTAATAAACGTGTGAGAAAATGTGGACCGCGTATAAATATGGGCAAATATTTGAAAAATCAGATATTTTTCTCCTCGTAAGCCGGCTGGATAAGATGTTGAAGAAGAGGAAGAAGAAGAAGAAAAAACAAAATCTTCAACCTTCTCTTGGGGATTTACGGAGTTCCGTTGGTCGAAATCAGTCGGACCAAGATTTAAAGTTGATCATCGCGGTGAGAGCTATACAACTACACTAAAAAAAAAAGAATTTCACCATAGTTTCAAAGAAGAGATTTTGGAAAAATCATGATTCTTGGAGCTAGGGAGGTGTCTTGAAGCTTTCTCTCTTTCACTTTACGCTCTAAGAGGTAGAGTTCTTCCTACTTTGGTGTATTTCTAACATTTGATGTCCATAGGAAAAAGGGTTAGATGTATATATGACCTATAACTTGTATATAGTTATGAAAATGAGAAAATGAGCATAGAAATGACTTAGACTAACTTCTAGCTTGAGTTTGATGCATGGTAGTTACTTATGTAACTTCTTGTAACTTGGTTATTATGTGGGTTGTTTTGGACTGTTTTATGGACTGATTATGGGGTTGTTTTGAGGTTGTCTTTTTAGATTGTTTTGGACTGATTATGATGCTGTTTTGAGGCTGTTTTTATGTACTATTTTGGTGGCCTATTTTGGGGCTGCTATGTGGTTGTTTGGGGGCTGTTTTGGTGGCCTATTTTGTGGATGCTATGTGGCCTGTTTAAGGGCTGTTTTGGTGGCCTGTTTTGGGGTTGCTATGTGGCCTGTTTAGGGGCTGTTTTGTGGGTATGTTATATGTTTACATTATGCGTTGAGAATTAAGTGTGTTATTGCCTAATTATGTAATGACATGCTTGGTTGATGTGGTTAGATAAAATGTCGATATTTGGTTATTACTATATTGACATTGTGAGGAATTATACGCTTGTGATATAATTTTCCATGAGACATGTGGAATCATCATCTAATGGTTTATATGGTATTCATAGAATGCTGGACATGACATTGATATACAATAGTACATTACATTGCATTTGCACTGAGGCATCACATTCATGGGCTTAGACATGAGTGTATGAGTGTGGGTGTGTGGGCATGGTTTATTCAAACATCATACTTGGTGTTTGATGGGTGGGCTCGAGAAAGTGGGGTTGAATATCCTACTGAATCGCACGGTTGTATACATGAAAAACTTGTGGCGGGTATAGCAAGAAGGGGTAGACTGTCTCTCGGGTGTAAGACCCGACTACTTGATTCATACACTCCCCTGAGGTAAAATTCCAAAAAAGTGTATTGATTTGCAGAACCTGTGGTGCGATTTCAAAACTCCGCTATCCAACAAAGACACATGATTTTGTTTATAAAAATACCTGGTTCATATAATTCCCTGAGGTGAAATTCCAGAAAAGTGTACTTGTTTTATAAAATGATCATTTGATGTGTAACATCCAACAAGTTTTGGTTTATAAACACATGACTTTTATTTCAAAGTGATCATTGGATGTAATTCATTAATGATGGATTTTATTACACATTGACACTGCATTGTGTGGTGGGAGTTGGTGAAGACTCGGGTTATGATGCATGAGTGAGTTTCAACTCATTTCATAGCAAGGCATGACAGAATTCCAACCTAGAATTGCATATTCTTACTTGGAATGTTGATGTGAATATGAAATGTTGAATATGAATATTGCATGTGCACTTAAGCGCGGAGTAGCCTCTGTAGGAAATACTCTACTGGGCGTGGCTCACCCTATACGGGAAAACATTTCAGGTGCGGGATATACGTCGGTGGACGGCTCTCATTCGGGGCTGCAAGGGTGAAGAAGGGCGACTTGTGGCTTTTATAACTCCTTTTGTAAAAATTTTGGAGCAAACTAGTTTTGACGTGTAATTTTATGTAAGAGAGTTGTAATTGAACTTATATGGACTCTTTTTAATATAACCTTGCATGTTTTTATATGAGTATGGATAAATGGATCTGGTGTGGTCAATGTTTACTCATAAATGGACCCGGTGTGGTCATTGTTCCATATTGAGCCTCAAATAGGTCATATGAATGTATATTGCACAAGTTGAATTTTGGGTAGAGCTCCCCGTACAAAGGAGATTCTGCCTGAATTTTGTTAAATTATGGATCCCGGTAAATTGGACATTACGGCGTGATATCGAGTTACTCGGTATCTACGAGTATTCCGCGAGTTGATGGGTGATCAATAGACCCACGGATTTTGGGGCGTCACAAAAAATGGGATTTTATTGGCTTCATCAACCTTGGAAAATATCAGAAAAAAGGGGATATAATTATCTTGATCCCACTTGGTTTGTTATGGCCAGAAAATTCCTAGAACTAGTTTCATCCTTTGGCTTGCTATCAAAAGAGAGGTTGGCTACATAGGACAAAATTCAGTAGTATACCCAGTGATTGGCCTAGCCCAAAGCCCAACAGGCTATGGGGGCCTAACTTCAATAAAGGATCCGCCTAGACAAAACCTGATGGTCCAGCCTAAAAGGAACCCATGTTTAGTCAACCTCATCAAAGCCCTAAGAGCCACATCGTCAAGAGGTTGGCGGTGCCATCCCAAGAGCCTCATCCACGTCTCCTTGGAGTGAAGGTCACGCCATCCTAAGACCTGGTCTTGAGGAGGACCCCGCAACAGCCTCATTAGTTGAGAAGATCATGTCATCTCCATCAAATTAGCTACTTAGTTATTGAAAAGGAGCCTCAATTTGTTAAAAGACACTATAAATTGCCAATATTTGGGGGGGGGGGTGTCAAACACATCTGCAATCTCTCTCATCTCTCTCACATAGCTTGTACCTTCATTGCTCTCCACTAATCTCCTTACACTCCTTGAAGTAAAAAATATCAGGCCATTCTGGCCCTTCATAGTGGAGTAGGTCATGTTGGTCGAACCACTCTACATCTTTGTCTTGTTTGTATAACTCTTTTTCTACTTAATTATTGTATTAATCATTAATTACTCGACAGGTAATGGATAAAATCAATTTGTACATCATCAATTTGGCTCCGTCTATGAGAACGATAAAGTTGTCACCCAATCACCTTTTTTTCTTGTACCTATGACAATCACCACCAGATCCATGAATTAGCCCGAAGACAATCCATCACGTGAGGAGCAGACTGCCCCTCCACCAACTTATCATGTTCCAAATGCACAACAGATGCTCAAAATGATGCAACAACTCGTAACTCAGAATCAACAAATCCTACAGCTGATGCTCGATGGACAACTGGGTGGTGCGCAGCTGAGAGGACATCAAGCCAGAGGAGCTCCTCTCACTAGTCGACAAGGAGCTTCCCACTTCGGCACCCCCATAGGAGCCCCTCGTCAAAACCATGATGGAGCTCCGCCTCCTCCTCTAGCTCTCTTTTCGTACAGTGGAGATCCTTGTTTTCAAGAGGATAAGGGCAAGAATCAAAACGTCAAACATGGGAGCCATTTCCATGACAATTCTAAAGGAGCTCCCAATCATTGGGACAAAAAAATAAAGAAGTACATAATCAATTGGACGACGTTTTCAATGTCATGAAGGCGCAAGGATCAGAAACTGTTTTCCCAACTACCTTGAAGGGATTTTCCTGACAGTGGTTTGCCAAGCTCATTTGAGTCTCCATTAGCTCTTTTGCCAAACTAAGTAGGTCATTCGTGTCACACTTCATTGGAAGACGTCCCCACCAGTAGCCTGCCACCTATTTACTCAACATAAAGTAGGATCGAGACGAGAGTCTGAGGAGTTACTTCACTCATTTTAATGAGAAGGTCGTCCAGATTGAGGAGC
Source organism: Ilex paraguariensis (assembly GCA_963454935.2). Lineage (NCBI taxonomy): Eukaryota > Viridiplantae > Streptophyta > Magnoliopsida > Aquifoliales > Aquifoliaceae > Ilex > Ilex paraguariensis. Next base: position 1,456,834 of record CAUOFW020001725.1, on the reverse strand, counting down.
CCGATGATAAGGGCCCCATGACCACCTTCTTAGAAGGCCTCCGCTCCTTGAGCTTCCTCTTCTCATTGATGAAGCACCCACCAAAGAGCATGCTAGAACTGTTGGCAAAAGCTTGAAAATACATGAATGCCGAGGACATTTCCAGGGTCAGGCGAAGTGAATCCTTACGAATAGGAGAGAAGAGAAAGGAATGAGACAGAGAAGATAAGGAGAAGATAAGAAGAAGAATGAAAACAAGTGAGGTAGGATAGAAAGGGTGTCTACCAAAGACCGACTTGGTCCTGCCTTTTAGAGGGAGCAACAAAAATTCACTCCCCTCAATGCCACTATCGGGCACATCCTATTTCAAATCGAGGATGATCCCGCAGTAAAGTAGCCTGGAAGAATGAAATCTCCCCCAAATTGCAAGAATCCGAATAAGTATTGTCGCATCCATCGTGATTATGACCACGATACCAACGACTGCTATGAGCTTAAAAGACGAATTGAAGAGCTTATACAACGTAGTCAACTACGACAGTATATTGTTGGTAGGGGTCAAGTGCCGTCACCACCTCATAACCAAGAAGACCAGCAACCCCTTGAAGAAATTCACACTATCTTCGAAGGGCTCGCAAGACGAGGAGAATCCCTCTCAGCCATAAAGGCTCTTGCCAGAAAGGCTAGACACATTGATGATCTGTGCTCGTCCAAGGCACACAAGCAAGGAAATTAAGAAGTCATACTCTTTTTAGACAAGGAGTTGGAAGGAATTAAGCACCCCCATGAGGACCCACTAGTGCTGACAATGTCCATCGCCAATTTTCAAGTGCAAAGGATTCTCGTAGACAGTGGCAACTCAGCAGATATCTTGTTCGTAGAAGCCTATGACAAGCTCTCCCTCGGAAGAGAAAGACAATAGTCCATCAAGTTGCCCCTTATCGAATTCTCAGGGGAGAAAATGTATCCCTTAGGATCTATCACCTTACTAGTCACAACCCCATCACCAACGAGGAAGAACTCCACATCAACCTTGACTTGGTGGAGAAGGAAAGAGAAATGAACATGGTCTAGAATGCGGAGTACAAGCGCCGCATGGCGAAATACTACAACTCAAAAGTGAAGTCTCGCTCCTTCCTACCAAGAGACTTAGTTCTCAACAGAGTAATCCACACCACGAAGAATTCGCGGGAAGGGAAGCTTGGCTCAAACTGGGAAAAACCTACCTTATCACAGAAATAGTAGGGTCAGACACCTACAAAATCATGAATTCTGAAGGAAAAGTCTTACTCCATCCATGGAATGCTCAGCATTTGAAGAGGTACTATCAATTACACTTAAGGAGGGCAGAAATAATAAAGTTGAGGGGCTTGAATTTATTTTTTGTATCTTTTTTGGGTTATTACCTACCATTGCTTAGATTGAGCAGTCATGAAATAAAATTTTCTAAAGTTTACTTCAAAAATTTCTTTGCATTCTATTTCAAGTGAACATCAGTGGTAAAAAATCACTTTTACAAAAAAAGAGGTTACATACTACCTTTCTACAAAAAAAAAAAAAGTCAAAAGTCCCCAAACACTCTAACTGCTCTCATGGTCATCATACTCCTCGTCCTTATCCTCTACATCGTCAAACTAACAATCATCACCATCAACATCAACATCATCAGGCAGCTCATACGACACAAAGCATGAATAGTCAATATCTAGGAAAATAGTAGAAATCATTCTCCAAAGCTCCTCGTAGCCATCAATGAAGACATCTGCAAGGTCACTCTCTGAATCAGCCTCTGTCTTGGTGGCCTTCTCATAAGTCAATCGTAGATCCGCCTTAGCCCGGAAAACTCTCTCGTGAGCTACCTTCAACTCTACTTTTGCTCTCAAGCGAGCAACCTCACCATCTATCTCGAGCTTACCAGTCTTCTCGTGGGTCGCCACAAGCTCTGTTTCAGCTTTTGTGCAAGCAGCCTCTCTGAGCGCAACCTTCTCATAAGTCACCACACGTTCAGCCTAGGTAGCCTTACCATCAAATTCAAGCTTAGCAATCCTCCCTTAAGCAGCAAGAAACTCCATTTTTATAACTTCATAAGCAAGCCTCTCCCCCTTGACAGTTGAGCTCAGCTGGTTCAACTAGACAGCCCTCAAAAAATGGCACACAGCCATAGTTGAAACCTAAGGAAGATAAAAGAATGTCAGTATCCGAGAGAGGGACAAGACCAAGGGAGAAAATAGACCCTTACTTGGGCCAGACCTTCTAGAACCGTGTCAATAATGCCATCAGTGCCCCGAGCACCAACTTGATTTATCTCTACTAGAAACACAAATCTCACAAGTCACTCCCTGATGATCCGCACATCACCCAACATGGAGACAGTTCGAGTGGCTACCCTTATAAAAGTCTCTGTAGAAGGAGTTGATGAATGGGGGGCAGGAGGTATGGCCACCTAGGGAGTCTCTAGAGTGGCGGTCACCTTTGAAGGAGCCACTAACTGGGGAGATGCCATGAGAGTTGTCATCTGAGAGGGGCTCACCAAAGCATTGCTCACCCTTACCACCTTAGGTGGAGGAGTACCCCTAATGGAATAACGGGACTCCACCACTGTCCTATCTACTGCAGAGGGATAAAGTGTTATACTTAAGCAAAACTAAGTAAAGAAAAAAAAATCCAAGGGAATCAACATACCTTTTCTCTTCAAGGAGAAACTATTAGGCCTCGGAAATGGTGCACCAACCTTAACACTTCCAGTAGGAGAGTCTCTATCTCCACCCACTTTGAGCATGAGAGCTTCAAAGTTCTTCACATGGTGAGCCTTCATAGCTTGTAATTTGCATTCTTGGTCCTTTGAGAGCACCGAGGAGCCTAGTAGAAATGTTATGAGTACACACTAAAAAAATGCAAAGGAAAAAGAGTAAAGAGCGGGCATACTAATTCTCTAGGGAGTATCCCACCTTGTTGGTACCAAAGCCTTGTCAGTCTCTGAAGCCCATTCTCCACTAACAAACATAAAACAAGCCTTCCAACTATGGCAATTAGAACGCAATCCAGTAATCAATTTACCTCCCCTCGAAGTAAAGTAGTATTAGCCACGATTAGAAGTAGGAGTTTCACTCAAAGTATAAGCCATACAAAACTCTTTAGGAAAAACATCCTCATAATGCACTTTTCTCCATAGTGCCGGAAATCCAAGCAAAACTCTCCAACCGTGGGGCCCAACTGCCCTAGTGCAAGTGAAAAATAATGGAGAATTCGACAAACAGAAGAAGGTGTTGGGAATCTCAGCCCAGCCTCAAGCACCTCCTTATAAATGGCAATGTCTCTAAATGAGTCATCACAAGCAAGCTTACCCATTTTAGCTCAACGACACAATACCGTTGGAAGGATGTTATAGGTGGAAACAACTCTCAGAATATCAGCATTAGTGTTGAGGGTACTAGAAATAGTACTTACTTTAGATCCGTCATCATCAACAGCTACCTCTCCTCAATTTTTGTTGTTGTGAGGGCGAGAAACATTGCCCGAGCCACTACTAGGAGACCCTTGAGGGATTTGACTCCGTGGAGTTCCACCTGAATGAACCATATCGTCCGCCATTTGATCAAAATCATCGCCACTAGAAACACTAATATTACCAGGTGTATTCTACTCCATACCTCTGTGCCCAACCTCCGCTACCATGCCTAGCTCGCCCAATGTCGACGGGTACGCGTCTGCGTCCACCGCTGCCTGCTCAAGCCCTGGCCCCATCGATGCCACATGCGCACCCACCTAGCTACACCCAGCGCCTAGCAGTGCCGCTGGTGTGCTCCACCATTTGTGCCCAGCACCTTGGCATGCCCAACCTCCCACAATCAGCTCACTCGTCATATGGTGCCGGTGGCGCCTTGCCTAACGATGCCCATGGCGCCTCGCCTAGCGGAGCCCCTGCTGCCTTGCCATTGATCTCCATCTTGCCTTCAACACCTGCCTGGGTTATTACCTCTCCGATGACAACTAGACCCCCTATTTCAACGGGGTTTGCCTGAGCTCTGACATCAACACCGATCACTCCATCTTGCATCTCCTCTTTGTCACTTGACATCGATCTCTAAGCACTCAAGTCAAGGATGGGATCATAAACTCCACTCATCTTGCCACTTGCCTTGATTCTTGGGTATCTCACAAATAACCCTCTCTCAAGTTTTGTGGAATGAAAAAAGAGAAAACCCCCTATTTATAGCCTAGGGATTTTAAAATACTATAAGGAGATAAAATGGGGGGAGTTTACATAGCGAGAGATGTATTACATAGATGAACTACATCATGAACGAAAAGAAGTCATTAGTCAAGTAGAGTCATCGATCAAGAGGAATACTCGTCAATCAGAGTCCAAGTTCAAATGCCCTCTTCTCCAAGTCTCAATGGACTCGAAACGTTTGGGGGCAAATGATGGGCCCAGCCCAAAGCCCAACACATGTTATGGGGGCCCAACTTGAATAATGGATCCGCCTGGACAAAACCTGATAGCCCACCCCAAAAGGAATCTATGTTTAGTCAGCCTCATCGAAGCCCTAAGAGGCACATCGTCAAGAGATGGGCGACACTATCCCAAGAGCCTCATTCACGTCTCCTTGGAGTAAGGGCCACACCATCCTAAGACCTAGTCTTGAGGAGGACCCCGCACACAGCCTCATTAGTTGAGAAGATCATGTCATCTCCACCAAATTAGCTACTTAGTTACTAAAAATGCGCCTTAGTTTGTTAAGAGGCACTATAAATTGTAAGCCTCGCCAATACTTGGGGGCATCAAACACTTCTGCAATCTCTCTTATCTCTCTATCTCATAGCTTGTACCTCAATTGCTCACTCCTAATCCTTTTACACTCCTCGAAGTAACAAAACACCAGGCTATCCTAGCCCTTCATAATAGAGTAGGTCACATTGACCGAACCACTCTACATATACAATTAAATATTTCATTCATGNAGCATACAGGTGCTTCCAATGTTCTTCTATTGACCTGGAGAAGATGAGAATATCATCTATATAGACAATAGAAAAATGACTTATACAATTAAATATTTCATTCATGATGTTCTGGAATTCGCTTGGAGCATTTTTGAGCCCAAAAGCCATAACATTCCATTCATAATGCCCAAAAGGGGTGGTGAATGCAGTCTTATACCTATCTTCAGGGTGGATCTGTATTTGCCAATATCCACTTTTGAGATCAAATTTTGAAAAGATAACAGACTTACTGAGTCTTTTTATCAAATCTTGCTTATTAGGTATAGGGTACCTAATCCATTCTAAAACTTTGTTTAAAGGTTTATAATTGATAACAAGTCTTGGTACTCCTCTTTCTAATTTTGCATTTTTAACTACATAGAAAGCAGGGCAAGACCAGGGCGATTTACTTTTCCGAATGATACCATTTTTTAATATCTCAGAAATCTCTTTTTTACAGATTTTCATAGTTTCATGGTTCATTTGGATGGGTCTGGATTTAGTTGGGATGTTGTCCTCACTAAACCCTTTGATATAGGGAAGTCTAACCACATGTTTATTCCTATGCCAGAATGCTGTAGGAAGGGATGAACAGACTTCTGCTTTTAATTTTTCTCTAAACTTTTCAATTTTTTGTTGTAATATTGGATTGGTTAGGTAATCTTTAATTCTGAGGTGGTTAATCTCTTCTTTAAGAAATTCCACTTGTTTAATTTTATTATGAATAACATTAAGGGACTTAGAGACTGAAACATCTCTTAGTTGCCTCAAATGTTTTCTTTTTGGTTTGGTAATAAAAGGAAATACAACCTTTGTTCCAAAGGGCTTGGTTGTTAGTCCATTCGTATCTGTACTAAAAGGGTACAATAGATATACAAATGGTAAACCAAGGATGACTGCATCTGTCATGTCTTTAACCAAAATAAATGATGTCTCAAAACAAACATCTTGTTGGCAGTAATAAGTGGTAAAATAAAAGGCTTCTGAGCTCTCCTTTCGCATTGAAGAAGGCTTTACAAGAGAAGGGTATGTTTACAAGATCTAGAGGGCTTGTAATATAGTCTGAAATTTTAGACTTGCTAAAATTCGACCTGTTTCTTCTTCTGAATGGAGTTGCCTTATATAGGGATAAGGGACTCCGGAGGAAATCATTTTCCATTATTCCCTTTCTGTTTTCACTTGTGGGTAAAGCATTTCACTTTGCTGCTTTTGGCTGGAAAGTAGAGTAACATGAATTCACCCATGGTAAAAGGACAGACGGAATGGACTAGTGGGTCCTTCTTTTGTCCTGGGAATCTATCTTTCGGTGGAAAAGTAGATGCGATTGACATAATGTGATATTATGATTTACATAGAATGGACAACTTTTCTTTCTTTATTGGAAGAAAGTAGTGATTGAAACCATTTTATGTAAACAATAATTCACGGGAGTGCCAAATCCGGGGTGAGGTCATCAATATCATCAAATGCTGCAAATGGATCTTGGGCATATCCTGGAGGGAGCTCTGCTGATACAGATCCTTGCGATGATGCTGACGAGTCACTATCCGAATTAATCTGGTCTAAGATCTTCTGGAGGAGCTTAGCCTTGGACTTCCTTTTGGATTTCTTGCTGGAACCCTTAGATGAGGATTCCTTTGGCTGGGCTGCCTTTTCAGGAAGGCTGGGCCTAACTTGCTGAGCAGGCTGGGCCTTAATAGGAGTGACTGGTAATAAGGTACTTGGGACTGCTACTGGAGTTGGTACCTTGACAGGGAAATCCTCTTGAACCATGGCAATAATGTTGCCTTGTTGGAACCTTGGCCACCATTTGGCATAAAATTGCCGGACTAGATTGAATCCAACAATTTTCCATTGCCATTTGAGAATCCATGGGACTTTGTACCTGCAAATAAATATTAGTAAAAGGGGGACAGGGCTCTCGTGTTTACTAGGACGGTAAACATATGAGAAGATATTAATCTAATCTAAAAGATCAGCTGGAAAGATTTCATTAATGGGGCCGTGTTGATGCCACTACTTTAGGAACCACGCAGGAATGCGGCTTTTGAAATCTTTATGAAAAGATAAGAACCAAGAATGAGTCAAATCCTCATTTTGGTAGAGTAGTATTTTAGACCATGACTCAATGTAGTCATAGTAATTAAATTGTCTGGTGTGAAATGGAAGATCTCGGAGTAAAGATGGATGAGAACCCCATTCCTCAACAGAAATAATGTTGCATATAGTTAATGCATGATAAAGGGTTTTGGATGGGTCATTCTTATCTGGTATGGGCCTGGTAAGAATGGATTTTGTGAAAAAGAGAATATCTTGGTAGAAACTATGTGGTTTCTCAAGATCTACAGGAATGAAATTCCAACCTTTAGGGAGGTAGGCTTTCACCAGATCTCTTGGATCCTTGTACTGGGAGTGGGAAAATTCAATGGCTAATACATTCTGGGTAAAAGCCTTGATATAATCAATTCTTGGGCCTTTATGAGCTGAAAAAGATTGAGATGATGTGTAAGGGTTGGTTAATATACTGGTAGGTGGTCTTTGGGCCATTTGGGTAAAAGTCAATGGGTTAACAGTAGTTGAAATGGCTACTGGCCTTATGACTAAGGATGATTGGGCTATTGGCCCAGGTGATGGGGCTACTGGCCTCATTGGGTTAGGGTTTCCTAATGTCAAATACCTGTTTGACAAAACTATTGGCAAGTCAGGTTCAGGTTTTGGTAAGACATGTTTATCCTTTTTTCCCCCCGGATTTTTGGAGGATGTGCCAGATGAACTGGGTTTCCTAGTGGCCATGAGGTTCCTGCAAAAATTCACGGGTTAGGAAATCAGGAATATAATTATTTTCACCTTTAATATATTCTATATCAAAGTTGAAAATACTTAAAATAGATTGCCATCTTGCAAAAATTTGCTTAGTAGCAATATTTTTAACATCTTTTGTTAAAACATCCTTTGCGGATTTACAATCAACCCGTATCAGGAATTTCTGATTTAATATATCATCCTGGAATTTAGAGATACACAGAACAATAGATAAAATCTATTTTTCAATAGTAGAGTAATTGGCTTGAGTCTTATTCTAAATTCCAGAATGGAATCGAACAATTTGTTCAGGAGAAGTAAGGGATATTCGCTGAAGGAGGATACCACCATAGCCAATTTCTGAGGCATCAGTCTGAATGATCTTGAAGGAGTCAACAGACGGGATTCCAAGACAGGGAAGAGTTTTAATGAACTGCTTGACCTGTTGAACAATAGAAGTATGGACAGGGGTCCAAGGAGGAGGATTTCCTTTGAGCCTGTCATACAGAGGTTTGATGGTTTTCCTAAGATCCTGATAGAAGTCAGAAACATAATTTAGGGAACCTAAAAACCTTTGGAGCTGATTCTTATCTAATATTTCATCAGGGAACTTATCTGTAAATTGGATAGCCCTACTGATGGGAACTATGGTAGACTCCTGGATGTTGTATCCTAAAAACCTTACTGAGGTTTGAAATAGCTTAATCTTAGGAGCTGAAATGACTAAACCATTTTGTTTTACTAGTTCAAAGAAAGCATACAGGTGCTTCCAATGTTCTTCTATTGACCTGGAGAAGATGAGAATATCATCTATATAGACAATAGAAAAATGACTTATACAATTAAATATTTCATTCATGATGTTCTGGAATTCGCTTAGAGCATTTTTGAGCCCAAAAGCCATAACATTCCATTCATAATGCTCAAAAGGGGTGGTGAATGCAGTCTTATACCTATCCTCAGGGTGGATATGTATTTGCCAATACCCACTTTCGAGATCAAATTTTGAAAAGCTAACAGACTTACTGAGTCTTTTTATCAAATCTTGTTTATTAGGTATAGGGTACCTAATCCATTCTAAAACTTTGTTTAAAGGTTTATAATTGATAACAAGTCTTGGCACTCCTCTTTCTAATTCTGCATTTTTAACTACATAGAAAGCAGGGCAAGACCAGGGCGATTTACTTTTCCGAATGATACCATTTTTTAATATCTCAGAAATCTCTTTTTTACAGATTTCCATAGTTTCATGGTTCATTTGGATCGGTCTGGATTTAGTTGGGATGTTGTCCTCACTAAACCCTTTGATATAGGGAAGTCTAACCACATGTTTATTCCTATGCCAGAATGCTGTAAGAAGGGATGAACAGACTTCTGCTTTTAATTTTTCTCTAAACTTTTCAATCTTTTGTTGTAAGATTGGATTGGTTAGGTGATCTTTAATTCTGAGGTGGTTAATCTCTTCTTTAAGAAATTCCACTTGTTTAATTTTATTATGAATAACATTAAGGGACTTAGAGACTGAAACGTCTTTTAGTTGCCTCAAATGTTTTCTTTTTGGTTTGGTAATAAAAGGAAATACAACCTTTGTTCCAAAGGGCTTGGTTGTTAGTCCATCCGTATCTGTACTAAAAGGGTACAATAGATATACGAATGGTAAACCAAGGATGACTGCATCTGTCATGTCTTTAACCAAAATAAATGATGTCTCAAAACAAACATCTTGTTGGCAGACATGCACCTTAGGAAGTTTGTATTTAACATTCATTTTACTACCATTGGCAGAACTAATTCTTTCCATTGTTTTTTCATAAAACATGGTTGGAACCAGTCCTTCTTGGATACAGTTAACATCTGCACCTGTATCAATAAGTGCAATAATGTTAAGCTCAAAGTTATTATTGATGACTATTTTTACTTCAACATGCCATTTTTGGACAGTTAAAGAATTAATTAGGCTAATTCTTTTATCATCATTAGTGCCTACTTCATGGAATGAAAGCAGGTTCGTTACACCAGAAGTTTCCATCTGAAAGGAGGAGGTTACTGGTATCCCCTGTGTAAAGCATTGATGATCAAAAGGATTAGTAAAATCTTCAGTCTGATCTTTTGGATCAGAATCCTGAGTTTTATCAGATTGTTTTTCTGTTTGTAAAAGACTTAAAGCTTCTGCAAATTTTTTGTCTTGAGCTTTTAATTCTTTTATTTCTATTTTGAGTTTATTAACTTCACTTTGGAGATCTTGTAAGGTAATTTCTTTTTTCTTTTCCTTACTGAATCTTTCCATGGTTTTGTTAAGACTTACAATTTGTTTTTCAGGAACAGGTTGTTTACTGTCCTTTTTAAATAACTTCCTAAGTTGTTTAACATACTTATCTTTGAGATCTGGATCCTCTATTTTGGAGATTAGATCTATAAGCATGTGTTCTTCATTTTTTTTAGTGATTACCCGATNCTCTAAACTTTTCAATTTTTTGTTGTAATATTGGATTGGTTAGGTGATCTTTAATTCTGAGGTGGTTAATCTCTTCTTTAAGAAATTTCACTTGTTTAATTTTATTATAAATAACATTAAGGGACTTAGAGACTGAAATGTCTCTTTGTTGCCTCAAATGTTTTCTTTTTGGTTTGGTAATAAAAGGAAATACAGCCTTTGTTCCAAAGGGCTTGGTTGTTAGTCCATTCGTATCTGTACTAAAAGGGTACAATAGATATACAAATGGTAAACAAGGATGACTGCATCTGTCATGTCTTTAACCAAAATAAATGATGTCTCAAAACAAACATCTTGTTGGCAGACATGCACCTTAGGAAGTTTGTATTTAACATTCATTTTACTACCATTGGCAGAACTAATTCTTTCCATTGTTTTTTCATAAAACATGGTTGGAACCAGTCCTTTTTGGATACAGTTAACATCTGCACCTGTATCAATAAGTGCAATAATGTTAAGCTCAAAGTTATTATTGATGACTATTTTTACTTCAACATGCCATTTTTGGACAGTTAAAGAATTAATTAGGCTAATTCTTTTATCATCATTAGTGCCTACTTCATGGAATGAAAGCAGGTTCGTTACACCAGAAGTTTCCATCTGAAAGGAGGAGGTTACTGGTATCCCCTGTGTAAAGCATTGATGATCAAAAGGATTAGTAAAATCTTCAGTCTGATCTTTTGGATCAGAATCCTGAGTTTTATCAGATTGTTTTTCTGTTTGTAAAAGACTTAAAGCTTCTGCAAATTTTTTGTCTTGAGCTTTTAATTCTTTTATTTCTATTTTGAGTTTATTAACTTCACTTTGGAGATCTTGTAAGGTAATTTCTTTTTTCTTTTCCTTACTGAATCTTTCCATGGTTTTGTTAAGACTTACAATTTGTTTTTCAGGAACAGGTTGTTTACTGTCCTTTTTAAATAACTTCCTAAGTTGTTTAACATACTTATCTTTGAGATCTGGATCCTCTATTTTGGAGATTAGATCTATAAGCATGTGTTCTTCATTTTTTTTAGTGATTACCCGATCTTGTTTATGACAAGCACATCCTAATTGGACATGAGGGTGATCAGATGCGGAATGGTAGTTAGTAGAATCCGATGGCTCTTCTAGACTTTTCGATTCTGCAGAACTGTCTAAATTATTTATTCTAAAGATTTCCAGGATTTTATCCTCATCTTCTTGAGATAAAATTTAATCTTTTAACCTGTTTTTTAATTGGACAATTAAGACTAATATGGCCTGGTTTGCCACAATTAAAACATTTAATATCTTTTTGTGCTTTTCCTTTTCCCTTTGCTGATTTCTTATAAGATTTAGGCCGATAATGCTTTTTGGACTTATTAGAAATCTCAGTTTTAGGTTTAGAAAAAGACTTCTTGTGTTTTTGATAAAACTTATTTTTGGAATAAGTGCGGTGATGTTTAGGTTTTTTGTGAGGTTTAGATTGGGAAGGAGCTACGGGCTGCAATCCATACTGTTCACAAAAATTACCTAATTCATATTTGGCTTTTTGCTTTTCATTTGTCAACTGCTTATTAATTCTTAGATCAATACACCATTTTAATCCTACATTTTGGATANGACTATTTTTACTTCAACATGCCATTTTTGGACAGTTAAAGAATTAATTAGGCTAATTCTTTTATCATCATTAGTGCTTACTTCATGGAATGAAGGCAGGTTCGTTACACCAGAAGTTTCCATCTGAAAGGAGGAGGTTACTGGTATCCCCTGTGTAAAGCATTGATGATCAAAAGGATTAGTAAAATCTTCAGTCTGATCTTTTGGATCAGAATCCTGAGTTTTATCAGATTGTTTTTCTGTTTGTAAAAGACTTAAAGCTTCTGCAAATTTTTTGTCTTGAGCTTTTAATTCTTTTATTTCTATTTTGAGTTTATTAACTTCACTTTGGAGATCTTGTAAGGTAATTTCTTTTTTCTTTTCCTTACTGAATCTTTCCATGGTTTTGTTAAGACTTACAATTTGTTTTTCAGGAACAGGTTGTTTACTGTCCTTTTTAAATAACTTCCTAAGTTGTTTAACATACTTATCTTTGAGATCTGGATCCTCTATTTTGGAGATTAGATCTATAAGCATGTGTTCTTCATTTTTTTTAGTGATTACCCGATCTTGTTTATGACAAGCACATCCTAATTGGACATGAGGGTGATCAGATGCGGAATGGTAGTTAGTAGAATCCGATGGCTCTTCTAGACTTTTCGATTCTGCAGAACTGTCTAAATTATTTATTCTAAAGATTTCCAGGATTTTATCCTCATCTTCTTGAGATAAAATTTAATCTTTTAACCTGTTTTTTAATTGGACAATTAAGACTAATATGGCCTGGTTTGCCACAATTAAAACATTTAATATCTTTTTGTGCTTTTCCTTTTCCCTTTGCTGATTTCTTATAAGATTTAGGCCGATAATGCTTTTTGGACTTATTAGAAATCTCAGTTTTAGGTTTAGAAAAAGACTTCTTGTGTTTTTGATAAAACTTATTTTTGGAATAAGTGCGGTGATGTTTAGGTTTTTTGTGAGGTTTAGATTGGGAAGGAGCTACGGGCTGCAATCCATACTGTTCACAAAAATTACCTAATTCATATTTGGCTTTTTGCTTTTCATTTGTCAACTGCTTATTAATTCTTAGATCAATACACCATTTTAATCCTACATTTTGGATAGTGCTAATGAGTTCACCATAAGCAAGATTATCATATTCAATGATTCCAGTGTCTTTGCTAAGGGCCTCTCTTACCTTATGGGCAAAGAGATTGGGGAGTCCATTTACAAATTTTTCTTTCCAGAATGCTATCTGGCAATCTGGTCGAACCATGACACGTGAAACAAAAACATCCTTATACCACCTAAAGTCACTTAGAGTGGGACATCTTAGGTTGGTAAGTTGGTCGTGGATCCTAGCAGTAATGCTACTAGGTGTTCCTACAAAGTGTTTAATGATGGTGAATATAAGAGTATTACATCCATCAGGTTTAGCCAATCCAATTCTTTCATCAAAAATTGGGTTTCCTTCATCATCTCTAAGGACAGCATAAATAATGCTTTCCTTTTGGTATGAGGTGAGATAATTATCCCACCAATCTCGTAAAACACCTGTGAATCCTGAGGTTATTAATTTAACAATATCAGGTTCAGGGCTGTCAAGATTGGTCATATAATTATTAATCACCATAGACAAATGACTAATTTTATTAATGATTTCATGTTTACTTAATCCATCTATGTTCCATTCATAGAGTTTATTGGACTGAACAGAAAATTGATTTAATACATTTTTTTTCTTCATATTGAAGATCTGGTGGTGTAGGTCTAGGATACCAATTCTTAGTGGAATTAGTAGGGAGCCTAACCAAAGCATTGAGCTTGGAAATAGGTTGAGTCATACTGTGATCTGCAAACTGTTTTTTCAAGTTTTCAATTTCAGAATCAGAGTGAGTGATTTCTTCCAGACTACTGTATTCTGAGCTTTCTTCAGTTTGGTTGATGACTGTTACTTGAGAAGTACTAGTAGATTCCTTCTTTGAGATAAGTGCATCAATTTGTTGAATTAGGTTTTTATCTTTTAATCCTAAATTCTTTCTATTTTCAGGGAGACTAACTATTTGTCTTTCTACCTGTTCTGTTTTGAGATTATCGATTTTAGTTTCAATTTTATCCAACTGTTTTCCTATAGTAATTAGGCTTTGGTTGGTAAAATTTACTTGTTCAACTACTTTCTTTTCAGATTCTAAATTTGGAACCTTAAAAGGTGTAGCTTTAACGGTTTCTGTGAAATGTTTAATTTGAATAGTCTCTACCGGAGGGTGACTAGAAATTAAAATTTCAGAATCTGTTTTCCATTTTTGCTTAGTTACTACCTTTACTTTTTTATGGAAGTTTTCTAGATAGTCTTCAAAAGCTATTTCGGATTCTAATTTATACATTAATTTTACCCATTCTATTTTAATGGTTTCCTGGGTTTTACAAGGTAAAGATTCAAACGCTTTTCTTAGAGGTTTAAATTCTACAGCTTTGAAATCCTTTTTTAACTTGTAAATATCAGGCATAAAGAATTCTTTTTCCCTATTGATAGTGTATAATTGATGAATCTTGTTATGATTAGGGTTTTCATCAAATGCACTAGCAGTGGGTGATAGAGAAGGTGAAAATTCATCATTCTCTGTTTGTTTAAATTCTGTATATCTAGACTGTAAAGGTACACTTAGGAGAGTGTATATTGGCCTAACAACAGGTTCAGAGGAGCTTGCTATTCCTTTTAACCTATGGTCAAGTTCTTTAGCAATTTCTTTGTCTCTATGGGAAACAGAAGAAAAATCAGATCTTCGTCCTTCCAAGATCTGTGTTGATCGGTCATTAAATCTATTGGATCTATTGGACCTTGCATCTCTGAGAACTAATAAGACGTTTTTCATCTGTCAGTCATTTTTTCAACTTTCCATCATTATTACTTGTATTTCGTAACATCCCCTTTTGCTTTGGCGGCATATTTAGGGTATTTAAATATTGCCTTTTAGAATTCATTTCCCTTCATAAACCGCCTTTCTCTTCGTATTTCATTCACTTTGCTTTTTCTAATTTTAGACTCTCATTCTCTCTTTGTTTTGTTTCTTTGTGCTTCGTCTTCTTCAAGTCTTCTTTATTTCTTTAGCTTCAATGGCCCTTCTTACTCTCTTTGAGGTTCCCGCCTTCAAAATCAAATATAATATTCTAGATGACGTAGAAGTAAGGGTCATTGGGAAAGATGAACCCTTAATAAGCACGAGGGAATCAATCCCCATTCCTACTCGAGCTATCACCGAGGGAGGCGTGCAGTTCCCTCTTGATCCCCTTCTAATCTAGGTACTCGCTGCTGCGAAGCTCTGCCCCCTTCAGTGCTGTCTGAACTTTTTCAGGATCCTCATGGGGGTATCTTCTTTGAACAAGATTCTAAACTTTAGCCTTGGGCTGTGGGAGATCCTATACTGCTACATTATCAAAGCAGTAGGAGATAGTTTCTATCTATCTGTGAGGAAAAAGGATCACTACTTAGTCACCCCACCTCCCAGATTCCAACAAAGGCTATGAGAATGATATAGTGTTTGTCTCTAGGAACTGGGAGTATGCTGCTAGTGCTGTTCATTCTTATCATTGTCCATATGAAGAAGGCATACCACGTATTTGATGTCTTTTACCCTTCTGTTTTAGCTTCGATTTTTTATTTTTCTAACTTGGGTTTTCTTCTGCACAAGTGAAACTGTGAAGGGAAGGATCGTCGAGTCCTCTGTCAAGATGGACCAACTTCAAAAAGTCTGGAACTTCAATGAGAGTTTATTCTGCCGAGCCGCCCACACGCTGCTTGGGTACACTCCAACCTATACTTCTTTCATTGCTGTACCGAATCGCCCCAATGCCACTTTGGCTTTAGATCGGGAAGAGGTTCAGTCTGCTCGGGCTCAGACCCCACGAGCCAAGAAGAAATCGTCTCTTGCTGCAACTGGGCGCAGGTCAGTAAAGAATTTCCTTGATTTTTTATCAAATGCCAAACCTATTCCTTCTACTGAACCAACTCCAAACATTCCCGAGGTCCCAACATCTGTTCTTGAAGAACTCATCTGTGTTGCCCCAGCTAAAACTTCCCTGCCTGATAACACTGATCCGCAAACCATTGAACCACCAGATGCAATTCAGACTATTGAAACTTCAATTCCTGTTGAGTTAAGCCTTTCTAATACTGTTTGTTCCCCTTCTCCATAAGATGATTCACTTTTTGAACTTACTGAAGATCCAGCTCCCAAAAATAAGAGAAAGATAGCCGAGGCCGAAGCCAATCTCTCCCCCCAACCTTTGACTCCTCCTTTCAGACCAATCCTTAAGGCGAAAAGAAGAGAAATTACTGCGAAGGATTCTGCAATCGAGGATTTTAACGTCGTAGTAGGAATTGCCCGAGGAGTGATTTTACCTCGGGACTTGGCTATGAACGAGGCCCTTACTGACGACGAGGTGTCTCGCCAAGCCATTCAACATATGGTCTTGGTAAGTCTTGTATCTGACACTTATTTTAGCTTTTTTTGGCTTTAGAATGATTTTTCTAAGTCTTTTCCTTCTTCTTCAAGGGTCTGCAAAAGGTTCATGAGGTCGAAGCACAAATTGCTCGCAAGGATAAAGCAATGAAGGACGCTATCCATGCCCGAGCCTCGGCCTTGGTGAAAAAGAGAATGTTGATGAAGAATATGAAAAACTTTGCAAGGAGGTGAAGGTTCTGCAGGCTCAAAGCCAAAGCCTAGCTGAAGAGAACTAGAAGCTCCAAGAAGAGGTAAGGAATCTAAAAGAGTCCGAGCATTAAATTAATGTGGAGCTCACTCAGTCTCAGCTTGACTACTCTACACTTCTTGAAGAATTTGATCAATTTAAGTCTGAAACGATTGAGAAAGAGGATGTCGTGTATAATGAAGGTATGAAGAAAGCCGAGGATGACTTAGCTCTGCAGATCCCTCAGCTTCAAGAGGCGTTCTTCAACAGAGGCTGGCAGGCTACTTGGATTGTTGCCAAGGTCGATCCTTCTTCCGAACTCTAGTCAAAGTATACGGCTCTGAGCTCCTCTCATACTCCTACTCCTTCAGGCACCTAGCAGACTTTTCTGGATGCTTCAAAATTTTCAATGTATCTATTTTGAAATTTCGGATTTATCTGCAACTTCTGATGTACATGTCAAATGATCATGACTTTGTAGAAAATTTTTGAAGTATAAATGCAAAACACCTTTTGGCCTTTCAATTTCTGTAGTTCGTGCTAATTTTTTGAGAAAATTTAAGTCTTCTTTGCTATCTTGGCCTCTACTCGGCCTTTATCGAAAAAGCTAGGAACCTTTTTATACTTAGAAAAAGTTTTGAGCCTCTTTGGAGTCTTGGCCCTTGCTCGGCCTTTCTCAAAGAGCTCAGTTCCTCAACAAGAATATTTTTTATACTTAGAAAAAATTTCGAGCCTCTTTGAAGTCTTGGCCTTTGCTTGGCCCTTTTCAAAGAGGTCAGTTCCTCAACAGGAATCTTTTTAATATTTAGAAAAAAATTTGAACATCTTTAAAGTCTTGGCCTTTAGTCAGCCCTTTTCAAAGAGTTTGGTTCCTCAACAGGAACCTTTTTACACTTAGAGAATATTTCGAGTCTCTTTGAAATCTTGGCCCACGCTCGGCCCTCTTTTCAATGAGCTCGGTTCCTCAGTAGAGTTACTCAATCCCCTTTGGATCTAAGAGTGTTTTTACTCCGCACCGACCCGCCAACCTGATTGGACTCAAATCCATCCCTAGTAAACTTACATCGTCATGCCTAATTAAGGGCTTGGATTTGATCAGGTGGCTACGCCTGGTTTAAGCTTTTGACTTTTATCAGGTTTTTTGGCCTCCCTGCCTTAGCAATAGGACGTACATAATGCAAAGAAAGTATAGAAAAAAGAATCTACAAATTTTTATTGATAACTTTGATTTGGTACATTCACTGCTGGTATATCATCGCCTAAAGGGCACCCTTAAATTTTCAAAGGCACTTTGGAGTTCTATTAAAAAAGTACTTTTTAGAGATAGAACTTTCTGAGGTTCGTAGTGTTCCAGGGGCGCGGTACCGCCTTATGATCCAAGGTCTTGAGTTCATAATACCCGCTGCCCCTAACTTTGACTATTCTCTATGGACCTTCCCAGTTTGCTCCAAACTTCCCATGGGCTGGGTTCTTAGCCGAGCCTAATACTCATCTAAGCACTAGGTCTCCAAGTGTGAAAGACCGAGGATTTATATTCTTGTTATAGGCTCGGGACATCTGATTCCGATATGAAGCCATTTTTATGGCGGTTTGCTCTCTCTTTTCTTCGGCCAGATCGAGATCTCGTGCGATGGCGGCATCATTAATGTTGCTTTCGACCAGCTCGATTCTTAAGGTCGGTAAGCCAATCTCCAATGGAATAACAGCTTCTATCCCATATGCCAGGGCAAAGGGAGTCTCTCCGGTTGAGCGCCGAGGTGTGGTTCGGTACATCCACAGAACACTCGGCAACTCTTTTACCCATCTTCCTTTGGTATCCTCCAGCCTTTTTTGGATTCCATCCAGGATTGTTTTGTTAGAGATTTCTGCTTGCCCATTGCTCTAAGGGTAGGCAGGGGTGGAATAATGATTCCAGATCCTGAAGTGCTGATAGAAAATTTTGAAAGGAAGACTATCGAATTGTGTGTCATTATCTGAAATGAGCGTATACGGGATCCCAAACCTGGTAATGATATACTTCCAAAAAAATTTCCTCGTATCAGTATCTCTGATGTTGGCTAGGGGCTCGGCTTCCATCCACTTAGTAAAATAATCAGTTGTGACAAGAAGGTACTTCTGGTTGCCTGGTGCCCGAGAAAATGGTCCCATTATGTCCAGCCCTCACTGAGCAAATGGTCATAGGCTAGCTAATAGAAGCAACTCTTGTGAAGGTTTTCTCGGTATTGGAGAGAATTTTTTACATTTCTCGTACCGTCTCACAAACTGTTGAGCTTCCTTCTGCATATATGGCCACCAAAAGCCCTGAGGGATGGCTCGATGAGCCAAAGATCTCCCACCAGTGTGAGCTCCACAGCTTCTTCATGAATTTCAAATAAGAAGTCTGGGACTATCTTCGGGTGTACACACTTCAAATATGGGCCTCCAAAAGAACGTCGATAAATCTCGAGTTTAGGTGATAACCAGAACCTAACAGCTTTGAAACATAACTTGTGGGCTTCCTTCTTCTCCTCGGGCAACGTTCCATCCTTTAGGAAGTTAACTATAGGGTCCATCCAACTTGGCTCGACATTAATGCATTGGGCTTCTCGGGTATTGCTCGGCTGAATACTGGGCTCGGGTTGTAATTTGACAATAAGAGTTCGCTCACTTTCAAGGTCAATGGCCGAGGCCAACGAAGCTAAAGCATCAGCGTGAGAATTCTTTGTTTTTTCGAACTGCTGAATGGAATATTCAGGTATCTTCCTCAGTTCCCTTTCTGCAATGGCATGGTAGACAATCATTATTTCATCCTTTGCTGAATACTCCCCTATTATCTGATTCACCACCAATTATGAATCGGAGAATATTTGGAGCTTCATTGCCCCTAGCTCGGCTGCCAGCCTTACTCCAGCTATCAAAGCTTTATACTCCGCTTCGTTTTTTGAGGCTTCAAATCCGAGCCTGATGGCTTTCTCTAAAGTACATTCCTATGGGCTTACTAAAACAATGCTGACACCAGCACCCTTTTGATTTGAGGATCCATTGACGAATAGTGCCCAACTGCTGCCGAGTTCCCCTTCTCGGTTGCAAAAAGTCTCTTCAGTCTACGCTGAGATATCCTTAGGTAGAAATTCTACGATAAAGTCTGCCATAACCTGGCCCTTTATCGTCTTCCTTGGTTCGAATCGAACGTCAAATTCCCCTAGCTCCACTGCTCATTTAACAACACCTCCTAACAAATCAGCTTTATGGAAGAGTGACTTTAGCAGTTGATCAGTAAGTATTGTGATTTGATGGGCTTGGAAGTAATGCCTGAGCTTCCTAGCCGAGCTAATTAGTGCTAAGGCAAGTTTTTCCAACGGAGTATACCTTGATTCTGCATCCAAGAACATCTTGCTCACATAGAAGATTGGTTTCATCTTTCCACAGTCAGTCCTCATCAATGCTCCATTTACATCGTGCTCTGATACAACCAGGTAGAGGTAAAGTCCTTCCTCGGGATCCGGGGTTGATAGAATCGGTGGAGACACTAAGTATGCTTTCAGATTTACAAATACTTCCTCACACTCCTGATTCTAGAGTGCTCCCTGTTTTCCTTTGATTGACTGAAAGAAGGGTCTACATTTATTAGATGCACGGGATATAAATCTCTCAAGTGCTACTACAATTCCTGTTAGCCTCTGCACCTCTTTTACAGTTCAAGGGGATTTCAATTCGGCAATAGTCATCACTTGCTCGAGATTCACCTCTATTCCTCGGTGTGTAACCCAAAATTCCAAGAATTTCCCCGAGCCGACCCCAAAAGCGCATTTAGAAGCATTTAAATTCATGTTATATTTCTACAGAATATTGAAAGTTTCCTTCAGGTCGGCACAATGACTCGTGGCTTTTCGACTTTTAACTATCATATCATCGATGTAAACTTCTATAGTACTACCTATCATATGTGAAAATATTTTCGTTACTAACCTCTGGCATGTTGCTCCTGCGTTCTTCAACCCGAAATGCATTACTCTGTAACAGTACGTTCCTTCTGGCTTTATAAAGACAGTCTTTTCTTGATCCTCCTTGGCAAGGGGGATCGAATGATATCCCCTGGTAGACGGTTATTGCGTCTACCAGCTGATCTATCTTCGGCAGGGGAAAACTGTCTTTTGGACACGCTTTATTCAGGTCAGTGAAATCAACACAGACTCACCACTTCCCATTTTTCTTCTTTACCACAACAGTGTTTGATAACCAAGTTAGATATTTCACCTCCCTAATTGTTTGAGACTCCAGCAAACAAGCCACTTCTTCTTTTACTGCTTTCTGATGCTGTGTTGCCGACCTCCTGAGCTTTTGCTTTACTAACTTGAAGCTCGAGTCTATGTTTAAGTGATGACATGCCACTTCTGGTGGTACGCCAAGCATGTTGGTGATACTCCATGCAAATACATCGACGTATTCTTTCAGCAGTGTAACGAGCTCTGTCCTTTGTTCAGAACTAAGAGTTGTTCCTAACAAAAAATACTTTTTCTAGTCAGCATCCTTGTCTAGAGGCACTCTAGTCAAGTCTTCAACTATTCGGTTTGTAGCCTCCTTTTCTTCTCTTAAAGGTACTTTCAGGCTATTTTTGACAGCTTGGCCAGCAGGGTCAACCGAGTTGTCTGATATTGATTGATATTTCATCTATTCTTCCACAGAGCAATTTCCTGGGCACTCTACCTTGTCTTTAGACTTGACAGAAGCTAACAAGCAAGTTCTAGAATTGACCTGGTCCCCTTAAATATTTACTACTTCATCAAATGATAGGAACCTTAGCATTTGATGGTACCGCCTTCATTTCATGCAGCCAAGTACGCCCCATAATTACGTTGTATGCAGAGACTGTGTCCATTACCAGGAACTCGGTCATAACGTAAACTGGTCCTGTCTTTACATGCAACGTGACCTTTCCCTTGGGCAGAACTGTTTTTTCCACTAAAGCCGATAAGTGGATTATTCGAGGGCCTGAGATCCTCTTTCTTGAGGCCGAACTTCTCGAACAGATCTATATATATGATTTCTGACGAATTCCACGAATCAATCAGGACCCTTCTCACATCAAAATTCACAATCCAAAGTGTGAAGACCAAGGCGTCATTGTGCGGTTTGTGAACGCCGACCAAATCTTGCTCGGTGAAATAAATCGCTTCGACTGTATCCTCTATCTTGATTCGTTGTTGGCAACCTCTAGGGTCATTCTTAACTCGTACACTTCTCTCTCTTTGGTTGTTTTCTGAATATAAGCCCAAGCAAAGTTGTTCATGGACATCTAAGGGTTGGTGGTGGCATGGATCACATCAATTATCCTAACTGGAGTGTCGGAGTCCCCTTTTGGCTCGGTTCTCCCCCCTTTGGTTTTCTGCTCACTTTCAATGAATTCTGTGAGATGTCTAGTTTGGACTAACTCCTCTAGGTGTTGCTTGAGAGATTGGAAATTCTCAGTCATATGGCATATATCTATGTGATACGAGCACCTAAAATTTGGATTCCTTTTAGATGGATCACCTATTAGTTTGTTCGGTCATTTGAAGAACGGCTTACCTTTGATCTGACTTAGAACCTTGTATATTGGTTCTTTGAACAATGTATTTACCCCCAAAAAAAGGGACCTTTGGGGATATCCCTCCTTCTCAAACTTCCTTCCTCCCTCTCTATTCGACTCAACTTGTTTTTCCCTTCCAAACTGTCTCCTGCTCGGATGTTCCTTAACCACTTCTCTGGATAAGTCATCATCCACTTTGGCATACTTTTCAATTCTGGCCATTAATTCTTCCAGGTCAGTAGTTGGTCTCCTTGTGAGCGATTGGTATAAAGCGTTTTCTTTCGACAAGCCGATCTTGAAGGATGTAATTGCAATCTCTGGATTGCACCCTTCGACTTCATTCATGGTTTCCAAATAGCGATGTGCATACTCTCGCAAGCTTTCTTTACTCTTCTTTTTCAGTGTCAATAGAGCCCCAACATCCTTTAGTTGTTTACTGCTCGTGATTAATCGAGCTGTGAACTGCTCGGCTAACTTAGACCACCCGTTAATCGTTCCTTTTGGTAAGTTGTCGAACCACTTCATGGCGGACTCCCCCAGAATGCTAGGGAAGATAGTGTAGAACAATGGCTCGTTTCTTCGGTGGATGGTCACCAATTGTCGGAAGTGCCTGATATGTGAGTCTGGGTCGATCTTTCCGTCGTACAATTTGAAGTTCAGGATGACAAACTTGCTCGGGATTTGTGCTTTTTTCGACCCAGGCAGTGAATGGGGATGACTCCAAACCATCTCCGTACTCCCCTGTTGCTCTTTTGACTAAGTTCCTAGCTGACCTCTATTTTGGTCTCTTCAAGCGAATGTTGAGCTCTTCATTGATATACTACTTCCACGTATCCTCCTCCTGGATCCGAGGCTTCTTCTGCCGGTAATCTTTCTCATCGGCAATTTTAACTCTGTTAGGCTTCCGTCCTGAACTTTCATGCCAATCTTCTCTCGCCTGCTTTTCTTTTCTAGTCACCTCTTTCAACTTTGCCTTTAACTCTTCATTTTCTCGGATCAAATCTTTCTCCTTAGCATAAGATTTCTTGAACAGCTTGTCATTGGCGTCAAGTCGATCCTGTAGGGACTGGACTAGCTTTGCCAAGGAATGGTCCTCCCCCTCGGCACAGAGGGACTTACCATGATCCTGGCTCGGTTGGTTCTGATTTTTTAAGGGCTTGAAACTCGTAGAGGATACCTCGTCATCTTCACGAATTCTGGAGGGGCTTCTGATTGCATGCAACCTTGCATTGCTGTCAGAAGGATGAGACGGAGGATCAGAATTTCCCAAGGAAAAACTACCTACAGGTGATCCAATTGTGCTTCTGAGCCTTGACATCGTAGTTTTTTGTTCTGAAAGATGATGATCTTTCCCACAGATGGCGCCAAATGTAAGAGGCAAAAAATTGAGATTACCTCCTACTGAAATTGAAATGGTTATGGGATTCTGAACTTGATCTCCCAATTTTCCTCTTCCTGCAAAACCAACACACTGTCCAAGATCAAAGTGCTTCAATCGAAGACACTCCAATACTTAAGTCAGTAAGGATAATGAAACGAATGGAAGAAGATAAGGAAGGTTTAGCATACCTTTCACCTTGGTCTCTTCTGTTTTTTATAGATCGTTCTCCCCTTAAGGTTTTCATGAATTTAGGTTCAATGTGGCACACCTTTCTTCAATTCAGTCATTAAGTTTGGGAAGTTGCTGATATTTCTCCATTATTTTCTCTTAATATCTTCAATTTCTCTAATTTGTTTATCTGATTGCCTAAATTATAGGCGAATCTTTGTCTTTCTGTTTATCATTTAAAACAGCCCGGTCATATCGAATGTCAAGCATACTTGATATTTGCCGAACAAATTAAGGGACTTGGTTTGGTACAAATCGATCTCTCCAATTTTCTTGCCGGACATTTTAATGGACTCGGTTTGGTACATGTCGAACTCTTTCCTTGTTTAGCTAAACAGACTGATGAGTTCGATTATGAAGAGAACCTAACTCTTTCTTTGTTTGTCAAATAAACTGATCAGTTTGGTTCAGTCCTCAAGGCTAGGAGGATATCCTCGTCACATGACTGGTCTTGTCAAGCTCACGTAAGCTTATTTAATGTTGTAACACGTGTCATCACGAGGGCTAACCCCTTCAGGAAGGATCATCCAATTTGTGTAAGGAAGAGACGAAGAGAAGATGATGTCATTCGGATTCCAAGTCATATGAGTTGGACGACGTCGTTGCGAGTCTTTCTTAGTTGGAACTAGTTTTGGCTAAACTATGACTATTGCATCAATGCACTATACTGAGCTATTAATATCTTAATTAAAAAAAAAATGTTAAAAAAAAACACAGGCTATGGTTGTTTGGTAATAATGTTCAGAGTTGATAGTGATCCGTAACCCACATAATTTTGTTATTTTTATTTTTGTGCTGTTACCCACATAGTCATATTGGTTTCCGAGTTGCCCTATCGACTTCTTAATCTGACTATCAAGAACTATTAGTATACCAAACCTAATGGAACTTATCATATAGTTTTCTTTTAATTTCAATGACTGATAAGTCACACATCATATATTGTTAAAAAGTCCACTTATAAATAGTGAGTCCTATATCAATGAGTTGTAGTTTTAACTTAAACTTAAATTCAAACAGAATTCTTCAATTCAAGTATTTTCTGTGCTTATATTTTTGCACTCGGGTTGAGCTCAAATTACACGACATTTGTATGCAGTTTTTTTTTTTTTTTGGATCAATTTTTGTATGCAGTAAAGATTTAAATGATTTTAATTGAACTTGAAATTAATTCACAACATCTCTGCTTCCTTCGGGATTACTGGTCACAATCACAACCCTAATTAGCTCTCCAATTCCTTGCTGCATCAACGCTCACTTTTGACACGTTCGGCCACCAAACCCCGCCGTGTCATGGACAAACACCTTCTCTTTAGGATGTCCACTCATCATCTCTTTAATGAAGAGAGTTCAGGTCAGATGATCTGTCATGGAGAAAAATTCAAAAAGAATACAGTGAAGGAAGATAAAATCCAACATCCTTTGGTCTTGGTAAATAAGAGTAGAGGATTTAAGGGTATTATTTCAAAGGTTTGGTATGCTGTCACTTCCTTTTAAGTTGACCCAACAAAAAAAAAAGGCAAAATGTGTCCGGCAGTGGATAAGAACCCACTGAGCAACCTCCTACTTGCATTACTAGAGTCCATGGTCAAACTATCATCCCACTAGCAAAGCATCTCCAAATGCAAAGTACAGCCTACCAATCATTCCGTTTATTTCATTAATAATTTTGTGCTTATCAAATTTTTTATTAAGCTTTTTATCTTCACTTACGTGACATAATTTTTATCATTGAATATTAATGAGCAATGTTATTTGGACATAAAAATTTAATCTAATTTACTGACATAATGATGTGATTTAATAGGAATTATTGGATCAATACCAAATTCCAATGTTTGATAGGACCTACAACCAATCCAAATGTCACAGTGAATTAGATCAGTAAATTATGTGAAATTTTTAGGTCTTAGTTCCATTGCTCAATATTAATGGGATCAACTTATTTAATACTTTCACCGTTCTTAAATATCTGTCGTTTAAGGTTTTTGCACATGGATTAAGGAAACTATTAAATGGCTCTAATATGAGTAAAAAATAATTCCACAAGACTAAAATACTCTTATTTAATACGTATTGGGAAGGAAAGGAATATAAAAGGCACATAACCTCCGCCAAATCTAATGTATTGAAAAGTTAAGGGCAAATTTGGAAGAAAAAAATATTAATTATGTTTTGGTTTCATTAAACGACAGATATTATGGAACAAAAAAAATTATGTAAAACAACAAATGTTTAAAAACGAAGGGAGTAGTGAAAACTGTGTCACATCACTTGAGATGAAAAAATTTTGAAAAAAATCTAGGTCAACATAACATGGTGTGTCCAAAATTGGAAGCTTTCAGGCACTGATATCTCATAATTGAACAAGTAGTACAAGAACTTTTATTCAGTAGCACAAAATAATCATTTTATTTATTAGTAGAAATGATTGAACGTTTTGAAACTCAGTTTTCTCTTAAAAGAACTACAAATTTGAAAAAACCGAAGCTAGAAGATAAATGATAGAAGAACTAGAACGAGGGTTTTTTAAATTCAACTAAATTGAGTTATTGTTAACAATTTAATCAGATGCCCAAATATATGGTATATGGTGTCCTTATGCCGTGAATAAAGAGGGAGTCAATTACAAAAAGGAAAAATTATAACAAAAAGACTTGCTCAGAGCCTCTTCAATCCATGATTTGATAACAAACTAAAGTATCCACCTCAAAAACAATTGATGATGATTAAATCTAAGCCTATTATTTTTTAGATTCGAGTTTCTAACCTAAGAATTCCATTTGTGTAGGCAATGTGAAATATTAGGTCTTAAATTACCAACTCAACCAATCTTAGACTAAATAGTACATAATTCCATGCCTAAAGATTAAGAGTCCCAAATGGGACCAAAGGCAGGAATGCCAGAAACATTGCATGCATCGACAACATCCCTGCTCCCTTCTGGATTACTAGTTACAATCACCACCTGAGCTCCCCAGTTTCTTGTTGCATCCACGCTCATTTTT
>CAUOFW020001725.1:1415162-1425162 GCA_963454935.2 Ilex paraguariensis | reverse complement strand
TAAACAAAGTTTTATATGGTTTAAAACAAGCTCCAAAGGCATGGAATACTAGAATCGATGAGTATTTTCAAGAAAATAATTTTACTAAATGCCCTCATGAGCATGCCCTTTACACCAAAGTGGAGAATGGAGATATTTTGCTTGTTTGCTTGTACGTAGATGATTTGATCTTCACCGGCACCAACCCAAGAATGTTTGAAATATTCAAGAAAGTAATAGCTCGAAAATTTGAGATGACAGACATTGGGCTCATGTCATACTATCTTGGAATTGAGGTAAAGCAAAACAAAGATGGTATTTTCATCTCCCAAGGAGGTTATGCAAAGGAAGTCATCACAAGGTTCAATATGGCTAATTGTAAACCAATTAGCACGCCAGTAAAATGCGGAGTCAAATTGTCAAGGCTTTATGGTGGAGAAAAGGTGGATCCAACCTATGTCAAGAGCTTGGTGGGAAGTTTACGTTACTTGACATGCACAAGACCGGACATACTTTTTGGAGTTGGACTAGTGAGCCGTTTCATGGAGGAGCCAACTACAACACAATTAAAAACGGCTAAGAGGATCATCTGTTACATAAAAGTGATAGTGATTGGGCCGGAGACTTAGATGACCGAAAGAGCACAACCGATTTTCTATTCTACATTGGTGACAAAGCATTCACTTGGATTTCAAAGAAGCAACCGATCGTCACCCTTTCCACTTGTGAGGCCGAATATGTAGCTACTGCGTCATGTGTATGTCAAGTGATGTGGCTAAGGAGCTTAATTTTGCACAAGAAGAAGCAACAGAGATATTTGTGGACAATCAATCGACAATAGCACTAGCAAAGAATCCAGTCTCACATGATCGTAGCAAGCACATAGATACAAGGTATCATATCATTAGAGAGTGCATGGCTAACAAGGAGGTCCGAATGACATTTACAAGGTCACAATATCAAATTGCCGATATCTTAACTAAGCCGCTCAAGCATGACGTCTTTTTCAAGCTAAGAGTTTTTCTTGGAGTTACTAAATCAAGTTTATGGGGGGGATGTTGAAGTATAAACTTGATTTGATTCAAAAAAATAAAGCTCGAGGAAAATTAATAGATGAAGCCCAATACAAGCCTAATACAAAAAAGCCCAAAACATAAGATATTTTGGAAAGAGATGTATGTAACTTCTAGAAGAGTTCTAGAATACTTAGATTCTAGAAGATGTCTAGAAAAGTCTTGAGAAATATTCTAGATATTTGTCACATATGTAAAAATCTAGAACCTTCTTAAATATGTAAAGAAATCTAGAACCTTCCATAAGTAGTATAAATATGGATGGGTTCTATGTCATTTTGTACAATACCCAAAAGGTTTGTGTTCAAGTGTAATACAAAGTATTTTCCCACTCTTGTCTTAATTTGTCTCTCTTCCAAAAATCCCTCCAACATAAATAACCAAATAATCCTCCTCTTTCAACAGTGGTGGCGGTCTTGAGGCGAAGGGGGACCCATGACCACCCCAATAGGTTCACGGTAAGCCAGAATACGACTCACAAGAAGGCCTCACATCGACATAGTGTCAATGCCAAAATGTTTCCGATGGAGAAAAGAGCGGCTCTTCGCCTTGCATATGGGAAGTATCCGGTGGTAGCAAGAACTAAACCGGTGATGTTCAGAGCCAAACAGATCACAAAGAGTCGCTTGTAGACTGTGAACAGGCCTTGATCAAGCATAATAACTGATAATCTTGAGTCCTTTGGTTTAGTAGGCTTTGTTGGCTAAACGTGTTGGCTTTTAGCTTTTGGAAGAGGAAAAGGCATGGTTTTGAAAATCGGTCGTTACGTAACAGTAACGACAGGTACCGATCCCGTTACAGTCCGATATAACGGAAGGAATGGATTTCACAGACATAACTGCCGTAACGGCCTCGTAACGGCCCCCGTAACAGCCCCCGTAACGGACGTAACGGCCGTTTTGACCCGTTACGATCCAAAAAAATATGATTTCAGTATAAAACCCAAATTTCAGCCCCAAAAATTGATTTCATCTAAAACCCAAATTCAACCTCCGTCTCTCATCTTCCTTCATTCACTCAAATCTCAAATACGTGGTTTAGATCTAAAAAATCTTTCAAATAATCACTTAAAACGCACTTGTATATCCAGATCTAACTTCTTGAGGTGGTTTTTGAAACTATGTCCTCCTCTACTCAGAAGAGCTAAACTCGAACTCTGACTGTTGGACCAATGATCAGATCTGACCTCTCCAATGTTTGATCGCTTCTTAGTGTGGTCGCTGCTTGCTTCGGACGATCGAAGACGAGTGGACCTTCACTGCATCGCTCCATTCGAATTTCTCACTTCTCTGGGTAAACACTCCAGTCCAACCACCGCCTGGTCCGCCTCTCTCTTCTTCTTTTTTTTTTTTTTTTGTGGTTGTGAGGATATAAACATATGTGGTGTTTACTTATCTGTGCAAATCAGCCATCAGCCACCAAATTTTATTTTTTTTTTTACTTTTTAAAACTCTACTTATCTATGCACTGTGCACATCAACTACCGCCCCCTTTTTCTTTTTCTTTTTTAACTTTTTAAGATCTATTTATCCTATAGATTTCAACCACCGTCTCTCTCTCTCCCTCTCTCTCTCTCTCTCTCTTTAAAAAAAAATGTAGTGTTGCCTTGTCCATTTAAATATTATAATGTTATATTTGAGATATATTTTTGATCAAATAAAACATGTGTTTAATTAAAAAATTTTAATAAAGTTTATTAATTATTTTAATAGAGTTTAAATAGGTATCACAATTAAGAATGTTAATCTTGTCATGTTCATATCAAGACCCACGAAAAAAATAATTATTGTGTTATAAGTATTAAATATTAGTTTAGACTATTTATTATGCTTAT
Organism: Ilex paraguariensis; assembly: GCA_963454935.2. Taxonomy (NCBI): domain Eukaryota; kingdom Viridiplantae; phylum Streptophyta; class Magnoliopsida; order Aquifoliales; family Aquifoliaceae; genus Ilex; species Ilex paraguariensis. Next base: position 1,422,276 of record CAUOFW020001725.1, on the reverse strand, counting down.
TTAATAATTGAATCAATTTAAATACTTAGAACATCAACTATCGCCCCCTTTTTTTTCAACTTTTTAAGATCTATTTATTCTATAGATTTCAACCACCGTCTCTCTCTCTCTCTCTCTCTCTCTCTCTCTCTCTCTCTCTCGCTCTCTTTTTAAAGAAATGTAGTGTTGTCTTGTCCATTTAAATATTATAATGTTATATTTGAGATATATTTTTGATCAAATAAAACATGTGTTTAATTAAAAAATTTTAATAAAATTTATTAATTATTTTAATAAGAGTTTAAATAGGTATCACAATTAAGAATGTTAATCTTGTCATGTTCGTATCAAGATCCACGAAAAAAATAATTATTGTGTTCTAAGTATTAAATATTAGTCTAGACTATTTATTGTGCTTATTTAATAATTGAATCAATTTTATAATCGTTTGTGTCAGATTCGTATCAACTGGTTAAATTTGACATCCTTAATCACAATTAACTAATTTTAGTGTAGGTACTAATCATTTTAATGAATGTTTTGTGAGTCCATAATTCATTAATTATTTTAAATATTTCTATGTGTGTCACTGCGTGTCTTACCAATCACTAATTTTATTTGGAGTAGATAGAACATATAAATTAATCTTTTAATCCATTTAATATATTGAGTTATTATTTCGACATGACATACACTTTTTTTTTGTGACAGAAGTGAAAATGCCTCGACATGGCCCAGAAGAAGGTTTACAAAGTAATCCCGGTGATGATATCGGTTGGAACTTTGCAACAATAGCTACCAATAGACATGATGCAGTATGTATATTTTGTAAAAAAATCATTAAAGGTGGTATTGCACGAGTGAAAGAGCATTTGGTAGGAAAAAGAGACAATGTAACATCGTGCCCAAACGTGCCACGAGAAGTCAGAGAACAAATGATGAAACATCTTCAAGAAAGTAAAGATAAAAGAAAAGATAAACAAAAGAGGAAGGAAGAATTGGAATTCCATCTGAAGGAAACAGTGGTTGGGGATCCTAAGTATGTGGACTTGGGTAATGATTCAGATTCTGATCCAAAGATAACGTTCGTGAGAAGAGAAAGTGTGGCACAATATCAATTTAAAGAAAGTCAAAGACGTAGAAATGTACATGTGCCACAGTATAACATAGGAGGTAGTTCCGGAGGTGGGGGTAATTTTAGAGGTAAAGATGGAGGTAGGTTAAAACGATCTCATTCAGTTCGTGAGTAGGATGTTGATAGAAGTGCTCGGCATTGGATTAATTATGATACTCCTGAAGCTAGATTATGGGATATGGATCCTGATCTTCTGAGAAATAAAAGTTCTAAACAGTCAAAGATAAATTCAAATCACCAAAAGATTATAAGGGAAAGGTAAGGAGATATGTTTTCCAAATTTATGTTATATAACCATTTGCCTTTTCATGTAGCAGACTCTCCTTGGACTCAACCAATGCTTGATGTTGCTGCTGAAGTAGGAAAAGTGGTTAAAGGTCCGAATTCTTATGAAGTGTCTGAGATATATTTGAATAAAGAAGCTAATGCAATGAAAGAATGGATTAAATCTTTTCGACCAACATGGAAAGAGAGGGGAGTTACTATCATGTGTGATGGATGGACTGGTCAAACACGAGATCACATCATCAACTTCTTGATATATTGTAATAAAGGTACAATTTTTCATAAGTCTGTTGATGCATCTAATGTAGCAAGCGGGACTTCAGATTATTATTTTCGTTTATTAGATATGGTTGTTGAAGAGATTAGACAAAAATATGTTGTCCAGATAGTGACTGACAATGAAGCAGCTCTTAAGGCTGCTGGAAAGAAGTTGATGGAGAAAAGATCATATTTGTATTAGACAGCGTATACAGCACATTATATTGATCTTATACTTGAGGACATTTCAAAAAAAAAAATAAGTTGCAAAGGTTCTAGATGATGCAAAGTCTATCACAAGCTTCATTTACAATTATCTAAGGGTATACCATTTGATGAAAAAATATAGAAATGGTCAAGAATTGCTACACCCTTCAATTACCAGATTTGCCACAAATTTCATTGCACTTGAGAGCATTATTAGGCAGAAAGATAACCTAAAGGCTCTGTTCACTTCTAATGACTATAAGGCAACTAGTTTTGGGAATATGAAACCAGCTCTCCTAGTGATGTAAAAAATTTGATTATGGGCAAAGACTATTGGAAGAGAGGTAATGAAGTTTTGATTGTTCAAGAGCCATTGGTTAGGGTGTTAAGGTTAGTAGATGGAGATGAGAAATCTACAATGGGTTTTATATATGAAGCAATGGATCGAGCAAAATTGGCTATTAAAAAAGATTCTCGATATTGGGTTGACTATTGAAAGATTATTGATCATCAGTGCTCTGTACAGTTACGTCATGATTTGCATGCTGCTGGTAAGTATGGACTACAAAGTTATGTTTTTTATATAGTTGTATGAAATTTGCATGTTATGTGGATAAATAAGTAGTCATAATGAACTAAAAATTAATATTTATATATGAGTAGGTTACTTCTTGAATCGACAATTCCAATATACTACTACCAACTCTAGGGAGACGTTCCGCGAAACAATGGATGGAACGCAGAAAGTAATACAAAGATTGGAGCCGAACATTGAATGTCAAATTAAGGCAATAAATCAGGTATATAGTGCTTGTTTACTTACAATTTTATTTATTATTTGAATGACATGTTATCTAATACACATTCTTTCACAATTATAATATATGTAGATGTTTTTGTTTCGGGATAAAGCAGAAACATTTGGATCAAATATTGCACAAACAGCAATTAACAAAATAAATCCTGGTAAGTTAAGTTACAATTTATAATATGTAGTCAATATATATTTATTCATTTGTGAATTCATCAAAATTTATTTTATGCAGCTGAATGGTGGATTCTTTATGGCTCATGTGCTCCTAAGCTTCAAAGTATAGCAGTTAAGGTACTAAGTCAGACAACTTCATCTTCTGGTTGTGAGCTTAATTGGAGCACATGGAGTCTTATTCACACCAAGACGAAAAACAGGTTGAAATATGCTAAACTCCAAAAGCTTGTTTTTATTTACTATAACATGAAATTGAAAATTAGGCATACTGTGGAAAAGAACCAGCAAGAGATTGAGAACAGCTTTAATCCTATCAATTTGGATTACATATTTCATGAAGATGATCCCCTAAATCCATGGTTAAAAGAAAGGGAAGAACCATTGATGCCCTTGGATAAGTAAACTCGCTCTTGGATGAATTCTTTTGGTGAAGATGATGATAATGAATGCATACCTCTTTCTGAGTCACTTGATAACTAAGGCTCTGATTCTAGTCCTACGCCAACTGAAAGCGATAATGGTGGTGGTAGTGACAATGATGATGATGGTGGTAGTGGTGATGGTGATGATGATGGTGATGGGGGTCATCGGGTTGCTAGTCTAACCCAAATTTATGGTTATAATTGTGAGGGTAACCTTCCAGTTCAGGGTGATGCTAGTGGTCATTGTCATGATTCACCGTTTCGCGGGAATCATGGACTTAGTGCGGTTGGAATTGATCCAGAAGTTTATGGTCAAAAATCACGACGTGAAAAAAAATCAAGCAGAAATACGAGAAATTGGAATGAATATGAAGATTCCTCGTCTAGTGTTATGCAGAGTATGAGTGATCTCACCCTTAGTGATTCATCATATGGTAGTGGTAATGAAAACTACCAATCATCAGGCTATCCAACTGGAAATTATAGGCCCCCTACCCTTATAGTTATTCTCTTCAACACTACCCTCCACCGTTACATCCCCAAGATAATTCTTTAGGGCTTTTGAACCCTAACAATTACTTGACATTGCATACATATAGAAAGCAGCCACAACAAGATGGGGTTGAATTGGGGACATTTACTTATATGTTGCCCACAAGATGGAATGATGATAATGGAGGTAATCAAGATCAATCTCAATCTCAATGTTTGGATCCTCCACATCGTTCTTTTTGGTAGTGAGATTGTTGAAAGGTAACACTATTTCTTTCTCTTTTTTATTGTATTGTACTATTCTAAAAATCATTTTGATTCTATCAATATGTTTCATTTAATAAATTGTTAGATTTATAATTGTGCATTTCATTTGTTCAATTGTTGCTAATGGAAATATCATTGTTGCATAGTGACTTAAAAAATATTATTAATACTTATGATATTTTATTATCATGTTTATGATACAATAAAATGCATTAAATCACTAAACGCCTATATTTGCATGATTTTAAGTTGAAATATGTAAATATTCATGGTTTATAGGAGGTTGTAGTTGAAAAAAAAAATTCACGCATTCGGTTTCTGTTACCGTTACGTAACGCCCGTTTCACCCCGCGTCCGTTACGACATTACCATTACCGTTACGGTGTCCATTACCGTTATTCAGAACCATTGGAAGAGGCAATTCCTTATCTTCATGTCCAAGTACTCCTTCTTCTATGTCAGCCAAAGTATCATCATCTTCATTCTCGTCCTGGTCGAGATCACAAAAATGGCTACATCCCCTGCTCATGGACCTTTGTATGCTACTTCTAGAAGAGACTACTTTTGAAAAGCTACCCCACGGAAGCCAAACTTTTTTGCTTCCTCGATCGGGATTGAGCTATTGCTGGAGTTGGGATTGCAAATGGATCTGGATAAGGTTTGATCTCAAAAGACACACCTCGATAGCTCGAAAACCTCTCTATTACATCTGGGTTTTCCATGTTTTGAGATTAAGAACAAGGTAAGAGCTTACTTGAGTTACAGAAGGAAGTGCTTGAGAGAAGCTTGTGCTTTTGTAGCTAGGTAGGTTTACTATTTATAAGACTTCTGCGATGTGTAATGTAACCGTGTAGATGACTTGGTCATGATGATAGAGAAATTTGCATAAATGGATAATAACTTCTCCACATTCTTATAAGTTCCCCCAAACTAGACCAAATCTAAAGTGCAGCCTGTTTGTGGAAGAACTGTATTTCCTTCAACTTCTCTTCAACGTCAAATTCAAATTTCGGGGAAAAATATGTAATTCATTTTTTATAGTTATTGATAACACTAATGCTATTGGGACATAAATTATGAACATAATTTGAAAACTTTTGTATGAAAGAGTATCCAAATTCAACATGCTTTCAGCTTGGTGTGACATGAGAATTGGGCATTTGAGGGCATTGTTTTTTTCCATGCCAATGTCCATGGTCAAACTACCATCCCACTTGCAAAGAATCTTCAAACAAGTCCATTCAAGAGTGGAAGTTTCCACGCAATGATAACCCAAAATTCTATATCTCTTTTTTTTTTTTGGTACACAATAATATTTTTACATACCGAGAGTCTCATGCACCGTGTCACCTATATAAATTTGCAAGCTCAAAAGTGATAGTTCGTGGTAAAGTCCCGAGACAAAATTTTAGACCACATTTTCAACATTTAGTAAAAGAACACTTTTGTAATTGTCTCATACTTTGATTGTAGCCCTAACACTGTAAGGATAATGATATACTAACGAAAGAAAGGCCAATAATAGAGTTCAACTGATGCGGCAGTTGATTTGGTAAGTAAAATTTGAATTCTAATAGAGTTAAGGTGCAACTAAAAGCATTATTACCGTTGTGCCATATCTTTTGATCCTTGTTTCTGATTCCATTTTCTGTGAGTACAGAAAAAAAAATTGGAAAGATAGCAATACGAATCAAAAATAAATATATTGGCTAAAAAATAAAGGTACCACCTTATACGGCCATGACTGAAAACCCGAGAATTAGGGTGCAGATCCCTATAAATACCAGATAAGCTTACTCTCAGAACCCTTACTAACTTGAGCATCAAAGTGCCTCTCGTCAGCCAACCTTTGGTCTCTGTCAATTTGTTCATTTTGTAAGAATGAGGTGCACTTTATTCGTTTTTCCCCAAAAAAATCACACAATCTCCCGTCATCATCAATCAAAAAGGTATGAGATTTCTTTCTCAGTACAAAAAAACATAACAAATTTGTAAAAAGAGAAGTTGAACAGGCAATAACCTTGGGAATGTCTTACGCCATCTACATGCCCTTGGCTTCATGGGTTTGGAAGGTAAATGTTTTACTGATTCAAAAATATAAAATGTGCTTCAAAAAACGTCCAGAAGGACACACAAAGTAGTACTCAAAAGATTTCATGCCACAAAATACAAACCTAGTCTATATGAAAAATAAGACAGACTAGGAAAGACCTTGTCTATTCAAACAAATCTCAATGCAATACAAGACAATGCACAAAAATTCCCTCATGTCTGGATGACTATAAAGATCCATTTCGGTGTTAATAATGAGTATTGTATTAAAATCCGACATCCTCTAATTTTGAGGAATAAGATTTTTATTTTTTTTTGGTATTACGCTCAAGGGTGTCCGGACCAGTTTATGTGCACTTCGATTAATCCTCTTTGTGATCCAGTCAAAGGCATAACATTCATGCCAAAACTACAAATTTTATGAAGGATAAATGTCTCATAGCCTGACCATAAAAAAATTGTCTAAGTTTCAAACTCAAAATGTTTGGACTACAGATTCTCCCTGTCTCCACAGGCCTATGCCTTGTAATTGTGAACAAGAATTGAGGATTTGAGGGTTTTGTTTCAAAGGCTTGGTTTGTTGTAGGGTGTTCATCCTACCCTATAGGTAAGAAATATGTTCTTCTATCTTCCTATCCGATACATTGTGGAAGAATTTTTTTTTAGCTTACCCTACCCGATTAAGTGTGATACTTCTACCTAACTTCTGGCCAAATAAATCGGATAGGAAGTCGAGTTGGATATTGGGTAAACACTTTTTTAGTTATTAATTTTTAAATTATTTTTACAATTCAACTAAATAACATGCACCAATTTAAAACACAATAAACCAATAATACTAAAATATAAAACAATTACAATAAAACACAAAAAAGCATAAACATCAATCCATCATAATTGTTGCACACATACAATAACAATTATTTTAAGTTTAAACCACATGGTTAGGGAATTAGGGTTTTTAGTTTATATATATATATATATATATATATATATATATATATATATATATATATATATATATATATA
>CAUOFW020001725.1:1362421-1414104 GCA_963454935.2 Ilex paraguariensis | reverse complement strand
ATATATATAGATATATATTTATATATATATATATATATATATATATATATATATATATATATATATATATATATATATATATTAATGCGGGTAGGGTAGGGTAGGGTAGGGTAAGGTAAGAATACAAAAATTAATGGTTATTCCACACTCCTACCCGATTTAATCGAAAATCAAAAAACTCTTTCGTATTTATATCCGATATTTTCGGATAGCGGTTTAATAGGATTGGATAGGATTAAATAAGATAAAAAATTACGACTAATCAAAAATTTGAACAATTCTAATTCAATGTCCCTACATTATCAGTTTGACCATCAAAAAGAGCAGAATGTTTCCAACGATGGATTACCTAGTGGCCAACTTCCTACTTGCATTCCTTCAATATTGCTGTAACAGAGTCCATGGTCAAACTATCAACCCACTTGCAAAGCATCTTCAATGCAAAGGCAGCCTACCAGTTATCCCACTACATTCTATGTCCAAATTTGAAAGCTTCCGCGCACTGATATCGAATAATTGAACGAGTAGTACGAGCTATTGTATGCTCCTAAAAATTTTGAATAATACTACGTGAATTTAAAAAATAAACTTAAAAATTAGACTTGATAATCTCAACTATTGATTTTACTGTGAGTCCCAGCATTTATTGGGACTCATTACCTATTTAATAGTTAAGATTATTAAGTCTAATTTTTAAATCTAATTTTTAAGTCCATCTAGAACTACTCAAAAATTTTTATTCAGTGACACAAAATAACATTTCCATTTATTAGTAAAAATGATTGAACGTTGTGCAACTCAATTTTCGCTTAAAAAGAACTATAAATTTCAGAAAATCGAAGCTAAAACATAAATAAAAGAAGAACCAGAACAAGGGTTTTTTAGATTCATCTGAACCTATAGATAAGAAACAAAATAGAAATATAAAAAATCGGGTAGTAGGAATAAGACAGTTGCACTAAGGAAAAGAGTTAGGGATATGATAAAGGAAATAGAAGACGAGGCTCCAAACCAGCCTTAGTATCAAATAGGGCGAAATGGAATATGGTGTCTTTATATCAAGAATAAAGAGGAAGTTGATCAGAAAGACGATAAAATTATAATACAAAGGTTTGCTAAGAGTCTCCTCAAACCTAGATTTGATAACAAGCTAAAGTATCTACCTCAAAATCAATTGATGATGATTAAATATGGGACTATTAATTATTTTTAAGATTAGAGTTTCTAAGCAAAGAATATCCATTTTGTGTAGATAATGTAAAATATTAGGTCTTAAATTACCTACTGGGAGTTTCTTTTCTTTCTATTTGCTCGGCAAAGTTGTTTGGAACAAAGAAAAAATAGCAATATTGGTTGTGTTTTGAATATCTTAAGCCAAAATCTCAGGCATTCCGTGTCGATTGTTTCGCAAGAGAAAGTAGACATGGATCTGAAACATAGTGGCATTAATTTATCACTTGAAACATACAATTAAATGAACAGAATTAGTGTAAAATTGAAACTTGCACCGCAGGTCCAGTTTTCTGGAACTAGCACATAAAAATGAAGAAAAATTCAAACCAGGTACATAATTAATTCCATGCCTAAAGTTTAAGAGTCCCAGATGGGACCGAAGGCAGGAATGCCTGAAGCCTTGCATGCATCGACAACATCTCTGCTCCCTTCTGGATTACTAGTTACAATCACCACCTGAGCTCCCCAATTTCTTGCTGCATCGACGCTCATTTTCGACACGTTCGGCCGACCAAGCACCGCGGTGTCATGGACAATCACCTTGTCTTTAGGATGCCCACTCATCATCTCTTTAATCTCCTTTCCAAAGTTTTGTTCAATTCCTTTGGCCACCCAGAGCACGCAAACATCAGCTGAACATGGCTGCAACAGGAAAGAGAGAAACACACAAATACCTGACCCTGTTGCCACCACCAAAACCCTATCATACATGTTCACCAGGTAAGGCAGACCAGCAAAGTGCACCTGCCTCACCCATAAATGGCTCGGTGGGTTTGATATCAAGGATTTGGTGAAGTCACCAACTGCACCAGCGAGCATCATGTGTTGTTTCTTCCCATCAGAAATGATCCCAAAGGCGTGCCATTCGGACAAGGGTGATGGACTAATCCTTCCCAATATACCACCTTTCACTCCTCCTTCAAACTTGATAATGGAGGCATGGCCTGACGGGGCAGATACTTTAACCGGCACACGTCTTACTGTCATCCATGGGATGATTATTGTTATTGTAATGGCAATTGTGAGCCAGAATTCTTGCTGCTTTATCAACCTAGACCCAAGGCCATTGCTATAGGACTTGGTTTTGGGGTCATAAGAGATTGTGAGGATGATGAAGGCCCAGAGGAGAAGAAGAGCAGACCACCCGGCAAACCGGTGAGTCCTTTCGAAAACATTGTGATGGAGATGGCGCACAAGAGGGAATGTTGCCAACGAAGAGAGGAAGAGAAGTGAAAGAATGGTCGATGCAACACCAATGATCTCGGGTGACGTGTTTTCTCTGTCTTTCAGAGTGAGAACTAAAGCATAAGTCAGCCATGCGATAGACGAGATGCCACAACCACTGTGTATGCCACCAAGAGATTGTAGGAGGGAGGTGGTGGCGGTCTTGAGGCGGAGGGGCACCCATGACCACCCCAACAGGTTCACTGCAAGCCAGAATACGACTCGCAACAAGGCCTCACACCGACATAGTGTCAATGCCAAAATGTTTCCGATGGAGAAAAGGGCGGCTCTACGCCTTGCATATGGGAAGTGTCCGGTGGCAGCAAGAACCAAACCGGTGATGTTCAGAGCCAAACAGACAACAAAGAGTCGCTTGTAGACTGTGAACAGGCCTTGATCAAGCAGAATAACTGATAATCTTGAGTCCTTTGGTTTAGTAGGCTTTGCCGGCTGAACGTGTTGGCTTTTAGCTTTTGGAAGAGGAAGAGGCAATTCCTCATCTTCATGACCAAGTACTCCTTCTTCTATGTTAGCCAAAGTATCATCATCTCCACTCTCATTATCGACTTCATTCTCGTCCTCGTCGAGATCACAAAAATGGCTACTAGCCCGGCTCATGGACCTTTGTATGCTACTTCCTGATGGGACTATTTTTGAAAAGCTTCCCCATGGAAGCCAAACCTTTTTGCTTCCTCCTAATCCTCGGGGTTGAGCTATGGTGGGAGGTGGGATTGCAAATGGATCTGGATGTGGTTTGATCTCGAAAGCCACACCTCGACAGCTCGAAAACCTCCCAATTGCTTCTGGGTTTTCCATTTTTTTTTGTTTTCAATCAAGGAAAGAGGCAAGAGCTTAGTTAGAGTTGCAGAGGGAAGTGGTTGGGAGGAGCTTGTGCTTCTGTAGTTAGATAGGGTTGAGTATTTATAAGAGCTGTGGGAAGTGTTCAAGTGGTAGAACCGTGTAGATGATGACTTGGTCAAGACTGGTTGCAAAAGAATGCATACCCATTTAAGTTGACACGTACTGCAACGTACATTTAAAAATTAGAATTAAAAATTAAATTGGATAATTATAATCATTGAATAAATAGTAAATTTTAATAAAAATTAGGACTCACAATAAAATTAATAATTATAATTATCAAATCTAGTTTTTAAGTTTAATTTTTAAATTCATATAATATTACTCTTCTTAATGAATTGTTCAAGTACAAGGTAGTTTAACAGTAGCAATGACAAGTTTTAAAATCACATGTTTTGAGATTGAATCTTGATAATTTTGTAGGATTCAACCATGATGGATTTTTCTGGCACACATAAATTAGCTCAAACATCTCCGTTGAAAAAAAAAATAAGGAATAGTTCAAAGCAATTAATGGTGTGACATTCAACCAATTCTCGCAAACGAGTCCAAGTCTTAAGGGCTTTGATTTGAAATTTATCCTGGGACCCAAACAAAGCAAGTCCTTCAACTTCACTCTTCAAAATTTCAATGTTTGAGAGGGGAATCCATTAACAATAGGTATTGATTAATATGGTTCAAAAAGCTTACAAATGAGTCCAAATTAATCCATACGATGATGTACGAGATTTGCATTCTAATTATGTTTGTCTCCACCTGTCTTCTTCCCACAATCCGTTTAATTTGATTTTTTTTTGAAAAGAAAAAAAAAATCAAATCCATTTAATTTGATTAGAATTTATGAAATTAAGGAAGAAATAAGAAGGAAGTTTTTTTGTTTTTTTGACAGAAAATGGCATAACGTTTTATTTCATCATCGATGCATCACATCATTATGAAAGAGAGGATATAAAAAATCTGGGCAATTTCCCCTCCAACATTTGGTTAGTACATTTCAAAGCAACTTTTGCTAGACAGTTAGTCATAGGATTGTTCAACAAACAAAAAGTAACGGCTTCTCAAATCTTCTCTCGAGAATAATGATGGGCTAAGCCCAAGGGTACGAGCTAAAAGCTCATTTTAAAGAGATTCAGTAAGTCTAATTCAACGTGGTCAAACTCATAGAGTTGCGTCAGTAGAAAGCATGTAAAAATTATTCAAAAGTCTTCTTTTATTTATCTTGGAGTAAAAATCATCCAAGAGTTTCATTCAAACCGTCTTAGAAGAAGTCAACCCTCATCTCATTCTTTGATCGAGTCTCATAAAGAGCACCTCAATCACCTCGTCCGTTGAGGAGAAGTCACTAGCTCTACCAGAATAGTTAATTAGTTGTTATTAAGTCGCTCTAATCTATTATGAAGCGACTATAAATTATAAGTCTCATCAATACTTAAGGGACAGATCACACTTTGTTGAGCACGACTCTCTCCTCTCCCTCTCAGCTTGTAACTCTCTGCTCTCCTGCATACTTGAGCTAATAAAACACATGGCGACCCCAGTCATTTCAAAGTGGACGTAGGTCACCTTGACCGAACCACTATAATTTTCGTCTTCTCTCTATTTTAATTATTACATTTATTTCCAATTACTCGACAGGTGGTGTGCAAAGTTATTTTGTACATCGTCAAATTCTATTATTGATTATGTATCGAAAAACTGCGTTTTACATGAATGAAGAATGTATATTAAGTCATCCTCATTATACAATTTATTCAGTGTGAATTTACCATCTCATATTTGAAATCAATAATCTCCCCATATGCCTTCTTCAATCGTGAGCCAACCACACTGGAATTCTAATCTTCGATTCAATATGTTTGATGGACGCAAATTGCTTATGATTGAGAGCGTGTACTTGAAAGAAAAATGGCTTGGAGTTGTCCTTGGAAGAAATCTTTTGTGACAGTGAATACTGTCGCTGGAAAAAACTTGTATCAAAAAACCAGCAGTGATCTAACCCAAGTGCACAAATCTTTATACAAATATGGTAATCTTTCAAATTGTGCCTGAGTAAAATTAAGATTCTTGCTAAAAAAAACGAGTAATATTAAGATTCACCGACCTAAATTAAACCCGTATGGTAACATATGACGTTTGATGGGTTGTTTCTTAGGCTAGCCAGCAGTTCACTTTTTAAGAAAGATTAGTGGTCCATTTAATCGGATAGATGGAAAAATGGAATAATAGAAAGTAGGTAGAAGTGATATATTTTTCATCCTTTAAGAAAGGAATTCTTTATTCCCTCCATTATATTTGGTAAGAATGATAGAAAATATAGAAAAATTGAATTTTTTGTGTTTAATAAAATGAAAAAATTATTTTATTTTATTTTTAATTTTGTAAATTTTATTTTTATTTTTTATATTTATTTTTTATTAAAAAAATATAAATACATATTTTACTATTATATTTATATATAAAATTAATGTATAGATAATATATAATTGATAAATATGATATATGCATATATCAAATTATATATAAACAAATAATATACATTTTAACACACATAATTAAATTTTCATCCACTTTTTCTCTCAATTTTGGAGTGATTGATTTTAGAAAATTGAAAGGAAAGTTAATTCATCGACTTTAATTGTAACGTGATTCTCAAAAATTATTACTTGATCTAAAAATTTTATATTTCTGGTCAATTATCTTATTCGGTATTGTAATCTCACTCAATAATCAAGTTGATCCAACGCTCCTTTTTAATAATTATTGAATTATTCCGATCGGCATAATTTTTTCAATATACTGCTAATTCCAGATGACATTTGGAGGCTCATGGTTAAAATGATAATTAGAATAATAATAATAGTAGTGGAAGTTGTTACTTGTTAGTTATCAAAAACAGTATTTACCAGAAGAATTTATCGATCGTAGACTCAAAGCATTGACTTTCTGTTTAAATTTTAATTAGGCATGCAAAGTTTGAACAGATTGCGTGCGTTCTTCGGAGTATGCCGTAAGGCGCAGAGACGCAGTACTTTTTATTTTATTTTTTTGGCAGTTGGACAAAGACTTGGTAGCTTCATTGAATACAGACAATCCAAAAGAGGAAAGTCAGCCATTGACCGGTAAAAAATGAAACTTCTCACGGCCATCGGTGCAATTTAGGGCTCAAAGTGTTCTTCTTGTTTAAGAGTGGTTGTACTAATTTATGAGCATCTCAATTACCTTCTTTTTGATTTGATCATAGACAGGTCATTCACGTTAAAATTAGAGTATTTATAATAAATAAATTACTCATAATTTGACATCAAAAAATCAAAATTTTTGTGTATAACAAGTTTCAAAGAACCAAATGGTATGGTTTTGGTGTATAACAGGATTTTGAAGAGTTATACCAAAAACTTTTTATAAGTGTCCCTTAATTTTTGAAAAGTTTGTAATAGCTAGATTTTATAGTAAGAGCAATGTTATTGAAACTTAATTTATTGATATAATTTACTGATCTAATTCACTATGACCTTTGAATTAACTGTGGGCTCCATCAAACATTGGAACTTAATATTATCCAATGATTCTAATAAAACTACGTCATTAAATTAACAAATTATATTAAATTTTTAAGTCTAAATAACATTTTCCTTTATAGTAAACAGTGACCTAGTCTCCCTTGACCAAATAAAACAGGAGTTTAGTCTTTGGACCAATTGAGTATAAAAGATGGAAAATATTTTGACATATATATTTAACAAAGACAATAATTATATTTAGTACATTGCCCCTACTTTATAAAAATAATTTTATAGTTGACCTTCATTGCATGTTGCTAATTTATGGTGACGTTTTAATTTTTATATTTTTTTTTTATAAAAAAAACAAAACTAAGTTTTATATTTTATGTGATAAAAATTTAAAATATAAAATATGTTTGATAGTCATTTATATTTAAAAAATTATGAAAACAAAAATAAAAAAACATGTTTGTTATTATACCAAAAATTCAGCACTCAAACACCACCACCCAAATCCACTGACCACCCAACCCCACTAACCACCCACAGCCACCACCCAACCCCACCACTCGAAACCCACAACACCTCCACCAAGAAAACTCACCTCCACCCCCACCACCACCACCGAAACTCAACTCCAATCCAACCACCGAAACCCATCCCCCCCCCCCCCCCCCCNCAGGCATCTCACGTGAGTGACACAAACTATAAACTTGAAGAATTAAAATGAAACAAGTAACAAATTTGAGGGACCAAAGTGGCCCTTCAAGTGTGGTCACGTAAACACCCCCCCAACCCCCCCCCCCCCAACACTCACCCCCAAACCCACCCCCCCAACCCCCCCCCCCCCCCCCCCCACCACTGCTAAAATCACAACCACCAAAACCTACCCCCACAACTACCGAAGCTCACCCCCAATCCAACCCCCACCATTTAAATCCACGACTCACCCGCCTCTACCACAACCAGCGAAACCCACTATCGACCCTAGAAATCTACCCCTAAAACTGCCCAACAAAATCCAGTAGTAATAAAGAGGTTGTCACTTAAACACATTAGTGACAATTTTTAAACTATGTTTTATGGCTAAATATCAACTATCTTGTAGTTCTTGAAGCCCCAAAACCATCTTAGTAATCTCCATTGTTTTTTGCCCGATTGAACATATTCAAAGTCTACACTACTAAAAGTGTAACTCGGGCATAGATCAGCCTAGTCTAGGAGACAATATTTCTCTCCTGAGCAATAATATTGAGGCCTAATTTGTTGACTTAATTCACTATGATTTTTGGATTAATTGTAAGACCCATCAAACATTAAAACTTAATGTTGATCCAATAATTTTAATGAAATCATATCATTAAGTTAATAAATTAGATCAATTTTTTACGTATAAAAAACATTAGTCTTATCTCCCCTAACTATATAATTATGAGTAATGTTATTTGAACCTAAAAATTTGACTTAATTTGTTGACATAATAATGTGGCTTAATAGGAATCATTGGATTAATACTAAGTTCTAATATTTGATAGGACTTATAACCAATCCAAAAGTCATAGTAAATTAGGTCAATAAATTAAGTTAAATTATTAAATCCCAATAACATTGCTCTATAATTATATCTCTCACATTTGAGAGGGTAGACCCCATTTGCCGTTTCATTTCTCTGCCCATTTCTTGTGATCCGGAGGACTTGGTCGGTCTCCAAGTTGCTTTGCCCATTTCTTTTTTTTTTTTTTTATAATGTACAAATCGATGTGTCTAGTCTACTCCTAAGAACTAGACTTTTTCACCATCGACACATCTTGTCTCTAACGATTAACACGGTTTTGGTAGATGAGATCATTTTATAAAATAAAATAAAACTAATGAAATTGAAAGGAAAATAGATCTTGATTTAAGTCTGCAGGGAATCTCGTCTTGCTCCACATGTTGATATGTTATTTAATGTATTTTTTTTTTTTTTGCTTTCTCCTAATGGTGAACCGTAGACCGTGTATTAATGAGAGCCCTCATACATATATAGATATTAATGATTTTTCTTTAGAATTCGGTTATTTAATTGATTCACTTACTTCTAGTAGAAAAATTATATTCAATTCAAATTTACAATTCAAATGAAGGGGGACTATTAGATGTGTGAGTTTCATCAATTTTTTTAAATGAGACCCACTGATCCAGTGATTCTCCTTCATTTGAGATGTAAATTTGAGTTACAGATTTGTATTACATAGCATTGCTTCTAGTATGTCAATATAAACCTTTCTTTTGAAGATCCAAGAAATTTATACCAACTTCTCGAATTATTTGAAGCGAACCCTTTCTAATGGAAAAATAAAATTCAATGTAGATTCATAAACTTTTGAGCACAACCAATATCCATGCGAATTCACTTTACTTGTAAGAGTACATCTTAGATTTATCGATTATGCTATGATCGAAGACCTACTCACGCTTACATGATAGAATTGGGAGAAACCCTCATGAAGATCGTGAATACGAGGAATTCCATGAAAATAAAAGAAAAATAAACAGATTCGTTCAAATAGGAAAGTGATAAATTCAAATTCGTTCAAATAGGGATTTGAAAGTTTATTATTTTCATTTTTTTTTTTGAAGAGAAGGAGAATTTGAACTTTTGACCTCAAGAAGACAAAAACTTTACAAAATAAAAAATATCATTATATCAAAGGCTCATTAGTATTATTTATTTTCATTTAGGGTGTCAGTTATATATACATATCTATATAATAAAACTAATGCTATTTAGACTTAATAATCTAACATAATTTACTGACCTAATGATGTGGCTGCATTAAAACTATTGGATCAATAGCAAGTTTCAATGTTTGATGAGTTTTACAGTGAATTAAGTCAGCAAATTAGGTCTCAATAGCATTGCTCATATAATAAAGTAGAACACATTTGAATTTTAGAGACAAAAAATGATTTAGATCGTTTCGTGACCAAAAAAAGCATCATCTAACAAACGATGTTATCCAAAACTGTCTCGAACTATTGACGTCTCAGATCGTTTTGATCCGACGTGCCACATTAACTCTTTTGAAATTTTTTTGCTGCTCAAAATTTATAATTTCCAAAATTGATATTCTAAAATTCAATTCACCTAAATTTTTTCCTTAAATCAAGTAAATCCCTCTCTCTCATTCATCTGTATCACTCTCTCACACTCAATTTACACAAAAAGTATCAATTTTTTATAATATTTTTTTTGTATCTCACAAAAATATTACGAAAATATTAGATAGTATCTGATTTAAGCAAATACTACATCTCTTATAGATAGATAATATAAATCACAGAGAGAGATAGTATATTACGAAAATATTCCTTCGTATCTCTCTTTGAAGGAAAATTATATAATAAATATTAGATAAATAGTATATATCACGAAAATATTCTTTTACATCTCTCTCTTTCATTTAAACAATATTACAAAAATGAATCATACAAATTTAATAGTCAATTTTTTCTTTTTTATAATCAGAAAAAAAAAATACAACTTGCAAAAAATCTAATTTAACAAAAAAATATGTTTTAACATGTAAAATATACAAAATTAAATTCAAGTTATTTGGCAACACAGATATCAAAAGATATATTAAAGAAAATATGTTTAACATTTAAAATATACAAGATTGAATTCATATACAAACACGAATCATACAAATTTAATATTTAGTGAACAACACAAAACAATAATATTTATTAAATAATCCAAATCTAAATATTCAAGAAAAATGATACAAAATTACAAGTAAGAGAAACGATACAAAATTATAAACAATAATATAAACACAAATCATACAAATTCAATATTTAGTAAACAATACGAAGCAACAATCTTTACTAAATAATCCAATACTAAATAACGTTTAGTTTAAGAAAATATACTAAGAATATAAATAACCGAGAAAAATGATATAAAATTAAAAGCACTACTATAAACTCGAATCATACAAAGTCAATAGTCAACTTTATTTTTTGCATAATCAATAAAAAAAAAAAAGCATAACTTGTAAAAAATCTAATTTAATAAAAAAAATATGCTTAACATGTAAAATATAAAAAATAAAATTCAAGTTATTTGACAACTCAGATATCAAGAGATATATTAAAGAAAATATGTTTAACATTTAAAATATACAAGATTAAATTCATATACAAACACGAATCATACAAATTCAATATTTAGTAAACAACACAAAGTAACAATATTTACTAAATAATCTAAATCTAAATATCCAAGAAAAATGATAAAAAATTACAAACGAGAGAAACTATACAAAATTATAAGCAATAATATGAACACGAATCATATAAATTCAATATTTAGTGAACAACACAAAACAATAATTTTTACTAAATAATTCAATATTAAATAATGTTTAGTTTAAGAAAATATACTAAGAATATAAATAACCGAGAAAAATGATATAAAATTAAAAGCACTACTATAAACTCGAATCATACAAAGTCAATAGTCAACTTTATTTTTTGCATAATCAATAAAAAAAAAAAAGCATAACTTGTAAAAAATCTAATTTAATAAAAAAAATATGCTTAACATGTAAAATATAAAAAATAAAATTCAAGTTATTTGACAACTCAGATATCAAGAGATATATTAAAGAAAATATGTTTAACATTTAAAATATACAAGATTAAATTCATATACAAACACGAATCATACAAATTCAATATTTAGTAAACAACACAAAGTAACAATATTTACTAAATAATCTAAATCTAAATATCCAAGAAAAATGATAAAAAATTACAAACGAGAGAAACTATACAAAATTATAAGCAATAATATGAACACGAATCATATAAATTCAATATTTAGTGAACAACACAAAACAATAATTTTTACTAAATAATTCAATATTAAATAATGTTTAGTTTAAGAAAATATACTAAGAATATAAATAACCGAGAAAAATGATATAAAATTGAAAGTACTACTATAAACTCAAATCATACAAATTCAATAGTCAGGTCGTATCTTTTGGAAGTCGGTTGAATTTCTTATAATTATATTTGGTCATTTGACAATATCTGCAGACTTAGTTTATTTGTGGAAGTATTGTTTTAATTTTTATTTTATTAGTTATGAATTTTATTATTATTTAGATAAAGTTGATTATGAATGTTAAAATCGTAGATTTTGAATCAAAAACAGAACATTGAATATTGTCAATTGATATGTTTTTTCAGATATTTGAATTATTATGTTTTAGTAGTTATAACATAATTTTCGTGGCATAGCAATTTAATGTAGAAATATATTCTATGCATGTAGCTTGATGTTATAAAAAATATTAGCGGACTCATTTTGTTCGTCGTTTACTATAATGTTGTATTTTACTTTACATTTATGTAAAAACAAATATTTGTAACTAATTTACGAGTAATATTTTGCCTTCAGACACGGACAATTACTAATATATCTATAATTTATAATCTATAATATAAATAAGACATGTTTCAATAAGGTCATCCGGCGTTATTAAATAGACTCATTCAACGGCCACCAACATTTTCTTAAAACCATTTACATTAAATTTTACCTTTCTCTCCTCTTCACTCTCTCTTTCTAGGATTTTCACTCTTCGTTTTTATAAATTAATCGGTTGATTTATGTTGCACCGTACTTTCAAGCAAGATTACCGCACTAGTGTATATATATCAAACGGGTCTCACTCAAATTAATGATGATCAAATGTTTGATGAAACACTTAAAAATTTTCCAAAAAAAAAAAGTAAGTTGAATAGTCAATAAGCATAGAAATTATGCCATCGTCATGGAGTTGGCTTAGGATTCTTTTGTATCACTTTAAGAATTACATACTAGAACTTGACAAACACATAAAATTGAGGTTTAACGACTAAGAACTCATTTCAACTTACAAACTGATGGTGTAAATTAGTGTGGATGAGCAGAGGGAATGAATTTCACTTGGCAACTGGGATCTAAGCTACGAGGCTTGTGTAGTTCTTGTTTAAGATTACTGGGGGATTGGGGGTGACTTGTACAATAAAAGTATAGTGGTTCATCAGTTCGAAAAGCTCGGTTAGTCCACTCTTCAATGGAGATTCTTGCTCCTTTTTATCTTTTTTAACTATTCAGAAGGTTTACAGGATAGAACATATGTTACTAGGGTTCTCCCCTTGCTTTGGAAGAGATATATAATATTTATAGGGCTATTCCTAGTTCTATGGGATCTGCACCGAGATCCTTGCTATTCATCCGAGGACTTCTCTTTGATCTTAGGAGAGGATCTTGGCTGGTTAAGAATTTTATGCCTTGTGTATGGCTCTTTGCCACCTAACAGATTTCTGTTATCATCCAACTATCTCCTTATCACTTCCGCTGTTGGTGCGTATGGGGGGGGGGAATCTAGCTCTGACTTGAGCTCTGCGTGCCTTTCCTGCCTTTTTATCCAGACCTGCTTGTCTAACCTCTTGATCTGACCCCCTAGTTCGACCTCATGGTTGAAAATTATTCTGAGTACCATCAGTTGCCCCCCAGCCCTTATTCCAAGTGAACTTGGGTAAGGATTGAGTTGAGCTGAGGCCTAATCAAAATAGACCTCCAGATGTGCACCTCGATTTACTCGCGAACAGGTTTTTGACGATTTCAGGCAATCATTTTATTTCCTAGTTTCTCATGCACGTTTTCTACTTTGTACCGTTAGCTTTAAATGCCTCTGAATTGAGGGGGAACGGTTCATTCCATCCTTTGAACCCTTTCTACATTTTTCCCTCTCTTTTTCCTGTGACTTTCAATTTTTCGATTTTGTTGGTGCCACTAGGGTTTCGCTGAGGAAACAATTTTCCTTGATTCAATTCGAGGTTTCGACGAGATTTGCTCTTTGCCCCCGATTCTAGCTTTGGCCTACTGTTCCTCCTTTCCTAGGTACACTTTTTACCCTCTATTTGTCTTTTCATTCTGGATCCCTCATATTTAAGGTGGTTCTTATATTTTTGGACCTTTCGATTTTGTTATTTTAGAAATCGAAGTCAAACGCTATCTCGAATTCCCCTTTTCTTGGACCTTTATTCGACCGCTAGAGTCTTCCTTATTGGGAGTTGTTGTGTTACTTCCCAAACCCTTAGAGAGTGTTTTGCAAATATTCCTCCCCTCTATCGTACCTTTGAACTCCATTTTTCCTGCCCCATCATATCTGCTTCTTCTGAAGCCACCCCTTCCTCTGTTTCCCTTATGGGGGATAGAACTGCTGAGAACACATCGGATTTAGGCGAGGTAGGTGAGGAAATTGAAAAATTGCCTGGGGTTGATTCTGCTGAAGCCGAGGGAAATACCGAGGAAACTCCCCTATCTGCCACATTTGGGCCCAAAGATTCTAGTAAGGGCAAGACTAAGGTGAGCGGAGTTGGTGTCTCAGGCAGTGCCAAGGGTGCAGGGGCTACCTTTAGTGCTGTTGAGCTCGTAGGCCCTAATGAGATCAGCCCACCTCTAATAAAGGTCTTTAGTGCTCGCTACGATTTTTCCTCAGGAGTTCAGTTCTGGTGCCCCGATAAATTTACCCCATATGTCTCCCAGGTCCATAAGAATGTTTGCTTCTTTATTGCTGCCTTTGAGAATGGTCTCCGCTTTCCCTTACACCCTTTTGTCAAGAGTGTTCTTCAACATTTCAACGTCTGTCCTGCTCAGCTGTCTCCCAACTTCTGGGGTGTGCTGGTGGGCCTTCTTGTTTTCTTCAAGCTACACAAGCTTGGTGTTCCCACTATCTCCTTACTAATGGAGCTTTTCAATGTTAAGTATACCCCTACCAACTGCTTCTTGTACTTTTCTAAATGGGTAAAGGATAAACAGATTATTTCTGACTTCCCGAACTCCCACAAGGGCTGGAGAAAGCTTTTCTTCTTCGTGTGGAGAGAAAACTTGGAGTACAATTTGGCTGATAAAACAGATACTCTCCCCATTCCTAGAGCCTGGTCTGCCCCTGATAACTTGGGTAAGTCCTTGTTCAAACTATCCAAGCTCAGATTTAGAGAGCCCTCCTGACTTTGTCCTGTCTTATTTTATTTTATAGGTGTTCGACCTGAGCTCAGCGCTAAGGACGAATAGGTGTTGCTGAGGTTGGAGAAGTGTAAACCAAAAAAATATTCTGAACTCATCAAACCTTGGGTTCTAGTAAGGGAAGGGTTCATCCTTCTAGAGGTAACAATGGAAGCCCCCATGCCACTCTCCATTGTCAGAGCTGAGGAGGTAGCAGGTAACGTTCCTTTCCACCTTCGCCCTTGCCCCTTTTTTTTTTAAACTTACTTCATCCCTCCTCTTCTTTTCTCATGTTAGTTCTTCCTTGGGTTTCCAGGCTCTTCTTCGATGGAACCAATTGTGAGAGATCGAAATGCCAAGCTATCTTTGATGAAGAAGAATAGGAGTGGAAGCAAATGCAAGGCTGAGGCCGAATCAGGAAGTGATTCAGCTTTCAAAGTTCCAAGACTGGAGGTGACCTCTGCTTCACCTCAAGCGACCCCAGTGGGGCCCCCAGCCTCCTCGATCTCCCCAAAGGCTGTGCAGACCTCTCTCTCCCAAGAGACTAGGTTGTCCCCTTCTAGTGGGGGCCTTAAGCAAGATCTGTCCCCCACTTCTCCCTCTTCAGCAAAGGTTAGGAGAGCTTTAGAGATGGTTTCTCGCATTCTACCGAGAGTTATTCCCCTTTGTTTTTCTGAGGGACCATCTCAGAAACATTCAAAGATATGCAAGAGTGAAAAAGGGGGGAGTGTCGAGGCAAGCTCGAGCTCCCTGATTGATAACGTAAAGAGAACTACAGAGGCCATTGCTTCCATCCTCCCCGAATCTGACATTCAGCGGGCTTCCACTATGCCACTTTGGGAGTTCCATTCCTACTACCCTCTTTGTCGCTACTTCCGTAAGCTTTGTTGTATATATCTATATGTTTCTTTTTATTTGATCATTCTGAACTGAGCTTCTCCTAGGTTGGGTTTACTCTCAGATGGCCATCCATTGTTAGCAGGTTGCTGAAAAGGATCCAGGCCATGGAGGGTTTAGTTCAGGCTTCCAGAGCTTTTGAGCTCAAGGTCACAGAGTTGTCCTTTGAAAACAGCGACCTCAAAACTCAGATCCAGGATTTGCAGGAGCAGATGGAGAAGTAAACTTCCCTAAACAGGGACTTGGAAGCCGAGAAGGAGAGGATTGAGGGTGAAGGCAGAAGTTATAAGGAAGAGGCCAGAAAAACTAAGGAGAAACTCAGAAAAATCTTTGGGGAGCTTAGGTAGAAAACAGATGAATGGCTCAAAGTCAGTCAGGAGTCCCTTGAGGCTTTGAGCTTTTACCAAAATATGACCTGTTACCGAAATATGACCTCTTAGCCGAGACAAACGACACTCTTCGGGAAGAGCTCGAGATGGAGAAGGCAGTAGGTAAGGAGAAAGACAATTTAATTGTCAAGCTAGCTAATGACGTCACTACTCAGTGGGCTTCCGGGTGGCTTGTCTTTCAAGATAGAGCTAAAGAGCTCTACCCTGGACAAGATTTCAATTTTGATCCCCCAATTGAGGAGAGGGCTGAGGCGACCGATCCTGAGGTTAACATCATGCCTCCTCCTGATTCTGAGGTTGCCCCTTTCTCTGCCGACCTCGTCTCCCAAGCTCTGGCCCTGGACTCACCATCTATAGAGATCGATGTCCCTGCCACAGAAACTCCTGAGATTCCTTTTCTCCTGCCTTCCTCAGAGCTTACAGAAACTCCAATTTCCGAGCTCCCAGCCCCTTCACTCTTAGAGCCTTTAATGGAGGATTTGCCAGCTACTTCCTTTGCTGAACTTCCAGGCTCCCTTCCTGCTCCTGCTGCTGAGACTTCTCCTACTGAACTGCAGAGTCCTTCAACTACTCTCCCATCAAGAACTTAAGGCTCTTAAAATGAGAAAATTTTGTAACTCTGAAATTTAACTCTTTTCTGTTTTGAAAAGCACAATTGATTCACAGCTTCTCTTCTCTGCATTATATTTGTACTCGTTAACTTTTGCCTTTGAGTTGTGCTATTTTACTTTATATCCTTCCTTGCCCCCTTCCCCTTTGCTTTGAGGAGAATTGAGTTCTTCTGAAAGCAAATCTGTTGAAACTACGAGTCTACTGGCTCACTGAGCTCCTTTTAGAGGAACAGAACTGAGGTCTGACCTTAGGAGATTGCTATACTTGTGTTTGTTGGATTTGGCAAAGAGATTTTGTAACTTGATGCCGAGGTCCATAGCTATCCAAAAAGTAGGGAGTTGCTTTAGAAGGTCCATGCAGTCATACGAGTTGAGCTTAGCTCACAGACATCTGAAAGCAGTGAGCTGCCTTGGAAGGTCCATGCAGCTATACGAGCTAGGCTTAGCTCACAGACATCTGAAAGCAGTGAGCTCAGAAAGTCTACCTGGATTGCCAAGTTCTATGACAAACTTGAAGTTCATCTCCAAAGTCATATTGCAGCTAATTGTATTGAACTTCTGCTACACAGTTGAGGGCTGTTAATGCTTGAGATGGATGAGGAGGATCAAGAAAATGTTCAGACTACTGGGTCTGGGCTCTTTTGTATGTTGACTTGCTTACTTGAGATGGCGAAGATAGCTCTCTCTCTCTATTTTTTTTTTTTTTTTGCACTTCCCCAATTGTCTTTCAAAAGTGTAACCACCTTCTTTAATTGGAAAACCCAAAGCTCCGCCAACTTTGGTTCTTACATATACATTGACTGCATTAAGGCTTGGTGTCCCTACGATTTTGCCATAACTTTTTGGATCCTCCTTCTTCTTCGGAATCTCTTCTTGATTCCTGGGGGTTTACCATTCTTTTGTTTCTTCTCCTTCTTTACCTTCTCTGAATCCCTCAATGGCTGTCCCAATCTCACCCCTGTTCAGGGAACGAAGCTCCTTTGGGATTGAGTGGGAGTGGTAGACCCGTTACTTAGTTCCTTCATCAATATCATCCTCAGATTTAGACGGGGTAAAGAAGAAGTTCTTTTTGGACGTGAAACTGGATCTACGGGCCCCATCACTGACGAGCCCTACAATTATCTTCCTCGAATGGAGACTTGTTTCTTTGAGGGGGCTCTAGACATGGGGATGTGTCTTCCCATTCACCTAGTAGTTGGGTACGTCTTGGCTCACTGTGATTTGTGTCCTTTTCGTCTTTCTCCTAAGGGATGGGCCACCATGATCAGCTTTTTCCTTTCTGGCGCTTGTGAGGTGATGGCAAATTTTCCACTGTAGGAGAATTCTTTTACTTTTTTGACCTTAAAGAGGATGAGGTTCCATGTTTTATTGTTTTCGATTGAGGCATTTCAAGCTACGACGTCTGGTGGTTGACTTTCCTTCTCCACCAGGGGGGTGGACTCACCGTTTCTTTTATGTTTTTGGGGACTCTTGGAGGTCTATTGAGCTGCATTATAGAGAGTGCAGGGTTCCGAGATCCTGGAGGAGTTATTCTTATCCAGGTAAGTATCTTGGCAGCCTGTACTTGTTCAGGTCTCCTGATGTTGTTTTCTAATCATAGGATTTGCTTTGGTTGGTAGGTCCTCCTGAATTGGATTTATTAGAGAAAATACGAATCAATCAGTGATCGAAGTTGAGCCTATGCCTTACTCTGAGTTGATGACACCAGACAACATGTTTCTGTTCAGCAGTGTAGGTGCTACTGTGAACTTTGTTTCTTACCCAGATTCTGCTGATTCCTATTCTTCTGAATTCGATGAGGACGAGGATGTTGGTACATCCTCCAGGAAACGCAAGAGGAATGGCGTTGCCAGTGACTCTTTGTCTTCATCTGGATCTTCACTGACCATAATTTTGTTTTCCTCATCCGGGCATAAACTTATAAATCTTCTTAAAGAGGCCCAAAAAAGAGAAGGATGAGCTAAAAGAAGAAAACGCCCGCCTGAAGAAGGAAGTTGCTGAGCTCCAGAGACACCTCAAGGGTGATTAAGAACTGAGAATGCCTCTTGTAATCTTTTTGCTTTGTATTGCTGCTGGATATGTGAGTCTTTGTTCTTATTTGATGGTTAGTGTCAATTCCTAAGCTCGTGATTTTGCTTTAAATTTTATCATATGTTTCTATTCTCGAGCTACTAGGGCCCGTTTTAGTGAACTGGAAAGTTCGTTGTGAGCTATTGAACTCATTTTTATGAACTGGAGAGTTCATCGAGGGCTATTGGGCTCGTTTTATGAGCTAAAAAGTTCATCGTGAACTACAGAATTCTCTTTACGAACTAAAGAGCACATCGTGAGCTATTAAGCTCTTTTTATGACCCAAAAAAGTTTATCGTGAACTATTGAGCTCTTTTTATGAACCAAAGAGTTCATCGTGAGCTATTGAGCTTTTTTTATGAACCAAAGAGTTCATTGGGAGCTATTAAGCTCTTTTTATGAACCAAAGAGTTCATCGAGAGCTATTAAGCTCTTTTTATGAACCGAAAAGTTCATCATGAGCTATTAAGCTCTTTTTTTTTTTTGCGATCTCATAAGGATGAATCAAAGACTCGTGGTTTTATTTGAGAATGATTGAATTACAGAATTGGCTTATTGAAAAAATTTCTTGAGATGTTCTGCATTCCAAGAATGGGGCAAGATTTTCTCTTCCTCCGTTTGTAGCTCATAGTTTCCTAGTCTGACTACCCGTGAGATGATATAGGGACCTTCTCAATTAGGCCCCAACTTTCCATGAGTAGGGTCTTTTCTTGCTAACAGTAATTTTTTAAGTACCACGTCACCCATCTTGAAGCTTCTATGTTTGACCTTTCTATCATAGTACCTAGCCATCTTCCTCTTATAAGCCCTGATACGATGTAGAGCTGCCTCTCTTCTTTCTTCCAAGAGATTCAGGCTCAATAGAAATGACTCATCATTGAGCCCATCATCTGCGAATTCAGTGCTGGGGGATGGGAGCCCAACCTCAACAGGTGTCACTACTTCAGTTCCGAAGGCCAAGAAAAATGGTGTTTCTTAAGTAGTTGACCTGACAATTATTCTATAAGCCCATAATACTTCTGGGAGGTGTTCCACCCACTTACCCTTCAGATCTTCAAGCTTGGTCTTCAGAGCTGCTTTTATGGTTATAATGGTGACCTCCGCTTGCCCGTTAGACTGTGGATGAGCTGGAGCTAAGAAGTAATTCTTAATTTCGAGCTCAGCACAAAATTTTTTAAACTTTGAATTTTTGAATTGCTTCCCGTTGTTAGAGACGATTGCCCTGGGAATACCACACCTACAGATTATAGACTTCCAGGTAAAGCTCTAGACTTTTTGTTCAGTAATTATTGCCAAAGGCTCTACTTCCGCCCATTTTGTGAAGTAGTCTACTTTGATGACGGCGAACTTGCACTGTCCTAGGCTGGTAGGAAGGGGTCCAAGTATGTCCAGAATCCATTGATGGAAAGGCCACAGGCTCACCACCGAAGTTAAGAGCTCCGGAGGACAATGGGGGATGTTGGCATGCATTTGACAGACCTTGCATCTTTTTGACCAGATCTGTTGCATCTCTGAGCATTGTGGGTCAATAATACCCCTGCCTTAACGTCTTCTCAGCCAAAGCCCAAGCTCCGATGTGGTTGCCGCAAACTCCCTCATGTATCTCTCTGAGTATGTAATTGGCATCTTCGCCCCCCACGCACTTAAGAAGAGGTGTTGAAAAGCCTCGCTTGTATAAGTTTCCCTGCAAAATGGAAAATCTAGCTGACCTGGTTCTTAACTTTGCAGCTTCTTTGGGATCTTCTGGCAAAGCCCCATGCTGAAGGTACCCTAGGAATGGGTCCATCCAGCTTGGTAGGGCTTGTACATGCAGCACTTCTTCATCTCCAATGCACATATATGGTTTTGCTAGGTACTCCACTGAAATCATTTTGTCCAAACTTTCCTGTGAGGCGGTTGCCAACCTCGCCAAGGCATCCGCTCGCGAATTCTAAACTCTCGGGACATGTCTAATCTTCACTTGCAAGAACTTTTTGATTAACTCTTGTACGTTTCTGAGATAAAGGATCATCTTCTCATCTTTAACTTTATATGCCTCCTCTATTTGTTTTACCTCCAACTAGGAGTCACTACAAATCTCCAACTACTCAGCTTCCATCGAGTGAGCAAGATTAAGTCCGATAATGACGGCTTCATACTCTGCCTCATTGTTTGAAGTCTTAAATCCAAATCTAAGGGCGTATTCGACGTCTATCCCATCTTGAGAGGTCAGTATCAGGCCTGCGCCACTTCCTTGAGCATTGACAGCTCCATCCACGGAGAGCTTCCATATAGGAAGGTCAAGTACTAGCTTCCATAGGTGTTGATGTTGTAAATTTCGCGATGAAATCTGCTAAAACTTGACCTTTGATCGCAGTTCTACGTTTAAATCTGATGTCGAACTCGCTTAGCTCTATGACCCACTTCACCAGTCACCTCGAGGACTCTGGCTTATGCAGCACTAGTTTCATTGGTTGTTTTGTTGGGACCTCGATGGTATGAACCTAGAAATAGGGTCTAAGTCTCCTAACCGTAGTCACCAATGCTAAAGCAAGCTTTTCCATTTTTGAATACCTCTCCTCCACCCCCCTCAGAGCTCTACTGCAGTAGTAGACTGGTTGCTGGGACCTGTCTCGCTCCCTCACCAGAGCTGCACTAGTTAAAAAATCTGAAACAGCTAGATAGAGGGTTAGTACCTCCCCCTACAAGGGACTTACCAGAACAGGAGGGGAGCTCAGGTAAGCCTTCAAGGCTTTGAATGCCTCTTCACACCGGGCATCCCATTGGAACGCCTTTTTTAAGATCTGAAAGAAAGGCTGACATTTATCACTTAACCTTGAGACAAAACGACTCAAGACAGCTATTCTTCCTGTCAAGCACTGGATGTCCTTTACATTAGAAGGTGGTTGCATATCCAAGACTGCCTTCACCTTTTCTGGGTTAGCCTCAATTCCTCTACTATTGACTATGAAACCCAAAAATTTCCTGCAAATACTCCAAGGCACACTTTGCAGGATTGAATTTCATCTTGTATTGCTTATGGACCTGGAACGATTCCACTAAATGTGTAATGTGGAGCTCTGCTTTCAGTGATTTTAGCAGCATATCGTCAATGTAGACCTCCATGGTTGTTCCAATATGTCCTTGGAACATTCGATTCACTAGACGCTGGTAGGTAGCTCTTGCATTTTTTAGCCCAAAAGGTATGACCTGGTAGCAATACGTTCCTTGCTCGGTTATAAATGAGGTTTTCTCTTGGTCGGCTAGATCCATTCTGATCTGATTATATCCTGTGAAAGCGTCCATGAAACTGAGGAGTTTATGTCCAGCTATGGCATCTATTATCAGGTCTATCCGAGGTAAAGGAAAGTTGTCCTTAGGGCATGCTTGTTTGAGATCAGTGAAGTCAATACACAATCGCCACTTGCCGTTGGTTTTCTTGACAAGAACCACATTGGCCAACCAGGTAGGTTAGTTAACTTCCCTAATGGCTCTGGCGTGGAGAAGTTTGCTGACCTGCTGATTGATTACCTTCTGGCGTTCTAGGACAAAACTCCTTCATTTTTGCTTGTCCGTTCTGCAAGTGGGATTCACACTTAGCTTCTGTGTGATAATTGAGGAGTCGATTCCTTTCATGTCTTCTTGCTTCCAGGCAAATACTCCCCTATTCTCCTTTAGGAATTGGATGAGGAGATCTTTTATTTCCTTGCTTAGCTTAGACCCGACGTAAACAAGGTGTTCTGGCTCCTTATCAAGCTGAACAGGCTCTAGCTCTTCTGATGGTGTTAGCCTAGTATACAGTTCGTCCCTCATATCTAGCTCATCTAGCTGGACATTCTCGACTTTCTTTTTATTTCATCGAGGTCATGTAGCACTCCCTTGCTACCTATTGGTCTCCTCGGATCACTCCAACTTCATTTTCTGTAGAAAATTTCATAACCAAGTGATAGGCAGAGGGGATTGCCTTCAGCGCATTGAGGGAGGGCCTCCCGAGAAGCATATTATATGCAGAAGGGGCATCCACCTCTAGGAACCTTACTGTGGTGGCAGCCTGGCAGGGAGATTCTCCCATAGTGAGGACAAGCCGGATTGAACCCAGAGGCAATACCCTCTCTCCTGCGAAACCCGGCAGGTGAACACTGACCCGCTCCAGCTTTTCCATACTTATGCCCATTTTGTCAAACGCAGAAACGAATATAATATCTGCTAAGCTCCCGTTGTCAATTAAAACTTGGTAAACAGTTCTATTAGCCACAACAGCTCTTACCACTAGTGGGTTATCATGGGGGTGTTGGTAGCCTTCCAAGTCTGAGTCTAAAAAAGTGATGTTCGTGTTCAGTCGAGGTGCCTTGGACACAGTGTGTATTTTCAACGCTTTGCCAACTCTGATTCTGCGCAGATGAGCCTTCTGGGCAAAACTGGACTCCCCACCCCCTGCGGACCCTCCAGAAATTACTCTAATTTTGCCCAGGGATTGTTGATGCAACACAGGAGCCTGTTGCTGAGGTGGTGGAGGTGGAGGGGCTCGGTCCTGATTATCTTGAGCTACATAACAGCACAACTGACCTCGTTGGATTAGGAACTCAATCTCTTTCTTCAGTTGGATACAATCATCAGTATGGTGGTCATGATCTCTATGGTATTCATAATACTTTGTGGGATCTCCCTTTGCTGGGTCTGCTTTTATCCGAGGTGGCCACCTTAGAAACTTCTCGCTCTACACCTTATATAAGATCTGAGATATCATTGCAGTGAGTGGGGGGAGCTGCCGAGGTGCGTACCTTGGCTGTAGCTCTGGCTGTGGCAGACCTAAGCGATCTCTGACATCTCTCCTCCTTTTAGGGGAGCGATCTCTGTCCCTTTTTGGAGATCTATCACGCTTTCTTTCTCTTCTGGGACTTCGGTCCCTTTTCTTTTCCTCTTTCCCTTTGTCTTTTTGCGTAGATGAACTTCCCACCTTTGAGAGAAAGGCTTATTCACCGTTTATGCATTTTTCTGCCATAGCCAATACCTCAGTCATGCTTGCCTGAAGGTTCTTTGAAATAGAGAACATCAGATCTTTGGATTGTACGCCTAGACCAGCTATAAACGTCGTAATGACAAACTTCTCATCTGGGACATCCGCTTTCAGGGACTCCGAGTTAAACCGCTGGACATAAGACCTCAGGTTCTCTTGGGGTCCTTGCTTCACGTTCAATAAGTGGTAGCTCGGCTTCCTGTATATCCGAGCTCCTATGAAGTGAGATACGATGGATATAGAAAGCACTTTAAAGGAGGAGATTGAGGCCAGGGGCAGCCTATTGAACCATGTCAGGGCTGACCCTTTTAGCGTGATGGTGAAGGCTGTATAGCGCACTAGGTCTTGGTATCCGTAGAGCTCTATCTAATTTTTATAGGTATTTAGGTGGTCCACGGGGTCCTTTGTCCCATCAAAAGCTTCTATCTACAGTATCCTGAATTTTGGGGGGAGGGGAAAATGCAACACGCCTGCGGTGAATGGTGACTCAGTTTGTTGCACCAGGGCATCCATTGTAACTGGAACCTTGTTCTTCACAACTGCCTTCATATGGCTGACTTCTTGCTGGATGTCATTAAAGCACTGCTCCCAGTACTGCTCTCTACTCTCTTGTTGATAGGGGAGAAAATCATTCCTTTCTTTCCCAACGTTTTGACTTTGCACCTCTTCGTTACGTCCGTTCCTTGGGAGTGGATGAGGACCTTGTCCCCAGGTCTGACTGTTTTTTCCTCCTTCACCAACTTCTCTGAGAGGGTAGAGATGTTGTTGCTCTCTGTGAAGGGGGTTATTCTGGCCTTCTTGGGCCGGTTGTGCCTCCTCAGGGCATTGCAAGAGCTTCAGGAGCTCTTCATTCTGCCGTATCAGACGTTGATTAACCAGGCAAAGGGCCTCTAACTCATTATTTGAGTGGGGGTTCCCCATGGGGGGATTTGTCTCTGGGACTTTCTCAGGCTGTCTATCGTTGGTGGCTTCCTATTGTTCTTGCATCTGTGGTAGATTGGTCTGGCTTCTGCTCATGTTACAGGTTGAAATCATCAGTCATTGAAAGATCAGCGTATTTGTAACAGAAACAATCATTCTCACAGACGGTGCCAAACTGATGGTGTAAATTAGTGTCGATGAGCAGATGGATGGTGTAAATTAGTGTGGATGAGCAGAGGGAATGGATTTCACTTGGCAACTGGGATCTGAGCTACGAGGCTCGTGTAGTTCGTGTTTAAGATTACTGGGGGATTGAGGGTGACTTGCACAATAAAATTATAGTGGTTCACCAGTTCAAAAGCTCGATTAGTCCACTCTTCAATGGAGATTATTGCTCTTTTTCTCTTTTCTAACTATTCAGAAGATTTACAGGATAGAACATATGTTATCAGGGTTCTCCCCTTGCGTTGGGAGAGTTATATAATATTTATAGGGTTATTCCTAGTTCTATGGGATTTGCACTGAGATCCTTGTTATTCATCTGAGGACTTCTCCTTGATCTTAGGAGAGGATCTTAGCTGGTTAAGGATTTTATGCCTTGTGTATGACTCTTTGCCACCTAACAGATTTCGGTTATCATCCAGTTGTCTCCTTATCACTTCCGTTGTTGGCGCGTAATTGGGGGGGGGGGGGAATCTAGCTCTGACTTGAGCTCTACGTGCCTTTCCTGCCTTCTTATCCAAACCTGCTTGTCTGACCTCTTGATTTGACCCCCTGGTTCAACCTTATGGTTGGAAATTATTCTGAGTACCATCACAAATATTTACTCCACGTTTAATAAGTTTTATTTTCTTAATTTGAAAGTGAAAATGCTTACA
The DNA here is from genome assembly GCA_963454935.2 of Ilex paraguariensis. NCBI lineage: Eukaryota > Viridiplantae > Streptophyta > Magnoliopsida > Aquifoliales > Aquifoliaceae > Ilex > Ilex paraguariensis. The sequence goes on along the minus strand of CAUOFW020001725.1, from coordinate 1,388,468 downwards.
ATTGACCTTTAATTGACTTCTATTTTTCTGCGAGAACTTGCCTCTATTTTTATTCAACAATTAATTGTAATGTTTAGTATGTGTCATTCGATTTTCAAAATTTTTACTATGTTTAGTTTTTAAATTTTAATTTAGTATTTTTACTATTCTAATATATCAATAATAATATTTGAAAGATAGTTCATCGAATAAGTTTAATGGATGATCAGCTGATAATTGATAGCTTTTTAATTACAAAATGGCTATCTACCTCCCTTTTACGACGGTGATAATTATTTTTTTATGTGTACAAAATATACATTTCTTTGCCCTTTTATGTTAAACGGATTTCATATCAAATATGATATGATAAATAAAAATATGTTATTTTATTATGATTGATTAGTAAAAAAAAATTAAAGTATGTATTTAAAGTGTCAATCCTGAAGAAAATTTCTATTTCCACCCCTGGAGGGGAGTGTTCTAACGACTTTTCTTGCATACTTTTCGGTTTTTAGTAAGTACTTACAAAAAAAAAAAAATTATTGTCCAGTACAACAACCTATTTTGCAACGACCTCCAACTTGCAACATTTCAATTGTTGCTATCCAATTTTGCTTTAGTTTTGTATGCAAAATGCTCCTCAAAACTAGGGGTGCAATTTGGATTGGACAATCCAATTTCAACTCGAATCCAACACGAAAAAATTAGAGCTTGGGTAAGGGTTTTTAATACTTGGATTGGGTTCAGGTCAAAAAATCTCAACTCAAATTCAATTTGAGCAGACCTTGAGTTGACCCCTCGGATTCAACCCGAATTACTATTATATAAATACAATTTTATAATTTATACTAGGGTTAATTTGATTTTCTTACCCTGATAGACTATATTTTTCTTATGTTTGTGTTTTCTTAAACTGGTTCTGTGCAAGGCAGCATTGTTATTTCTGTTAAACTGGTAGCAGTGTTATGTTTTACACTAACAGCAATGTTTGTGACTTTGTGTTATGTATGGTTGTAGTTACATTGAGTTCTTAATATTATGATTTTTATGTTAAAAACTTGATTGAATTTATTGGTTGTTAAATTATTTGAATATTATGTAATATATGTACTAGGTTTAGAACATTAACCCGAAATCAGTCCGTAAAGTAACCTGAAATCATTAACCCGAATTCAATTCAAGTCTGCCCGATTTAAACTCGTGCATTGCTTAGGTTGAATTTACCAATCCAAGATAGGGTTAGGGTTAGGATTAAAGTTAGGGTTGAAGATTATATACCTAGAGTTGACTGTTCAACCCGCCCGAGTTGCACCCCTACTCAAAACTCGTCTTTTCCAATGGAAAATAATGAATTTAGATCATCTTCATTATTTTTTCACTCAATAATAAATCACTCATCAATGACCGATCAGAGCGGATCGATCGAACTGTATTTTAATTTGCTTCCGCTTTACCAATACTTCACATCAGTTGATCTTCATGTTGAAGACATTAAACTTAGTTGGGGTCTCACAGCCGTGACATGGCCGAAAACAAGACTTGTCTATATGCCGTACGTGATGGGGTCTCACTGCCGTGATGTGGCCGAAAACAAGACTTGAATCCTCTACATGTGACTTAACAAGTTGCCTTCTTATCTTTAACGTTTTGATTTGTAACAGACCTCAGGTTAGGCTACCTTTGTCATTAAAGTCATTAATTGGACTCTTTGAGATTCAAACCTTGAAAAGTATAAGTGGCCTGTTCTCCTCCCCTCCAGTCAGCAATTGCTTGAAGGGTGTAGGTTTGTGTGTCCTTCTCCATAAAGTGTGTTGAGCTTTAGCCGTATAGATTTGTGCATGTTTCATTTGTGTGTTTGTCGGAAAAAAAAATCTTGAAAAGAGGGTAATTCAAAGTGGGGTAATTTAAAGACTAAAAAACTTCAAACAAAAATGAGAAACATGACCAAGACGAAAATGCCACAAATAAAGACTAAAAAATTATGAACTTAAATGAAAAGAAGATAAATCAACGGCAAAAGCAACAATATCAGGAACATGCAGCTCATCCAACACATACAACCTTTCATTGCATGTCCCATTGAGCTTCTTGGAACATGGATCCTGCATAATACAACCAGAAGAAGAAAAATAAACTTAAAATCCGGAGTCAAATGACTGACTAACTAAAATTAGATTTAAGGTCAATTGTGGAATATAATAAATATCAAGAAGTGTTAGTTGTCGAGAAATAATATAACCAACACCAACTAAGAATATTGGAATATCATTGGTTGTAAGCACAGATACAGATGTAAGAGATAAGGTAGATGCAAATAAAGAAGAATCACTCGCCATATGACATGTAGCACCTTAGTCAAAGACCTATGCAATTTGAGATATACCTAAAAGATCCAAAAAGAACGAACCTATGGAATGAGACACTAAGAGAGTATTAGGGTGCTGAGACAAGAAAAGCTTGTGCAGCGGATTAGTAATCAGAGACAATTGCAAACTGATGGACTGATGAGAGTTTCCACTTACAATAATTACAGCGACTAAAATCAAATAACAACAATCAAACCATCTAAAACAAGTACGTGATAATTCAATTAACCCAAATTCAATACAAAAAGCTCAAATCCTTATACAAGTATCCAGCAACCAAATCAGAAACACCAAAGCAAGAAGAATAAAGAACCCCGCAAAAAGACCCGCAATAAATCAGTCCAAAACACATAACAAATACACAAGCCAACTAAAAAAATAAATAAATACACAAACCAACTAAGTTGAAGCAACCAGCAAATCACCTCTACACAACAAACAAGAGAACGAGGCAAACCGTAAACCAGCAACCATATGCAGAGGATATCTCAATCAATGAATAAACAGTACCAGAATCCACAAAACATTGTGCAAACAACCAAAGCCAACCCAGAAGACCACCAGATATGTGTGAACAACACCAGGTGTGGCTTGCAGTAATGGATTCTAAAAAAAAAAACTAGTTGAAATCGCAGATCAAAGAATTTAGGACCTATTTTTCAAAAAATAGAAAATCATATCAAACAAACTCAAAACTAAAACTAATCATAAAAATCGATCAAACAGGTGAGTTTGGCCTCGCTGGTTGATGACGTCGTCGCCAATGATGACGTCAACCCTAGGTTGATTTTAGATGTTTCTATTATGAACACCAGTGTATTCCTAATTGCATTTAAGATCAAAACATGATCTAATACCATGAAAGTTTTGATTGCAAAGCATAGAGAAAATGATAAAAGAGAAAGAATAGTATTAACTGCTAGAGAATGACTAAACTACCTTTAATAGTAATAGTTTGAACAGCAGCTTAGCCACTAATCTCAATCAACATGAATACAACAGGAGAAGTTTAGACAAAGATAATGAAATACTAAGGAAATACAACTGATGCAAACAAACACAAATCAAAGAGCACTTAAGAGTTCCATAATTTACACTGCTATTTTGTACTGTTCTTATTCCAATTCAAGGCAATTATGAATATGAAACTAATGACTTTACAGTTGATTCTTGCTGCCCTTATTATCTACGAATTCTGGCGAGCAAATATAATCTTCATGATCTCGATGATTGTTTTATCAATGGCTATAAGTAAAAATCGAATTGGGAATAATTGCTTCATCTCTTCAAACACTCACATTAGGAGAGCTGCATAGAGGAGCTGGTTCCAAGTATCAGGCAGTCCAGCGAGGCACCAATGGCTACAGTCTACACCTGAATGCGTACCACCGTAAGTCGATGGGTGTGCATCTTTCCTCAACTGTGAGAGTGTCGTGATGTCAAGAAGGTAAACAGGTTTTTTTATCCTACTCAGTACTTTGCCAACAACAATAGCTGCCGCTGGCTCGCCTGCCGGGTAAGTTGACCCTGATAGGGGTTGTAGCTCTCCATAGCAGTCCTTTTTTGATGAACTCCATTCCTTGCCTCTGGCATTATAGGAATTAATATAATCAATCACTTTGTAGCCTTACGAAATTTATAAGGCATTGTATATTTGCATTCATTTGTGAAGAAGATGAGATTTATTCATGAAATAATCAGGATTATAATGCTTCTGATATATTTGTTATCAAAATTCAGGATAGGTGGTTCATAAAATTTGATGAGTAACTTACTCGTAATGGGTCGGAGAAATCCCCTGAAAGAATACTTTGGTTTTGGAAGGATCAACATTGAAATCAACCCATCTTGCCCATGTTGTCAAACCTTTGTAAAATGCAATCAAGCGGTCCATATCCTTGGATATGGTGGACCCATCTTGCACGTAATCCCATCTGCAACACACGATAATTATGATTATGATGATGACGTTGATGATGACGAAGAAGAAGATAGATCTTACGGTTGAGATTTTCCTTTGTGGGTCCACCAATGCCACGTGTTGAATATTAACATGTCCATTCCTTTCCATGCATTGCCGGCTTGGATGGAGTTCAATTTCAATACTCGTCCAATATTTTCTCGTACTATATCTACTAAATAGGTTGTGTGATACAAAAATAACGTTACTCCATAGTCCTGCACATCAATAGTCAGTTGCTCCACAATTAATTCACCTAGAGTTGGAAATGTCATCTATTCTATCTGCTATTGCACATCATTTTCAATCATTATGTATGCAATATCTAGAAAACTGTTTGGTGACTCAAGTAGGAAACTACTGCAATTTCAAGGTGGGAAAAAACATCATAAATTTCCTTCTCTCTACTCTTTCATTCTTCTTTTTCTCTCTTTATGATATACTTTCTCTAACCAGGCATTTTCTTCCTCTCTAGCACTTGAGACCCCATACCTAGGAATGTTAACCGAGCCGAGTTACTTGGTCTCGGCTCGAATAGAACTCGGCTGCAATTTACAAAACTTGACTTATTTATATGTAAAATAGACGAGCTATTCGAGCTCAAGTCGGGCTCTGCTCATTTTTAAAACAAGTTGAATTTGAATAATTTTTTAAACTCGTTTTAAAAAACGAGCTCGACAGGATCGAGTTCAAGCTCGCAAAACTCGGCACGATTAACAGTCCTACCCATACCCTCCCCCTAGGTGTAAAATGAGATCTGTATTGTATTCGTACCCATTCAGGGATAAAAAAAACCTTCCAAAGGGTGTTGGGAGTACTTGTTAGAGTATTCATCCAGAAAACAATATACAAATATTACTTACCCAATCTCAGGGCTTCATGGGCTTTTGTGTAAACTCAGTACAGCAGTGATTGCAGAAACATGGTTTTTGAGAATGTCCAACATACAAGGCTTGCTAGATTATTACTGAAGTTATTTGCCAGGCTATAAATGTCCTTGGTTGGTTAACAACATTGTGAGACAAATTAAAGGCCTTCACATGTAGATTAAACTAAGGTAGTTGAACAGAAGGCCAATGGTGAATGTCAACTACTAAGAATTCCTAAAAGGAGTAGAGCCCCATGTTTCAGAGAATTAGCTACCCAAGTCCAAGAAAAGCTGATGAACCAAAAGGACCATGTAAAGTGGCTAACAACCCTTTTCCTACTTTACTCTCAATTATCAACCAAAGGCAATAGAAAATGTAGAAAGGGATTTGAAAAGGTAAAGAGATTGTGCAGAATTTCAATGGCAACCATTTCATAGCAGCTTCCACAAATCCATTCTTTTATTATTTTAATGTTGTGTATGGACAAGAGAGAAATTATTTATGAGTAATATTATACAAACTTAAACCATTGATTTAAAAACTCAATTTGATGATGTGGTTATTATATTTGTTATTAATTTAACTGTGGGTCCTAATATTTATTGGAAATACCGAGACCCACTACCTATTTAATAGTAGTGATTTATCAAATCAAATTTTTAAGTCTATTTAGCATTTTTCATTTTTTATTTCAAGCCCTAACAATGCTACACTAATCAAAATTTAAACCAATTTTCTCTACCAAATCAATGTGTGTGGTTGAATTAGTGAATTCTACCGATTTTCGTTAATCATCCAATGACTGTCAGCATGACACATCATTTTAGTATTCAAAAATTGGGTAAAAATGTTATAGTATTCACAGCATTATTCACTTTGGTGTCCCCACATCATCAAGAAACAAAAATAAATGAAATGAACCTTTTGCTGTCTAGGAATAATGAATTCACCATTACATTGGACAATGTCATTGTTAGACAAAGTATTTGAGAGTGTTTGGTTGTCTTTTTGAAAGAAGACTAATTTCCTTTCCTTTTTCTTTTTATTGCTTTTTCTTTCTTTTAGTTTTCTTTGTGTCTATGCCTTTTGTTTATTGAGAAATGTGCCAAAAACGGTGTGAAGAGCAAAACATCGTAATTTTTACAGAAAAAGTTCGAAAAATACTATACAGTTTAAATGAAACTTAAAAATTACAACTCAAATACATATCATTCTTTGAATGATTGTTAGATGATTGGATCTCACTAAAAAAATCGATGAGACTCACTCATCGAAAAGATAACATTCATTTAGATTACAATTTTTTGACTTTCATATAGATTGGATAACATTACTTATATTTTTAACAACGTTTTACCGTCGCGGAAAAGGATGTATGAAACAACCTTACTGAATTGAATAGGAAAAAATACTATGCCCAGATTTGCTACAATCAAGAGTATTATTGTCAAGTGATTTTATATTATAATTCATAGAGTAATGCTATTAAGATTTAAAAAATTGACTTAATTTGTTGACATAATTCACCGTGACATTTGGATTGGCTGTAGGCCGCATCAAACATTAGAACTTGGTGTCAATCTAATGATTCCTATTAAATCACATCATTATGTCAACAAATTAGATTAAATTTTTAAATCTAAATAGCATTAGTCTAATTCATATATGGGTCCGGTTATAGACTATATATTTACTACCCATCCAATAAAAGTTTAACACGTGTAGAGTTTACTTACTGTTATCTTATTTGACTTGAATTATTTTATAATCAACGGCTACAATCAATCAAAATAAAATCAATGACTCGATTTAACTTGAATATATAATACTCACGTCTATTTGTGGGTGAGTCGACTAATATTGGAATTTTTTTTCACTGACAGGAATATTGGAAGCAACAAAAGAAAGGGTTTGCAAATAGAGAGAGAGAGAGAGAGAGAGAGAGAGACAAACACACATGCAGTGAGAAATAAAAGCAATGATATGTGCACTAAATGGATATGAGCTGTTGGATAACAGCTAGACTCACCAATCTAACGGCTGACATCGAATTTGATACAAAATTTTGGTGCAAATATATGTCCCGAAAAATAAAAAACAGTAAAGAATTTGATATTTTTTCAATACATAAAAGGGGAAATACTAAACTGACCTCAAAGGTCACAGAAGAGAGTGTGTCCTGCCTGTCAAATTTAGTCCTTGTATTTGGCACCGACGCATGAATCATACAAGCCAAAGACTGCCACTGGTTCAAACTCAGTGAGTCACCCACAAACATTATTTTCTTCCCCCTCCATGTCCTCAGAAACTCCATGCCATTAAACCTACAACCACAAAATTGTTTCAACTCTGCTTAGGATATTAATATATACCCAATATTTGTCTCCACTATTTTTTTTTTCTTAATTAAGATTATTTATCTTTGTAATTTGAGTCTTGTGGAACGAGTTATCTCCACTTTAAACTTAAAAGACGACTTGAACAGTAGTTGAACAGGATTATTTTTTTGTTTAAGGGTCACGGCAGTTTAAAAAAATTTACGTCTACTTCGACTAATTCTCTTTTTTTCAATCTCGGATCAAAAATAGTTCTTCAGCGCCGAAACATTGGGATACAAACAACTCAACAATCAACTTCTACGGACAGAATTCACAGAGTACCTAGGTGTCTATTTGTTTGTGTTTTTACCAGACCCATATTTATCCATGTTGGGTATTGCTTTATTGCGCGCACACACACACAGAGAGTAGCATATGAAGTAAGAGAGGGGTGTACCTGGGTAAGTTGCAAGAGTCAGGTTTCCAAGAGTACTTGAGGTACTGCTTATCAGGGCGGCCATACTTTAGGCAATCAAACTCAGGGTCTATGAATGGGCACCTTGAAGAATCATACAGAGGATATGAAGGATCAACTACCCATTGGCCTTGAAACAAATTGCAACCACTCAATATCTCTCTTCCTCTCAAACCAGTCCCATTATTATGTACTAGCTCTGTTCTAGCTTCTTGGAAAAACAGAGACACAATCAACAGAAATGACAAGGCTTGAAGAAACAGAGTTGACAAGGCTTGGAGTCCAAAACCCATTTGGGATTTTGCAGCAAAAGGTTGAAGGTAAAGATGAGTAATGCAGACAACTTGTCTGAGATGTGGGGTTATATATGTACAACTGTGTGTCAGTGTGTGTGTGTGTGTGAGAGAGAGAGAGAGAGNGGAATTTTTTTTCACTGACAGGAATATTGGAAGCAACAAAAGAAAGGGTTTGCAAATAGAGAGAGAGAGAGAGAGAGAGAGAGAGACAAACACACATGCAGTGAGAAATAAAAGCAATGATATGTGCACTAAATGGATATGAGCTGTTGGATAACAGCTAGACTCACCAATCTAACGGCTGACATCGAATTTGATACAAAATTTTGGTGCAAATATATGTCCCGAAAAATAAAAAACAGTAAAGAATTTGATATTTTTTCAATACATAAAAGGGGAAATACTAAACTGACCTCAAAGGTCACAGAAGAGAGTGTGTCCTGCCTGTCAAATTTAGTCCTTGTATTTGGCACCGACGCATGAATCATACAAGCCAAAGACTGCCACTGGTTCAAACTCAGTGAGTCACCCACAAACATTATTTTCTTCCCCCTCCATGTCCTCAGAAACTCCATGCCATTAAACCTACAACCACAAAATTGTTTCAACTCTGCTTAGGATATTAATATATACCCAATATTTGTCTCCACTATTTTTTTTTTCTTAATTAAGATTATTTATCTTTGTAATTTGAGTCTTGTGGAACGAGTTATCTCCACTTTAAACTTAAAAGACGACTTGAACAGTAGTTGAACAGGATTATTTTTTTGTTTAAGGGTCACGGCAGTTTAAAAAAATTTACGTCTACTTCGACTAATTCTCTTTTTTTCAATCTCGGATCAAAAATAGTTCTTCAGCGCCGAAACATTGGGATACAAACAACTCAACAATCAACTTCTACGGACAGAATTCACAGAGTACCTAGGTGTCTATTTGTTTGTGTTTTTACCAGACCCATATTTATCCATGTTGGGTATTGCTTTATTGCGCGCACACACACACAGAGAGTAGCATATGAAGTAAGAGAGGGGTGTACCTGGGTAAGTTGCAAGAGTCAGGTTTCCAAGAGTACTTGAGGTACTGCTTATCAGGGCGGCCATACTTTAGGCAATCAAACTCAGGGTCTATGAATGGGCACCTTGAAGAATCATACAGAGGATATGAAGGATCAACTACCCATTGGCCTTGAAACAAATTGCAACCACTCAATATCTCTCTTCCTCTCAAACCAGTCCCATTATTATGTACTAGCTCTGTTCTAGCTTCTTGGAAAAACAGAGACACAATCAACAGAAATGACAAGGCTTGAAGAAACAGAGTTGACAAGGCTTGGAGTCCAAAACCCATTTGGGATTTTGCAGCAAAAGGTTGAAGGTAAAGATGAGTAATGCAGACAACTTGTCTGAGATGTGGGGTTATATATGTACAACTGTGTGTCAGTGTGTGTGTGTGTGTGAGAGAGAGAGAGAGAGAGAGAGTCTTATGGGGTGGCGGTGGGGGGATTCACATGTTTAGTGCCACATATTGTGATTTTTATTTCTGACACGAGTTGGAAAGCTTGGATGGATTCGACCATAGTGCAATGTAGGGGGCGAGGGGGAGTTGGGTTTGTGTTGGATTTGTTTGGGAAATCAATATAGAAGCATGATTAATTTAATTAGATTTCTAATATAAAATTATATGCTTTTGTTGGAAGTTTACAATGTAATTTAATGAGATTATGACTCATTTGGAAAAAAACAATTCTCCCATTAAATCCGTGTGTGATTTGATTTAGACAATTTTAATTGAGGATGCCCAAGTGTTTTTGTTTTAAGTAAAGCTATGGGACCTACGTAATGATGCGAGAGTGACATGGCCTAATATTATTATTATCATCTTTAACTGTTGAACTTCTTCGATGGAACTATACAACGTAATACTTTATTATGTTCGTAAATTAAATTATTTTTTTATATTGTTATTTTAACTTAATTTGTTAATATAATTCATCACAACCATTAAATCGACTATGAATACTAACAAATAATGGCGTCCACTCTCAATCCAATATTATTTTAACCTAAAAATTTGATCTAATTTGCTAACATAATGATATGGTTTCATAAAAATCATTTGATCAACACCAAGTTTCAATATTTAATGGATTCTACAGTGAATTCAAAGGTCATAATGAATTAGATCAACAAATTATATCAGTAAATTAGATCTCAATAGCATTACTCATCCGATAATTATGAATGATCATGTCAATAAATTATGTCTAAACATCATTTGCTCTTAATAAATATGAAAATACACCATGAATCTTAGCCAATTTATGCTTTTACCTTTTTTTAAATATATTTCTTTTTTTCTCCTTTTAGGGAAGGGAAATTATGAGCATTAATTATTATTTACTAGCTATTTAGTCAAAGAGTGGAAAGAATTCTTTCTAAAATAATAGTGTAATTTGGACACTTAGACTAAATTTATTGACCAAATTTATTAGTAAAATGAATTGTTGTCGTTGAATTGTCGGTGAATTTCATTTTATATTGTGACCCACTGCAAAATTAAACATTAAAAATACATTTAATCATCAACTTTGATAAAAACAAATTTAATCCAAATAACTACCCTTTAAAGAATACCTCAAGAAGCTCCACCAGCTTTTTCTACACCCTACCTCATCCTTCTTGGATGAGATTCGTTTGGTAGATAAGGCTACGTTAGTAGTGTTTGCGATAATTGATTAAAAAATATTAAAATATAAATTCTACACATAAAGTGTTTTGTTGAATAAAAAGTCAAAATTAATCGAGAAAAAATTGACAGAAATCGAGATAAAACCTTGTATTGTGAAGATAAATGTCACCTTTTTTAGTTGACCTAACTAACAACTTCGTCTTCTTCAATTATTTCATGTCCTTTGCCTTTTATCAATCAAGATTAAAAAAAAAGCCCATTTTTTGTTGAAAAGTCAAATTTTTATCAAATAAAATATTTAATATTATTAAATCTAAAGTTGTATTTATTTTTCATATAGTAGAATTATTAGTCTTATCTTCTACTCAAGTCCAAGACATCTTTATCAAGAAAGGTTGACTATGTTCATGATGATAACTAATAAACTAATAATAATAGAAATGATAATGATTTTTCTGGGTGCAATCAATAATGCATTGCCTGGACCATATGGTACGAGTCCTCAACATCATCAAAGCGTTTGGTGGGAACTCATAGTTAGGATTATAATTTCCGATACGACACGTTAGTCGGACACGAAATTAATGAGTCGAACATAAAATTAAACGAGTTAAAACGAGTCAACATGCTTAAACATGAAAAAAATCATATTTCATTCAAGTCAAAATCGTGTTAACCTAATTTTAATTTGATTAATTAATATATTTAAAACAAAATGACATAAATCATACACAAACTCGACTTAACCCATTGTAGACCCATTTATGATAGTATAATTTGTCTAATATGTATAATTGTTATGGTCTTAACATCTACATCTATATGATAAAAAACATACGAAATTGAATTTTATCTCCTACATATTTTTTTTCTAAAAAATATCAGATCACTCAATTTTATCACATATTTAATTATTTAATATTTAATTAATTTATAATTTAATACAATTTTTTATTTCATACCTCTCTTCGTAGCATTTGGGAATTCTAATCAATTATAGAAGTAGAACAGCATACGAAATTATTGTTACGAAACGACTACGTTGTTATTTTCCTACCTTGATCATGTATATTTTTTTTTCAAAATAAAATAAGTTTGTCATTACGCTAAGATTCAATCCCCGACAAGATTCAATCCCCGACAACGACTAATGACCGAAAAACAAATCATCCGTAAAAAAAATTTAATACGAGAAATAATGAATTAAATGATTGAGGAAAGGATTTTCCTAGTTGTCATTGTCTTCTTGTTGCTTCAATTGCAAACCACGTCACACACCAATGACAAATTTCTGTCACAGTGGTCATATACATGAGGGGGCTTGTGGCCCTACCCTTGTAATCACTATCCATTTGAGGAATAAACACTTGAGACAAATCAATGATTGTTTTGAGAAGAAAATATTACCCTCTCGGTCAATATGCTTAGTTGACAACTTGACACAATCTCTTGTAACAAACTTTTATGGTAAATATTACATTTATACCCCGAATTTGACACGAGTTTTAATTTAATTTTTAATTTTTAATTATCTTAATTTAGGTATTCATTTGTATAAATTATAGTAATCACTCCTGTAATCTCGGGTTTTCTAATAAAACAAGAAATGAAACAAAATAGAATTTGGGGGACAAATTGAAACAAGTGTTGTGAAGTAATATTTCATTTTTTTTTTAAAGAAAATTCCACAAAATGGACTAATTTCTTAAATTTTACACAATTTTAGAGATTAAATTGAGATAATAATGTTAAATGATTAGTTCTTCTCACCAAGCAAAAGCTTTCCAATCAAGCAAGTGTTGCCCAATTATGGTGATTTTCCCAAAACATCTTGTCTAATGATTCAATAATTGCATTAGTTATTAATTGATGAATGACTTTGGTTTAATATCAAACAATTAATTTTTTTAATTTTGTTTTTTTTTCTCGGACGGTATTTATTTTTATTTTTATTTTTATTGTTAAACAATACTAACAATTTCAATCCTGACTCTTATTTCTTATTGTTAGAAACTATAAGAAAACGAATCATAATTTTATTTTATTTTTCCTTTTTATTGGAATTGTCTTAAATGTAAATTATATTGGAAACATATGTGGTTCGATTCTAGAAGTTATTTCCATGGATAAACTGTAGCTACGAAAATTCACTATAAAACATAAAATTATAAATAGTTTTTATTAAAACAAAATGGACGATTTATAAATAAATCAGATTGAATCGAACTATGCGTTATTTGTATAATTTGAATATTTTGAAAACTTAATAAAATTAGTTTTACTATCTGTTCAACCTTGTTTTTTTGGTTCAGCGATTAATGTTGTTCGAGTCAGCTTATTCGTACCTCTACTAATCTTTTTTTGATCCGATCAAAAGAAGGTCATCTGCACCGGAATTAAGATATTCATGAGAGATAAATCCCTCATTACCTGACCCCAAAAAAAACTTGTCAATATTTAAATTAAAAATATCTGAATTTATAATTCATTTTTATTATCACTTGAGTTCTATCTGCTCGACCTTTGTGCCTTATAAATTCAGGCCAATAAAAACTTGTCAATTAAAATCTTAGAAAACTCAAGTTGGAACACAATACGGGGTTTGTTTGGTAGACGTATTATAAGAGAATTAAATATTAGATTGTATTATTTTTTATTTAATCTAACATAATATTTTGTTTGGTAAGCAAATTTGATACCTTATTAATTTTAAAAACGTATATCTATCGTATATTTTTTATATGATAAATGTTGTGATATTATAATCCAACTCAACACATATTATTCTACACATTTACTATTATAACCCTTAAGTGATAAAATCAAGTTGTCATTAATGTAACAAACACTTATTAAGGATATTTTTGTTAATTCAATATTAATAAGAAGAAATAATTCTCTAATCAAACAACCGATTTGATTAAATAACTACTATTCAATAATAATATTGGGCTCATTTGGTTTCCGTATTAGAAATTGATGGATAAGATATAATAATACAATTTAATACAATACTGAAAAACAAAAGACAAAATTAAATATAGTATTAGAATAATACGTAATTTTATCAAGTGCTTGGTAATACAAAATATAAGTGTTGGATAGTAGTTATTTAATCTAATCAGTTGTTTGGTTAGAGAATTAATTTATCGTATTAATGTTGAATTAACAAAAATATCATCAATTATTTTTTGTTATGTTAATGACAACTTGATTTTATCAGTTAAAGAGTTATAATAGTAAATGTGTAGAATAATACGTTTGAGTTGAATTATAATACCACCTCTTGGTGGTATTAAAAAAGTTCCATAATACAGAGTTATAATATAAAAAATATATTATAAGTATACGATTAATATACGTTTACGGTATCAAATTTGTTTACCAAACAAAGTATTATGCCCGATTAAATAAAAAATAATACAATCTAATATTTAATTCCCTCATAATATATTTACCAAACGAGTCAATTGTGTATTGCTAAATACTAAATAAAATTATCTATTATTCTAATATCGTATTTAATCTAGTATTTTATTTATCTGTATTGTATTAGACTATATTATTTTATCCAATTCACTCATTTTTAATACGACAACTAAACGAGCCCACAGGGTATTATCTATTCACACCGGTGGTTGGCTGTGTGGGCCACAGATAACGTTAAAAGCTTGCTAAAGGTTAGAATAACTTTGTAGGGTCCAAAACTTTGTGGTCCTTGTCTATTTCAAAATGGGCTAAGGGGGCCAACATTTAGGTTGTGGGCTTCAACTGGGTAGTTGAGGTCCACTTTAATGGCTGTATCCAGACGTGTCGATTGAGCTGTCTTATGTGTTGACTTTGTAGGGTGCAAAACTTTTTAAAAGTCATTTTGGTCGCAGACTTACCTTATTAAATAGTGAATTAAAGAATTATAGCACATTAAAAAAATTTAATTTAATTTTATGTTATATTTGGGTATAAAAAAATATTATGTATTATATATAATTTTATTTCAAATATTTATCTAAATAATACATTTCATTTGTACTATTGAGCCGATTATAAATTTACTATTAATAACCAGAAAAGATTCAAAAAAAAAATAATAAAAATAAACAAGATTTATGATTTTTTGGTCGATATATAATTAGTACTTTAGTATTTCACGCTTAATCCAGTGTCTTACCAAATACTGGATTATAATATATAACATTTTTGTTTCATATTTAATCTTATATTTTATCCCCCTTAATATGGGATTAGCATGTATTACTACCTAATACAATCTATTCTTTTATAATACGATAACAAAACAGTAAATGGTTGTTTAAGATAATATTATGTATTGATTGTGTAAATTTTTAATCGGTATCATAATCGGTTTATTTTAAAAGATTAAAATAACTTTTTTTCTATCAAGTGAAAAAAATCATTTAATTGTATAATTTGTAGAATACTAAATCAAGAAATAAAATAAATAAATCAATCAATTATTTTTTTCTCTTATATTATCAAATAAACTATTTTGTGGTGTAAACGTCAAATTATTCTTATTCTATCATAATCTAATATTTATTATTGGCATTAATTCTTTATATAATTTTCAAAATTTTGTGTTGGCCTTCATTCCCCTATCGAAAATTGACACCTCTATCAGTGACATAACCCTCCTTGACCTTTATTATGTGCACGTGAACTGGAGTTTTATAAAGTGACACATTTTGGGTTCCACTCTTAATCATATGATAACAACATCTGGCGTAGGGTCAATAATTGAGCCAAACTATTTAAGTTCAGATTGAATAGGACTGGACTCGAACGAGCAGTCTCATTTAAAAAAGGAGTCGTAGCGTAAAGTTCGGTTCATTTAAATGTAAAATAGTTGAATTATTCAAATTCAACTCGGTTTAGGATAATTTTGGGCTTGGCTCAAGCTTGACTTATTTTTTAAACAAATTGAACTTAAATAATTTTTTAAGTTCACTTAAAAAAACGAGTTTGACTTAAGCTCTCAAAGCTCGACTCAATTATCAACTTTCTTTTCCTTAGGATCGGCCCAAGAGTATGGAAAAAAACACATAGGCTTTACGCCCTAAATTTTTAGAAGGCTCTACAATTTTAGGTACATCACTAGCCCAAAAAAAAAAATTAAATCAATTAAATTTTAAACCTTACAAAAAAGCCTTAAAAAATTAAATTTAATCAAAATTTTTATTGCAATAATTTGAGTCTATAATCCAATCTATATCATTAAAAACTTAGAAATTAAAAAAATTAAAAAAAATACTCAAAAGTCAACTCATATTTATTTTCTCTCTCTCTCTCTCTCTCTCTCGTAAAAAAGGTCAAAAAAAAATAAATGTTGAAATTAAATACTCTCTCTCTTTCTGTGATAAAAAATAAATAAAAGTTGAAATCTTTTTCTCGACAACAGTAACATACATTTCTTTTGTCTCCCTCTCACATAAAAAATTAAAAATAAATTAATTTTTTAAAAAAATAATACTAAAAATTAAAAGACCTTCATTTAATATTACCGATTTAGGTTTTAAATGGACATGAGCCGCCCTGCTTTTCCTTCGTGGCTAACAATGACGGGGGCTACATGAATGGATTAGTTAAGGCTAATTTGGATCCTCTAACGTTAGGTGGGTGGATGAGATGGTTGGTTGAGTCTTAACCTACTAATTGATCTCATTATCAATCATTCTCCACACCCCTATCGAACTTGTAAGGTAATACAGCTATGATCGTGTTCCTTCATACAAGTCTTTCCCTTGGGCCCAACAAAAAAAATACAAGTCTTTTCTGGACTTATCTCAATGCACAGTTCATCAACTTGACTTGATATGTTAACCACTCTCCCTCTAAGAATTCTATGGTCAAGAAATACACATCCTCATTCATATATAGCCATAAACAGCACGTCATAGACAAATTCCCGCTTACTTCCTTGTCTTAAATTGAATGATAACGAACTATTAGAAGAACTACTAGAAACCCGTCGAAGAAGTTAGTCAAAATAGAGAATTTAGAACATTTTAGTGAATCAGATCTAGAGATCATGACCAGCAATATGAGTCACCAATGCACTAAGAACTCTCTCAATGATGGGCGACAATGAAGAGTCTATTGACTCAAACTCCCAACTGAACCCTACAAGGCTACAACCCAAGCCAAAATTTGTGATGATACGATGATATTCGAAATGGACATAATCAATTCGAAGATTTTATAAATTATTATTTCGAAATCTCAAGTTTTTCTTTAATAAGAATGGTTTAGATCATCTGTTATGCATTGCATAATAACCATGAACTCAAAACCAAGTGTGTGGTTTTTTTTTTATTTATGGTTTTTACTTATTTTAAAAAAAGGATTTATTTTAAATTATTGCACTGCAATTTGACCTCATAAACTTTACCTCCCCATATTGTAACAATTTACGCATAACTCCTTGTGATCTGGCACTAAAACTCAACAGCTAACAGATTCAATAATTTAATATAAAGAAATAATAATACCCTTTATCTTATTTAATTTTGCCAAGAGTTTTATGCAACTAAAAAGCTATTCAATGCACATCAAGGGAATAGAGAGGAAATAGATTGATTTGTATTAGAGAGATAGAAAAAAAAATAAAAATTAAAATGTAAAAGGGTATAAAAGTCATTTTACCATGTTATTTTATTAAACACATAAAATTTTGATATTTGGCTGTTAATTTTAAAAGAATTGAACCATTTAAGTTATTTGTAAGTTATTGAGAAAATAATCCTCCTTATCAAGGATGGGATTAGCTATTACTCACCGATGCACAGAGAGTAGGGATGGCAATGGACTGAATAAAAATGGATATTCGTCAAAACTCATTTCGTTTGGATCAGGGATAAACCATATGTATTTAACGGCGAACATATACGAGGATACCCGTATAAAATTGTGCGGAGATGAAGGCGGGGATGGACTGACATTTATCCTCGCCCTCGCCCCGCTTTATCTGTTATTATTATTATTATTATTTTATATATATACATGTTGTTGTAAATACAAATCTACATATTATTGAATAATTTTTTATTTTAAAAATTATTTTATTTTTTAACTTTTTTTTTTTTTTTCATGTTTTTGGTTTGTAAAAGTGTAAATTTTTGTGTTTTTATATTTTTTTATGTTGGATTATGTTATGTTAGATTATGTTGTGTTGCATTATATTGTGTTAGATTTATATAAGAGACAATATTTTAATTATATTATGTTGGATTATGTTGTAAATGACAAGTTTTTAATTATGTTATGATATTCTATAATTATGTTGAATTATTTAAAATGTTAAATTTATTTAAAATTTTGGATTATGTTGGCTTGAGCTTAGGTTGGGGCGGGTAAGGTTGACAGAGGCAGGGGCAAGGGCGGGTATTACAAATTTACCCGCGGGTGGAAATGGAGATAAAAAATATAACATTTAACGGGGGGTGGGCCGGGATGAACAGAATTTTTTTAAGCACGTACAGGGATGGAGACAACACCCTCGTCCATGCTTCGGTCCACTGTTATCCCTAACAGAGAGATTTGCGATATTAAAGAAATTTACCATAAGAGCAACTCGAAGGATACTGGCTAAAATAACAAGTCAAAATATATTTTTTTATTACACTATCTATTTTAAAGAGTAACTTATACTAATTCACTCCAACAACATTTTCTATTTTAATTAACTATTTCAACTAACTCACAAATTCTTAAAACAAAAATTTGAAATTACAACCACAATTCACAAATTCAACCACAATTCACAAATTCAACCACAAATTCACAAATTTAACTACAATTCACAAATTTAATTACAATTCACAAATTTCATAGTATATATTTCACAAATTCACAACTCTTTAACTTAAAATGGGTTCGATTTCGGTTGATTTTCTAATTTCAAATACAGTTCAGTAGTTTCATCCACTTCTAATTTCTTCTCTCCAACCAACCCGAACAGAGCGAGACAAATAAAGGGAGATGGGTTGGGTTTCAGTCAATTGAGAAAGAGAGAGAGAGAGAGAGAGAGGTGGTTTTTTGGTCAGGTTTCAATGGGATTTTTTGGTCTTTTTGGTGAATTTTTCAATGGATTTTTTGTGCATTTTTTAGTAGGAACAAAGAGAGAGAGAGAGAGAGAGAGAGAGGTATATATATATATGATTTCTATGGTATAGCCTTTGTGTGGTTGAGAAGGCGATGTGTGAAGACGAAGAGAGACAGAGACAAAGAGCATACCTTCAATGGACGATGAAGTTTCTGTGTGGTTGATGAAGACGATGAGCAAAGAGAAATGAGAAAATTGGGAGTGTTGTGAAGTGAAGAAATTGGCGCAAAAATCGAACACTGAACTTTTGTGGCTCACCAGAAATAATTAGAGAAATAGGGGTTATGGGAAATAACTAGTGGGATAACTGGTCTGTTGGAGACAAAATTTAGGGAGGGGCTCTTTAAAATAGCTAAGAAGAGCCTTTTATGGAGCCCCTTAAAGTTGCTCTAAAGAAAGTAGTCAAGCAACGAGAGATGTGGATAAAATCTACCATAAAGAAATTAGGATGCTATAGAAATGCAAGAACTTTGCTTGTTTGTGTATTTATAATTCTTTTAATTAATTAGACATAAGATTGTCATTTTCATAAAATAGACAGATTTGGAATAGATTTGGCATATACAGATATATATATATTTTTCGTGTATATCTAATAATAAAGTAAGGAAGTTGAATTGTCCACTTCTAAAAATACAATGGTGAAAATTAATTCAATTTTAATCTACTTTGATTCAATGGTACAAAATTTATCTCCAATTTTTTTTTCCGGTTCAAAAATATCACCTTCTTTTTATGGTTCCCAATCTAAGACAATTTAACTAACATACTCTCTAATACTAAACAATCATTCTAATTTACACCTACTTTTCTCTTCTCTTTCTGTTCACTGTTATGTTAAATTGCTCAATTAAATAATAAATATTGTATGATCAACATTAATTATTGATATTACAAAATATCTTTAGGTATGAGATTATTGCTAATGTATGTACGTGAAATGTATTATGCAATTGGGCATTTATTAAATTTAGTGGGCTAAAATCCTTTGAGGCCCTCAATGTTTTGCATGTTTAGTTAGCTAAAAAGGCCGGTCTAGTCCATTAGCCCATTGCCAAGCAGCAATAATTTTATTACTATTGGTTGTTCTTGTCTAACCCATCCAATTAGAGCAATCCACTCTTCAATTTGTTTGATTTAAATCAGTCAGTATTAATTTAATTTCTACTCATCATATTTGAGTGAACAATGCAATTGGAATATAATTTATGGACATAATGAGTTATCACCAATGATATGATATTGAATTCATTAATGCTACAATGAGACCCATCATTAAATATATTTCACTATCATTTTATTAGTGACAACTTGTTATATTCTCAAATTATGTCCCAATAGCATTAGTGTTAAAAAAATAATTGATAAGAAAAGTAATTTTGGTATCATAATAAAATACTTATCATTTATACGTATCATATTTTTGTTTGACAAAAAATATATATATATTGTCGAAAAACAACTTTTTATACCATAGTTGGACCTAGGGTAGTTAGTCGAACGTGTCTGAGCCAAGCTTTAAAAGTTTGTTTTATAATCGAGTTTAAAAAATTATTCAAGTTTGACTCGTTGAAGAAACGAGCCGAGTCTGAACGAACCAAAAATAAGTCGAGCCCGAACCGAGCTCGAGTATTTGCATATAAACGAGTCGAGCTTGTAGGACTTATTTTCTAAACAACATTAAAAACTTATTTAAGTTCGGACTTGTTTAAAAAACGAATCGAGTCTGAACGAGTCGAATTCAAATCAAGTTCGAATAGCAGATTAACGGTCCCAGTACTTAGACCCTAATAAAAGAATGTTTCTCGATTACATTGCTACATGCCTTCAAACTTACGACAATTATTCTTTCTAATTTTTTAATTAGTGTAATTCAAACAAATTTAGTACATGTTGATTAGTTATCAGAAGTCGGACTCTGTTACTGAGAATTTATTTTGTAGCATTATGATTTTTGGATGACTATTAACATTTTGACCCCTAGGCTCACCACCATCTGTGGGATAGTGAACCTCAGCTGGGTCCTGACTCTGCACTGTCGATAAGGCTGCAAAACCTCAAACGCTTAGAAGGATTACAAGGAGAGAGAGTTTGGAGAAAGAGAGAACGAATGGCTTGTGTATCAGTGGGAACATGGCTCTATCCAAGGGATGGTGGCATACAAACTCGCGGCCCCTCAGCTTCACTGACTCTCCTCACTGGTTCCAGAACAGGGACCTCTGTGTCTATGGCTACAAAGACCCAAAGTCGTTCTGGGCGGCTTCGTTGCTTCTTTGTCCCTTCTTCTTCTTCTCTTTCTCTCTCATCCACCTCTTCCTTCTCAGGTAACCTATAAGAATTCAAATCTATTCTGCCCATTTGCATTCATCAATGTACAAGAGGGAAACCCACAAATTTACCTGAAATTCATGTTATTTGGTGAATTTTGGTTAATGGGTGTATCTCATCTTGTATCATGTGCGGAAGTATGGAGGCTTTCTTGGTGGTTACAGTGAAGTTTGGGCATATTTCTACATTTGGTTCCTTTCATTTGTTGATTTTGGTTTATCTGTGATTGTTGAAATTTAATATCTTTATGGATCGATTGGTTTATCATTGAAATTTAAGTGCATATCTGTGCTTTTATGTTTGTGGAAGGTGTATTGTTGAAATGATGGTGATATGACACCTCTTACATTGTGTTGCTTGTTGCAATAACATATGGGTGCGCTTTGTTGATAAGAATTTCACACTCTCTCAGAATGATGGAATGTGTTTCAACTATTGAGTTTGATTCTTGAAACAATTAGGCTATAAACATTGTAGATTGCTTTAGGTGGTTTGGACATATCTATAGACGGCTTACTAGTGATATAATAGCTATTGAAGGTAATCGTAGGGATAGAGATAGGCTAAAATTAATTTTAAGTGAAACCGTAAAGAAAGATATGATAACTTATGGTTTAATAGAAAACATAACTCATGATAGAGCACAATGGCAAAAAAAGGTTCATGTAGCTGACTCTAAAAATATTGAAATAAGACTTTGTTGAATTGAGTTGAGTAGTATTATGAATGTTACTCATTTCAGATTATTCAAATTACTATATAAACAAAGTATACTGGTAATACACTAAACAAATCGGTCACTCTTAAATTGCAGGTTTATCATTGGGGTTGGGTTTGAATTCTGGCGTTGGGGTGAGACCAAACAAAGGCCGTGGTTTAGTGGTGAGGGCAGGCAAACCGGCTCTTTGTTTGACTAAGAGGAACAGATCTCGGAAGTCTCTAGCTCGAACTCATGGCTTTCGGAAGAGAATGAGTACAACCAGTGGAAGGGCATTGATAAAGCGCCGGCGTGCCAAGGGGCGATGGGTCCTCTGCCCAAAGTCCAACCACAACAGTGGGAAACGTCCTTGAATCTCATCTTTTTTAATCAGTTACAGTAGGTAATTTCAATGATTTGATGACTCTACTGGTTGATTGTTGTAAACTTGATTGTGTTACAAGCTTTTATCTAACAAGGGCTTTTCTTCATTTTTTCAATTGTTCCATTTAAGAGGTTTCTTTTGTTAATTTGAGTCTATTGTCTTTGTGTTGATCACATTTCTTTGTACTTGTTTTGTGCTTATGTCAGTGGTTTTTAGTGGGGTTACCCATCAAACCAAGTATATAAAGTGACAAGCCCCTTGTGAACAAAACATTCCTACAATCTTCATGTGTTACATGTTGTCCTTTTGATGTTTTGAAAACTACTACGAGTTACATTTATTATTTAGGGTTGAATATGTTTTGTGGCAGTTAATTTAATTACATGATAGAGCCAATAGAGTATTGATTTATGGAGTCAATTGTATAATTCAAAACTGAAATTTTGTGTTACTTGTTGCTGTTCGTTTTTTGTATGTAGATGTGGAATCCCCTACTCGTTATTAAGTTTAGATTATTGATAATTTGCATAGGTTCCTGATCTACTAGGTCTTTTGGTCTAAGACACTGCACCAACCATTCTCTCTTGTTCATGCAATGGAATAACAGTTAGCATTGTCTCTTCAATGCTTTGCGTTGCCATTTCCCATGTTAGCTGGAGCATGAATTTGTTTCTGATAATACTTACTACAAACTGAGCAAGAAATTTCCATATCTTAGTCCTGCCTTTGCTAGTAATGGTAAAAATACTTGTCAGTTGCTTGTACCTTATGGTTGTGTTCGGCTAGTCTCAAATAGGAATAGATAGAGTTTATCTGAGGTTAGCCAAAACAATAGACACCTAGAAGGGAGCATAGTCTCTTTGCTTATTGCCTTGGTGCTAGCCCATGCTTATAGGCACTTGGGATCAGCCAATTCTGATGTCACACATCACATGTCATTGACACTGTGTGACTCTAAGACCGTCCATGGACTGTAGATAATCAACATAGAGTAAAACACCACACAGATACAAGAAAATGAACTGGCTGAGGTCCTGCAGAGGCTCAGTGGACTTAACCAGTGGTTGGTTCTATTCAGGCTGTGGGATAGGAAGCATCCATGGTAATGCCATACAGGCCTTCACTAGCATCAATGCCTGTTTCCACACCCCAGCTAGTACCCCATGAGTTCTTCACAAGCCAATACTTGGTACCATCAACAGTGGTCCCGTACCCGACTGCTGTAACACCATGGCACAGCTCAGTCCCCCAGTCTCAAGTAAAAACACTGCTTGAGTAAAACTGGAAGACGGATCCACTAGCATCAATGGCAACACATGCTGGTTGGTTCACCACAGCCTTTTTACAGTTCCAACTCACCATTGGCAGGCACGTCTTCATAGCCAGTGATCTTGGCTGCATGTATGGGAGGATGCCTTCTGAGCATTGCAAGTTCCATTGTCGCCTGCATAGGGGTAGTTGGACTTTGTAGCGAGGCCATTGTTGTTTATTATGAATTCAAATGCGTCGTCTATAAGACCACCCTCACAACCTTGATCTTAACCATCTGTGTCGCAGTCCACTAGTTCTTGCTCAGACAATGAGATTAATTTATGATTTTGAGCTTGTAGATCCCTTCTGTAGCTGCTACAGCTGAAAATGCCCAGCAACACCCTACATTTTCTTCTGTCTGGATGTGCCATTATCATACCTCTGTGTCCAATGTATTGTCAGGATCCTTCGGATTGAAAATGGATTTTGATTCATTTTAGAGAGTACGACGATGAAAATGGAGCCTGTTATATAGATATAAACAGATTAAAATATTATTGATATGCATTTTTATGTTTTTTTTTTATTGATAACGTAACGATATAATCTTTGAAATTCCTGTGGTATTTAATGGTTCCATTGGCATTCTTTACCCATTGATATAAGATTCCTCACCTAAAATTGGGCCCTTTTGGAAAATAAGGTGCCGCACCTATTTCCTGGGGGATTAATAAATTTTATGTTTGGTGAAGGATAGAATCCATATTGTGTGTTAAACAAGAGATGGTTGCCAGTTACTACAGAACTCAAATAATGTAGAAATTCTGACAAAAAAAATGAGACATTTCATGCCTTAGGATAGTGCTTTGTTGTGCTAGGTCATTGGCATATCCTTTTTTGCCTTTATTTGACCCCAAGAATGGATTAGATCGAAATGACTTTCTTGTCAAAGCCCTTTCTGACCGCTCACAATCTCCATAGCCAATTTTTCAATTTTGATTATGAAATCAGAAGGTGTTGCCTTTGATACTACTATTATTTTACACGATCCAAGAACTTCCATAATGTTGGCGTAATTCAGTTTGAGCGATGAATCCTGACGCGATACATCTTTGTAATGAAAATATAGTTTACATTAAGCTATGTCGAATGTTAATGAGGCCACACAGCCAAGGATGGGGCAATCAGATATGACCTTATTTTTTCTAATGAATTTAAAAGATACGTGTGTGTGTGTGTGTGAGAGAGAGAGAGAGAGAGAGAGAGAGAGAGAGCAAAAAATGAAATTACATTGCAAAACATAAAAGCTGGCATTCTATACAATTTATGACAGCACAGTGCATTCTATACATTATATGATTTGCCTTCCGCAATCTAATCAAAGACAATGAAAACTACTGTTTTCTAATTTTCAAATTTAACAACCAATTGTATTCTGAATCAAAGAAAGAAATTGGCCTCCAATGCATCCTGAGGCATAAAATTGCTGCAATGTACCTGTGGCATTAAACATCATTTCAAGTTTTCTTACTGAAATTTCAAAGTTCGAGCAGAAGTGACATCCTGAGGAAATTAAACGCGTGAAGAATAGAGTATATATAGAGTAAGTACTGTCCAAGATTAAAGTGGCAGATACCTGAGACAATATGGAGATGAAAAGAACAAAAATTCATAGTCAGATGAAAATTTCTTGACTTGCTGTAGATTGCTATTGGCACTGTCCAAGATTGACTATGCCCCGGTGACATTCCAGCTCATGCGTCCACTTAACATATCGGCAAGAGCTTGTATCAATGATTTTGGGTCAAAAATTATACCCACTTTAGGATCATGCATTGAATCAACAGTGATCTGCAAGTTTTAGATTTGATCAAGTTATCAGATTGATAACAAACAAACAAGTACTAGGTCAACATTGCACAAAGTAGATGGAAACTATATGAAAAACAGAGCAGTTTTTCGTTCCCTAGATTCTACAGGCAGCAATGGCCACTGATTAGAGCAATGGTAAATTGTTCAGCTGACAAGCATGAAAACCCGGATTGAAGAGATGGTATTTGTACCAAATCTCTGCAGTATGCAGCAGTTTTGGGACCAACACTAAAGCAATGGTCTCTAATTTAACATCGATAGAAGACATGGATTAAAAACCAAAAGACTTGCTAAAAATGTTTATATACATGACCTCCAACTAACATCCAGCAAGCTTTTTGAAGTTTTTTCTTTGTTCAATACTTTAAGAGGGTGCTTTGCACTCCCTTATATTTCTAGTTTCTCCGTTGTTTTCCATCTCTTTCCACACACACATGCCAT
>CAUOFW020001725.1:1347236-1361727 GCA_963454935.2 Ilex paraguariensis | reverse complement strand
GTGTGTGTGTGTGTGAGAGAGAGAGAGAGAGAGAGAGAGAGAGAGAGCAAAAAATGAAATTACATTGCAAAACATAAAAGCTGGCATTCTATACAATTTATGACAGCACAGTGCATTCTATACATTATATGATTTGCCTTCCGCAATCTAATCAAAGACAATGAAAACTACTGTTTTCTAATTTTCAAATTTAACAACCAATTGTATTCTGAATCAAAGAAAGAAATTGGCCTCCAATGCATCCTGAGGCATAAAATTGCTGCAATGTACCTGTGGCATTAAACATCATTTCAAGTTTTCTTACTGAAATTTCAAAGTTCGAGCAGAAGTGACATCCTGAGGAAATTAAACGCGTGAAGAATAGAGTATATATAGAGTAAGTACTGTCCAAGATTAAAGTGGCAGATACCTGAGACAATATGGAGATGAAAAGAACAAAAATTCATAGTCAGATGAAAATTTCTTGACTTGCTGTAGATTGCTATTGGCACTGTCCAAGATTGACTATGCCCCGGTGACATTCCAGCTCATGCGTCCACTTAACATATCGGCAAGAGCTTGTATCAATGATTTTGGGTCAAAAATTATACCCACTTTAGGATCATGCATTGAATCAACAGTGATCTGCAAGTTTTAGATTTGATCAAGTTATCAGATTGATAACAAACAAACAAGTACTAGGTCAACATTGCACAAAGTAGATGGAAACTATATGAAAAACAGAGCAGTTTTTCGTTCCCTAGATTCTACAGGCAGCAATGGCCACTGATTAGAGCAATGGTAAATTGTTCAGCTGACAAGCATGAAAACCCGGATTGAAGAGATGGTATTTGTACCAAATCTCTGCAGTATGCAGCAGTTTTGGGACCAACACTAAAGCAATGGTCTCTAATTTAACATCGATAGAAGACATGGATTAAAAACCAAAAGACTTGCTAAAAATGTTTATATACATGACCTCCAACTAACATCCAGCAAGCTTTTTGAAGTTTTTTCTTTGTTCAATACTTTAAGAGGGTGCTTTGCACTCCCTTATATTTCTAGTTTCTCCGTTGTTTTCCATCTCTTTCCACACACACATGCCATCAATGAAAGTATGGCATAATGGTTTGGCTTCAAGTGGAACTTCTTTCCACAGATTCTTAATTCAATATCCAGCATTCACATCCATATATTGTAGAGGAATCCTTGAAGCCTACAAACTGGATTCACAATCATATAAAAGATGTTGATAGTTATGCTAGGGACACAGAAAATACGAAAACTGCACTCCAGGTAGATAAAGAATCAACAAGGCTCCTGGTCTTTCCTTTTGCTCGGATGAAGTGCTAATGTGAACCAGGTCTTCAATGTAAGCAGAAAACGTAATCTGAATCTTTTTGATCACAGAAATTGATCCCATAATCCACTATAGTGATAATTAAATAATTATCCTGAATTCATAGATTGATTACAAGACGTCAAGACCTAATAAATGAACATGAACTTTCGAACCTATGCTTTGAATAAAACAATAAATGTAAGCATGTTATCCTACCAACAACAATATCTTGTTCAATCATCAACCATGTATCCTAAAATATTGGACAAGCCATACATACCACATGAAAAATTCCTTGGGCAGCCAAGCACTCAGCATCTACAGTAATTTGACCATCTTTGGGCACCAAAAGTGTATTGACGTATCGACTTGGCTGGAGAGAAAAATATACCATAATACAGCGCACAAATTGTTTTTTTTCTTTCTGAGACACCAAATAACATATTCCCGTACAATACATTTAACAGGATATGAGCATAAATATAGAAAAAAAGTATTAAACAAAGGCATTTCTAATATGCTTAGGTCAATTATCCTAATCTAAGGGTCATTACGCAAGTTCGATTCAACAAAAGAGTGCGTCTAGAAATAGATTGACAAATATTGTTAAAGTTTTGCCCACAAGTGCAGACAAACTTCGGATATAGAGAAAGAAATATATTAGAATATGAAATATACATTGAAGGAGTTGGGGAGAGAGGGAGGTTACCAGCGATAAACTAAATGCCGAAACAAAATGAAGTGGAACAATGAACTATAAGCTGGCCTAAGTTACACCTTGACAATTAAATGAAGCTGAACATGATGATAGAATAACAATGGGTAGTCAGAACTGGAATGGCCCCTCAAACTGTTCCCTCGTTCCAATGAGTGAATGGCAGCAAATTTCAAAAAAATGGGGAAAAAAAAAAGGAACAAAAGGTATGTGTCATAGGTTCCCTTCTAGATTGCAAATGAGCGGATGAGATGAATGCTTAAATGCATATTCTTCAAATGTATTTCAGTCCTAGAGCAATGTAGTAATCCTTGCAAAGGATATGTACTGCCAATCCAAATTTGGGAGAGAATGTTGGCGTTCTCTCTCCTACGTGGCAATCCCTCAATGCCTTCACCACATCTTTCATTTTTTTTTTCATCTTTAATTGCAAAAGAAGCCTAATTGGTTAGGTTCAAAAAGAAACAAAAAGATTTGGGAGTGTAAAAATATAAATTGACCTTGGACACTAAAGCAGTGTTGTATGACCTAGAGGGGGGAGATAGGTCTTATGCACTCAAACGCTGAATTATGTCTAAATAAAATCTAACTCACACAATCACAAATTAAACCCTTTCTTGATTTAACTTAATTAGTGAACATATATGTCAAGTTTTTGCAATTCCATGCAACAAAATTCGCCAACCTTGAGTGAATGCGACTTGTGTCGTTGGTCGTTAGATTTTCATATATTTTGGTGAATTGGCTGAAGGAAATTGAAGCGTTAAGGTTGGTGGATTATGCTGCATTGAATTGCATTAACTTGACATACACATTCACTAATTAGGTGAAAAATCTTTATCACGGAGGGGTTTAATTTGTGATTGTGTGAGTTAGATTTTATTTGGGCATAATTCTGCGTTTAAGTGTATAAAACCTCTTCACCCCCTCCCCCTTTCTAGGTCATACCACATTACTTCAGTGTTCAAGGTTGTTCCATATTTTCACACTACACAATATTTTTCCTAACAAGATCAAATGAGAAACCTAAAGTCAAATCAATTTCTATATAAATTTAAAGTAAATTATACTCCCACTCTACGTGGTTTAATTAAACTACACTCATCCCTTTGAGGTTAATTTCAACTTATAATCAACCTTTCTAACCAACTGGATTTCGAATTTTATTACAACATACCAATTTTTCCATATAAAATTAAAAAATACATCAATATGTGGAAATTAGAAGCTAAAATTGACAAAAACAAAATGAAAAAGTCATCTGTGTCGTCTTATTGTCTGCTCAACCCTAATAAACCCGAAAAGGCGGGTAATTGAGTGCAATGATTTATTGCCTTAACTCGACCATATAAAATCTCCTTACTCAAAGAAGTATTAAAGTTATAAAGAGAATGTTAACGATACTTACTAAAATTGTGTTAACTCGCTCATCTTTTCCTCCACCCTTTGTACCAACCCCACACCCTCCACCACTGGAACCCCACTTCACCTACAAACCACAGTCCTTCACTTACTCTTTCTTCACTCTCACTCGGCCCCCACCTCTTCTACCACCGGAACTCCAATACTATTCACAATCTCTCCCTCACTCTCCTTCTCTATCTCAACCTTCACCACCTACCCTTTAAAAAATTTGAACACATCTCCACCATAATTCCCACCTATAGGTTGTAGCCCTCCCTCTCTTCATTGTCTCTTTGGACCCTACAACTTATCTCATGCCATTCCCCCATTGCCTCCACAAAACCATCACCATAATCATCACAACACCACCTTGATCATCACAACACCACCTGAACTTACACTTCAATGCCAGCCCTCGACTGCCACTACCACCTCCAATAAAATCGAACTCACCACCAACACTACAACTAGCAAAACAAACACTCTCACATCTCCATATTTCTTTCTTTGGTCTTCGTCCTCTGTTGGGGTGGGTTATGAGGAGAGGGGGTTTGATAGGGTTGGGTATGAAGAAAAGTGTGTTTGGGACGGATAGGAGGATGGATTAGGGTTTCATGTAGGACTAAAGGGGTTTTTCAAGGGAAACAATTCGACTAGATTCTAAGGATTGGATTCAGAGGAGAAGGAGTGGTGGGGTGCCTAGTGGCTAAGCCCTCCCCACTTTTCACAAAAACTCGAGGTGTTAGTGTAATTTACTCTAAATTTTTAATAAACTTGTGTTAAAGCTTTTAGTTATTTCTTCCACGAAAAAAATATCATGACATAAGTTCTTTTCTTTTCTTTTTTTTTGATCAAGATGCTTATTAACTCAATAAAATCTCATCGTGTCTTGATCCGAGGGATAATAATTGGCAATATGTTATTGAGTTTCATTTATGGTTGGTTATCGAGTCTTTCATTATATAGTTTTTACCTTAGTAATCTTCAAGGATCCCGTACATCACACGGGTCCTCACCAATATAAGATAAATGCACACAATAATCAGGATTTGAAGAAAAAGGTTATCATTCGTCTCCATAATGTTCAATACAGGGGTTATGATTTATGGGAACAAAAATTGTCACTATTATCACATCTTAAGATTATTACCACTAGACATCAATAAGAAAAAGCATTATACATCATTTTGTATGAAGGACTGGAATTACAAAACAGGAATATGCTTCAATAAAGTTATTGTACCACTATGAACACAACTTTTAAAGGACACAAATAATTGGGCAGGGTTAAATTATATAAAAATTGTTCATGAAGCAGCAAATGAGTCTATTTATGAGTATTTCAAAAAGAAATCATGGAAGTAGAAAAATCCAAGTACCTCTATTTCCTAGATCCAAATTATACATGGTGGTATCCTTTAGATTATTTTATTGATAGGCAGACTCTTCAACTACGTCATCTTTTAACTTACATGATTCTTGAGATGGTTATGAGGATCTCCATAGGTTCGATTTAAAGCATCTGAAATGGCAGTCACAAAGCCAGAAGCAGAGAAGCCACTAGTTTCTCGGTCATGTGTACCATTCAACAGAAGTACCTGTTATTGGAAAGAACCAAAAGCCACATAAAAAAATCAGTAAAAGAAATGAAATAAAAACATGCCACATATATGGACAGCAATATTAGGCGTTAACAATTATGTAGCATCTCCAACTATATTCAAAGATGAGGACACCAAGAGAATATCAGAAGAACCTATGTGTTCCATTTAGATATCCAACAGAATTAATGAACACAAGACACAGATAAAATTACTTAATCCTGTTTGTTTTTCAAATAAGGCATACTTTAATACTGTAATGGAGGATTACCTTGGGACATGACCTTGATGAGATAATCTCCCCAACACCAAGTAAAACCTACAAATGGGGTATAATCATTGTGACAATAGAATAGAACTAGAATATCTGCTACTTTCTAATCAACAAACAACAGATGATGATAACAAATTTACAACAAACATACAAGATCTGCCATGAATCCAGCTCTTTTCTTCCCTTTTCCCAGCATCTCTAGGGATTTACCGGCGTGGAGCAACTTAAGCCTAATGAATAACTAATAACGGTCTAGGGGAAAGTGTGACCAAACATAGATTGTCAAAAAAGTAGCATTGGTGCATCAATCATGCGCTGTGAGAGGCATGCAGACTCGAGACTATCCCAATAGATGGCTTAGTGCTGTGAATGACAAGCATCTTCAACAATCTACTCAAGGAGTAATAAGTATCACAAAGACACAAAAATGGTACCAATCATATGACGTCAGCAGCATCCGCAATGCATACAACAGAAGGTTTGTCCAGTAAATAATATGAACATACCATTTTAGAGACAGAGAGAGAATGACTTGCTTGACAATTCATTCGCCGAGTTTGGGGCTACCATAGGAAAATACAGATGAAAAAACGCCTTACTTTCCACTTTAGGAGTAATTCTCTGCCCGTTTCTTCCCTTTCAGAGCCATATAGATGACTGAACAATCTTTATTACCTATCTCAATCATACCCAAACAAAAAAACATGAACCATATATCCACAGCCACAATGCTAGCATCACTAGTCCCTGTCTAAATAGAGTGCTGATAGATGTAATAGCATGATGTGGGCACATAGGCCAGCCAACCTCAACAAAGTTTCTACCCTCCAGATCAATGACTCTTGATAGCCCAAGATTTTACCAATGGTAAAGAAGAGATGAAAGAAAGCTTTTATTAGAATTGGGAAGATCAATTAAAGAAGAACCAAAATAGGTATACATAAAATTCCACAAATATAAAAAAGGAAATAACAGGCAAATAACTATCAAATTTCTAATGAGCTCCCAAATTTTCTTCTCAATCTTAGCTCCACAATTGTCTCCCGAAACCACTAACTGATGTTATCTTCCTATATCTTGTGTCTTAGATGTGTATCAACACTATGACCTACATGGATATTTCNGGTTATGAGGATCTCCATAGGTTCGATTTAAAGCATCTGAAATGGCAGTCACAAAGCCAGAAGCAGAGAAGCCACTAGTTTCTCGGTCATGTGTACCATTCAACAGAAGTACCTGTTATTGGAAAGAACCAAAAGCCACATAAAAAAATCAGTAAAAGAAATGAAATAAAAACATGCCACATATATGGACAGCAATATTAGGCGTTAACAATTATGTAGCATCTCCAACTATATTCAAAGATGAGGACACCAAGAGAATATCAGAAGAACCTATGTGTTCCATTTAGATATCCAACAGAATTAATGAACACAAGACACAGATAAAATTACTTAATCCTGTTTGTTTTTCAAATAAGGCATACTTTAATACTGTAATGGAGGATTACCTTGGGACATGACCTTGATGAGATAATCTCCCCAACACCAAGTAAAACCTACAAATGGGGTATAATCATTGTGACAATAGAATAGAACTAGAATATCTGCTACTTTCTAATCAACAAACAACAGATGATGATAACAAATTTACAACAAACATACAAGATCTGCCATGAATCCAGCTCTTTTCTTCCCTTTTCCCAGCATCTCTAGGGATTTACCGGCGTGGAGCAACTTAAGCCTAATGAATAACTAATAACGGTCTAGGGGAAAGTGTGACCAAACATAGATTGTCAAAAAAGTAGCATTGGTGCATCAATCATGCGCTGTGAGAGGCATGCAGACTCGAGACTATCCCAATAGATGGCTTAGTGCTGTGAATGACAAGCATCTTCAACAATCTACTCAAGGAGTAATAAGTATCACAAAGACACAAAAATGGTACCAATCATATGACGTCAGCAGCATCCGCAATGCATACAACAGAAGGTTTGTCCAGTAAATAATATGAACATACCATTTTAGAGACAGAGAGAGAATGACTTGCTTGACAATTCATTCGCCGAGTTTGGGGCTACCATAGGAAAATACAGATGAAAAAACGCCTTACTTTCCACTTTAGGAGTAATTCTCTGCCCGTTTCTTCCCTTTCAGAGCCATATAGATGACTGAACAATCTTTATTACCTATCTCAATCATACCCAAACAAAAAAACATGAACCATATATCCACAGCCACAATGCTAGCATCACTAGTCCCTGTCTAAATAGAGTGCTGATAGATGTAATAGCATGATGTGGGCACATAGGCCAGCCAACCTCAACAAAGTTTCTACCCTCCAGATCAATGACTCTTGATAGCCCAAGATTTTACCAATGGTAAAGAAGAGATGAAAGAAAGCTTTTATTAGAATTGGGAAGATCAATTAAAGAAGAACCAAAATAGGTATACATAAAATTCCACAAATATAAAAAAGGAAATAACAGGCAAATAACTATCAAATTTCTAATGAGCTCCCAAATTTTCTTCTCAATCTTAGCTCCACAATTGTCTCCCGAAACCACTAACTGATGTTATCTTCCTATATCTTGTGTCTTAGATGTGTATCAACACTATGACCTACATGGATATTTCCTAACCAATGGTTCCCAAGGTTAAGCAACTACACAAAGAGAGAGAGAGAGAGAGAGATTTACTCTCATTAACCTTGAAGAAATTATTATAATGTGTTTACAAAATTACCAGGGAGGGGCAGATGGAGGTAAAGAGGGATCCCATAGCATAAATAATGCAGTCCACGCTGCTTAATCTATCCAAGACAGTTGGATTTACAGAGGGGAAGACCTGTTTAACATGAAGCATTGAGATTTTTCAATTATTACAATTCTCAACATAATTAAAATGAGCTTTAAAATGTAGGACTTTTTAGCAAGAATAATTACATAAAGTGGTGCAACCAAGAAAATAGAAAAAAGTTATAAAAATAGAACGCCACAAGAAAATCATTTTTAATACAACAAAGAAAAATAAAAAGCATTATTCACCTCATGCAATAAATTGCTGCCCTCACTGGACATGTAGAACACCCGCTTTATTCTTGAAGGAAGTGATGGAACTGAAGAGCTTTCCTATCCACAAGAATCCAGCAGCCAAATGAATAAAGATAATAGAACTTAACTTGGCCACAAAGTGAACCACAAATTCAAAAAAAAATTAAATATGCACTCCTGGTCTTCTTCGGCCACAACAGTTTAAATTTTTTATTTACATCTGTGGAGAACTTCTTTTCCACTAAGAATAATCACAGCTAAGATCAGATTTGAGCCTTCAAGTTCAAATCAACTATTTTGGCGTGACTTTAACAGCCTGCACTAAGATTTCCTTAAAATTCTTGAAATTTAACTTCGATAATTTAACTCAAGATCAAGGGTTATATGATACATTAAAAATCCATCAGACTAACTATTACATCTCCACACCTTTGTCACAATCACCACCACTCACCACTCCCAGAATGAGAATTAAGAACAATTCTATCATAATCTCTGTGATAACCTGAGTAGTGTACTAGCATGCTACAACATAATAAACTCAGCACTGACAAAAGCTGACAACTTTATGTGCTCAACTTAATGTCTTCAAAGAAACATGTAGGGAATGTCATCTGTAGTTCAGACCCCTCAGCAACATAATATGTTAGTTTAGTTGATGCAACGGTTTCCGTAAATGTTCTCTCCATCCATATACCAAATAAATCCGCCACAATATAAATTCATCACTCAAATACATACATACAGGATACATGATCGGTTGCATTTTCATTGAAGACATTATTATGTCCCTTCCCAATCAAATTACAAGGACCAAAAAAGGGTTTTTTGTGATGGTGGTCCATTCTATATGAAGGAAGGGAAATACAAATTAAATAAGTCACTAATAAGAAACATGAACATAACTTTTGCAACACAAGAATAGGTGTACCTTGTTTATCGGTTCCATGGATCCATTGGTTGGATGAGATATTGTATTCTGACCACGTATAATAGTTCCATCCTAAAAATAGAGCACAAAAAGAATGTGAAACAAAAATAATCTAAAAATTTCCCATACTCATAATTAATATTTTTTAAGGTAATTTTTTGCTTAAAATATATGAATACAATCAGTAGAATTTGTGATGAGCACGAAAATATAATGTTTCTAACTGATTTTGAATAAACGGCTCAACTACGATTTGATGCATTCTAGGTGCACTAGACACATTCTGCCAATCTAGAATCTCCTATTATCAATGCCCTTTTGGTAGCAACAAACTCAAGAGATATATAGCACTTTTCTTGAAGGATATAGCATCAGATACCATTGTCAGCATTGTTAATGATAATCACCACTTTATATGTGACCAAGTATTGTTCTACTTATGATACCATAGCATATTGTATCCTCATGGTACCCACATAAGGAAATATTGGAGAGTCTGCATAATATCAATAATAATAATCATTATTAGCGATACATATATAAAGAGGCAATAAACTTTTAATATTACAAATCACGTATGAAATGGAAATCAATTTGATGATTCAAGATGCATGCCTCTACCATTGTAGGAATATCACATCAGCTACGTAAAAAATAGGATGTCTGCAGTTAGTTGAGAAACAAAAAGGATTGTAGGAAGTAGTGGATGGCTCATATTCCTCGAGTTGCTAGAATCTGTAACATTTAGTTTCCGAGCAAGACCACTATATTCATTATAATTTGACCTTATCTTTATAAGTACATAAGTCTTGGTTGTAGCTCACAAGATTTTCCTGTTATCTTCAACATTCATCACAACCCATCAGATTTCCATGAATTTTGGAACAATTCTTCACGCTGTGAAATTCTTTATGAGCATAATTCACGTCTCAGATAAAGTTTTCTAAACATGGTAGTACAAGTAAAGTATATATGACAGAGTATATATCTAGAAATGTAAGTACACCAAGCATTAATGGTTGCCATATATGATGAAAGATGTTCAAACCACATGCAAGCTAATCAGAGATCAGCAGTCAGCCATTACAATTTCAAGAGACAAAACTTTCACAAAGTAAATCAACTTAAGGCCCATGAAATAAAATTAGAAAAAGAAAATGAGCAACAACCAAAGAAATATGATAGGCAGAATCTTTCACAGAGGATGTACCGACTAATGTTTTAACTGTAAACATGAGGGCAGCTTCTTTCTATTCGTAGTATAATAAATGGTTGCAAGGTATATGCCTGAACCTTCAAAACACAAGTGGGTCATCATACCAATAATTCACAACCCAATGTAAGCCTGTCATTGGTGGATATTACTGGGAGGACCAGACTTTCTGCAGGGATATCCGAGACACGTGAGAACAGAAATATTGCAGCATCTAAAGACTGAAAGAATATACGTGCTCCTGCAAAGAAAAAATTCCCAATGCTGCAAATGTGATAGGAGTTAGTTAAACAACTTAATCCATAATTACAATACCTAGTTCATTGTTATTTGCAAAATAATATGAGAAAGCAAACCAAACAATTGCCATAACCGAACAAAAAAGGTGAAAATGAAAGAGGTATAAAATATTTTGAAATTAATTAAATAATAAGTAAGATTGTATAGGTTGCATGACAAAGTGGTCGGATACTTTTGGATATCTCAGCTTGTTAGTTTATGTGAGCTTCTTAATTACACTCGGTGCAAGAGAATTAGGATGTCCTATAACTCAGATCGGTTTCGTCATAAAAATTTTTAAGAACCTATGGCAGATGTGCAGAGAAATGTAGTTTGTCCCAAAAATAAACCAATTTTATATCTTGTGTGCATTGATGAAATAATTCCTAAACTCCATCAGTCTTAGGTATGATGAAGAATTCCACTATGGGAACTTCTTTTCTTCAAAACATTCGGATCCGGCATGGTTACATCTTTCCATTTACAAATCTGTGAAAACAAGATTCATTGCACAATGTAGGTAATAAACCTTTTAATTCCAACACACTCAAATCAGCTCCTAGGGACCAAGTTAACACCAAATTTGTTTGAAAAACTCAACTACAACTATACCTCAATAATTTGTAGATTGTTTTGTATTCTCAACAATTTCGTTGTCACGTTTAACCAGGAGCAAAGCAAGTATTCAATTAACCCAAGTAAAGGATAGGAAACAGGAGCCCTAATCTGGAAATAGAATACAAGAGGGGGAATTATAGAACCAAAAGTCATATAATAGCTAGTAGCTATAAGATGAAGCACAGCAATTTCGATTATCCAACTGAAACTGATAAAGTACCTCCCATTACTGAAACAGAATGATTCATCAGACCGTCGGAGGATCTGCAACTGCAAGCAATATTTACCAAGCAATTCAGGTATTAAACATCCAGTCCTGAGCATGAGCCAATAGTTAAAAGACAACAAAGTGTTGCCTGGTACTAAGTTACTCATAAACTGATCGTGCATCAAATCCAACAAACCTGATTCTGAAAATAAGCCAAAAAAGCTCGAATTGTCTCCCTATAGGGTTTTGAAACACCTTTCCACAGTGGATGGTCTCCTTCCACAACATCATACCTGACAATTTCTTAACTTAGTAAACTAACACTGGATGCCTCAACTATGAAGCATCTAACAAGTAAAGTGAGAAAATGCACAAGAGGATGCGTAAAACTAAAGAACAGAAGTCAAACATAGGTTAAAAAGAATAAGTCCAGTATGGGGAAAAGAATTGATTGTCAGTCTATTAATGACAGAATACACTCAATCCACAGAGGATAGTCTCCATCTGACAATAACATATATTCACTCAACACCGAGGCTAAAAGTAGCCAAAACCTCACCGCCTTAACGCTTCTCACCAAAACATCCCAAAATCTAGTAATTGAACTGCAGATAGTCATCGATACTAGGGTCCTATTTGGGAAAGCAGAAAGTGAATTTGAATACATGTATGTCCAAGTTTTACTTTTGAAATAGGTTCATCAATAACCAATGGGAAAAAGGAGAAGAAAAAAAATCAGGACTCAAAATCAAATATGTAGTTCACCTTTTGTAAATTTTACTTGTACAGTAAAGCAAACATGAGCATCGCTCTTCCAACTGATCTCACACTAGTCATGGTTATACATCAACCTCCCTAACCAATACTCTCTTCTTTTCTGCACTCTTCACATTATCTAGAGACCACATAATTTGAATTTTCGTCGATGCAAACCCGATGGAGTTACTTCCATTGCTATCAATATTTCTTTAAGGTCGATTTCAGTAGACAAATTATATTGATTTTCCAACTCCACCATCTCATGTCTTTAGTTGTGCCTTATCTCTCGCCCAAAGTTTCTTTGATACCTCAGGAATTTATGTAAAACTTCATA
The DNA here is from genome assembly GCA_963454935.2 of Ilex paraguariensis. Lineage (NCBI taxonomy): Eukaryota > Viridiplantae > Streptophyta > Magnoliopsida > Aquifoliales > Aquifoliaceae > Ilex > Ilex paraguariensis. Next base: position 1,349,018 of record CAUOFW020001725.1, on the reverse strand, counting down.
CAATGCGTTTTTTTGCTCATTGCTAGCAGAATCAATTTCTCAATTCATCAAGCATTTTCACAGTCCTTAAAATCTAGTCAAACAAATAAGTCAACCAAACTACTTCGAGATGATGAATTTTATTGAGTTACATCATGTTTTTTGCTACATCTTTTGCAATATCTAAACTTGTCATCCCAAACATGTGATTTCTTGTATTACATCTCTCACAAGACAATTTCTAATATAACTAGAATTGTGAAGCTATCCCGAACTTGAGCTCAATGTGTGATTTTCGCCAGCTAATTGATGAAAATAACTCTTCCATTGTTGATTAATCTCCCCCTCATCCACCTCTAATTACCTCTCTAATCCTCATGCTTGATAAACTCAACTGTCTGCATTTTTTGTCTCTTGTCCAACATGTATGCATGTCTCTCTCTCCATTTTTTGGTATAAGTATCTATATCTCCATTCTTCTTTTAACTTGACATGAAAATCATCATGAGCCTTCTTAGGTGCTTTTGGATACTTCATGATGTTCAAATTTTCAAGCATTCCTAAGGGTATGTACAGCTCCATGGGAGGCCCTTTTTTCTAATGTTTCTTGTTTGAACCTCCTCACCTTCCACCAAGTTTCAATAGATGATGAATGGCTTCCATAAGATTCTATTGTGACCCCTTTTGTACAAGTAAGCATTCACTTTGTATCAATTTCCTCATACAAATTTTCTTGTCCTCTTCTGATGATTGTACTCCAAATACTACTTTCTCTTCTATTTTCCTCTTTGGGTGGGATTCCTTTTATTCCTCCAACATGTACTCAACATGCAATCCTTCTCTATATCTATCAGTAAAAATAAATGTTAGTATGTTACAAAAGGAAGGTACAAAATTTACATAACAGCACTCTAGGAAGCAGCATCATATGGGGTGATGGATAGGGCCAATCATAGGTTTACGTAAATGATGCAGAGAGGGAAATAAAGTATGTTTGTCTATATGCCATGTTCCTTCACATGCAGAGGGTGACTCAAAAAAGATGTGGTGGGAGATAATGAGGGACGCTAAGGTTGCCACTTGAGGAAATAGTAACAAACAAGTGATAATCAGTCCGCTGAGGGAAATACATCAATGTTCAGTTTTCTGAAAGAGGATAAGCTGCAGGAAAAATAGACCCGATGAACCATTCTCCCTGTTGAATATTACATTACAGACAGCATGCCAGAAGCACAAAAACATTCACCTTGTTTAAAAGCAACATATATAGGTAAACAGTTAATGATTGCGACCAACTTCAGGGCATAATAAAAAAGGAACAAGCATCATTCAAACAAGATTTGTTACACCACCATTCTGATTTGGCTTCTTGTGCATCCAGGGGCAAGCGATGACCGAGCAATGTTCGCACAGCAAGAGCCTCCAAGGTACTTTGGTCCGACAATCTCAAACACCTTGACCGTATGTCTCCAACAGCTGGACCACCTGAAGCATACGCACCCAATGCCTCCAATCATCTAAACAGATTCTTACTTGCACACAGAATAAAAGAACAGTGAATTTACCATTTTAACAACTGGGTAAGCATGTCATAAAATCTTAGCTAATGGAGGTGGCTCTTAGAACATGATTTGAAATTTCTGATCTATTTGTTCTCAATCATATTGGAGAGCGTATCAGAATCTCAAACGTGAAGTGTTTCCCTACAAAACCAACTTTTGGTGTTTTGTCTCCATATTTATTTGTTTTATGTCGATGGGTGCTTCTCTTATAAGCACCAGCAGAGGGGGGGGGGGGGGGGCC
>CAUOFW020001725.1:1336291-1346506 GCA_963454935.2 Ilex paraguariensis | reverse complement strand
TAGGTATACATATATTTGAATTAAATATCATCTCAAGTTTACCAAACTTAGTTTTTTATTACTCATATTTTATTATAGGACTACATATTGCATGTGCCTAAAGGCACAGAGTAATAAAAAATGGTAAATAATAAATATATTTGTATTCATATTCAAAATTAAATCATAAAAATAGAGAAAAAATAAAAAAATTTAAACATCAATTTTGTAGATAGTGGGTGGTAATGGTGGTGGTAGAAAACAGTAATAGTTGTGGTAGCGGTGGTGGTGGTGGTGGCGGTAGTGGCGGGGGGGGGGGGGGGGGGGGGGCTGCCACTCCCCTTATTCTCCATAAATCATTTATTCGTTCTTCCCTTTTCATTCGCTCTACTCTTTTAATTATCCAGGTGGGTACCACCCTTAACCTATTCCCTAACAGATAACAGAAGAATTGACACCACTTCAATTCATGCTTACATAGAACACACATGTACAGATGTACTGGGGTGTTGAGACCACAAAGTAACATCAAGCAAGAAATCATTTCTTCTTCATGCCCTTCTCATTTAGCTCCCCTACATCAATAGTCTACTACTATAGTGATTAACTCTACTTTTCAAAATTAAAATATATTGATTAGAGCCAGGGGCATAAGAGAAATAATGAAGGATGAGCTTATGTACTTAATTAAAACCCACCAAGAACACGAACAATCTCTGCTGTACTCCCTCCATCGTCAGAAACTGGGAGAACATGGGCAACACGAATTGTTAACTTCTTTAGCTCTTCTACAACACCATTAAAGGCAGTTCCACCTGTATCAGTATCAAATTACAAGAAAAATATCATGATATTTGCCACAGTTATCCAGATAAACATGCTATTGGCAGACAACCAAAACCAGAAGTTCAGACCCATTCTCAAATGTCTCTAGCTATATAGTCTATAAATTAACACACTCTTGGATTCCCAATCCTTCAGAAGAAATATCAGATCACAGAACCCAACTCACACAACAAACAAACATAACACAAATCATCATACAATATCTACATTTAAAATAATCTATATACTGAAGTTAAGGAATCTAGAAAACTTTTCGGGTTCAACCACATTACAATGTGCTTTTCACCAAGAACTCAGACCTTTGCAAATGCAGATTAAACAGTTCTAAGTTTTAGTTTGTAACACAAAGAATCCTTGTGTTATTTAAATATACGGAAACAAGAATTTCACAACACAAACACATGATGCACAAAAGACTGCAAGAATAACCCCATCATCTAGCATGGAAATAAGGCATCTACACGAGTATCACATGGACATTGTCTGCAGTTCTTGAAAAAATGGAAAGAAAAGGCCAGTTTCTGCAGAGTTTTTTCATGGGATCTTGCTATTCAATATGACCACTATGTTATGCAATTTATAATGGTAAACATAAGAAAGAGCGAATTCATTATCATACAAAAAGAGAGAGGATGTGAATAAAAACTAGGTGGGAATGAGAATTAAGTTCAATTCTGTCAAAAACCTTTGATGCATTGGAAGGTTGAGCAAGATAGATATTCCAAAATGAACAAAAAATCTAACTAATTCCCAAGATGAAGAGGTGTCTAGAACACAACACCTAATATATCTGTATTTCGATCAACCCTAGGTTCAATATATCACACATTTGCACCAAATTACCAATTGAGTTGTAGAGTTTGGCTTAACAATCATGAAGTAACAATTTTTCCCTGACCAATTTGACAATAAAAATAAACATCCATACGGCATAAAGTTAAACTTCTTTACTATCAACACAAATATAAACTCCCAAGCATAAAGAATTTTGCCAAATACAACTAAATCAAATCTTTCAATCCACTTCTTGGTTGCGGAGAAAGCTGAGGAATGAGCCACCGAAACTAGAATTTAAACCACATACTTTTTTTCAAATAACGATCCGTCTTTAATTAACAAACAAAAACCTCTTCAACTCGCACAAAACAGGAAGAAAACAACATATATATTATTCGTTTAAAACTGCTGGAATCACCGCCTTTTTGACCTTTTCCTTATGTGGGTTCTCCTCTAGAGCACCAAAAACAATGAACAAGGCGCAATACTCATAGCGCAAATCAGGAAAAACCCATTTCCACTCAGATCAAAAGGAAAAAAATTAAGCTTTCTGAGGAATCAAGCTTCCCTTTTTACACATTTTTCTCCTGGGTCTTGCTGTCCGAATTCCAAAAGCAATACCCACATTCACAGTTGCCCTTTTATCTTCCTACAATTTCTCGGGAACCAAACAGAACAAATTAAAAAAAAAAAGAAAAAACAGAGAAAGTCAGAGATTTCATACCTGAGAAGACGAGTAAAAAAGGCTGGTTGGGGCTGGGGCTGGGGCTGAGAGGGTTTGGGGAGCAGCGACAGTGGTGGAGTGAGGAGCGATTGGGGAACATTGAGAAGCCGGAGAGAGATTGGGAAGGTGAAGAGAGAGAAGGAGAAAGGGAGAATGGTGGAAATGGCAAGTGATGAACAGCCTTACACGCCAAGTAACTGTCCGCCATATTCCCGCGAATTTCTCCTATTGAAATAGCAAACTAACTAATTTCCATGCCCACACACTTCACCATATATGAGCTCCCCACATGGAAGGAGACACTTCGCTATTTCCTACCCTCGTTTCAAAACCTTTTCTCCTCTTCTTTGTGTTTTTTTTTTTTTTTTTTTTTTGAGTAAATTTTATATATGCCTCAAAATTATAATTTTGGTGTCTATTAAATCATTCAATTGAACCGTTAAACTTTTTAATTATGTCAATTTAATCCTTTTACCTCCGTTAGAGTATGTCACTCCGGGGACTATATAACACAAAAACACAAAATAGCTCGATTGATATATTTTGAAAGTTTATGATTTTAATTGACACAAAAATAAATTAAGTATTTAATTGACACAATTATCATAAGTAATTTACTTTAACCATTTCTATTACGTGAATGACAAACTTTGTCACTTTTAAACAGAGACAAACATAAAAAGGCTCAAATTGACACACAAAAAAATTTCAAAAGTTTAATTGACACAAAAGTTATAATTTGAAAACTATATCTGTAGTTTATTCTTTTCTTTTTTCTCTTAAAGAGGGAAGGAGAGTTGTTTTTTTAAGGTGGGCATGTGAGGTGGTGGGGGTAGTTGGATGTGTTTTTTTTTTTTCATTATTTTAGAAGGTATTTGGTCCTTTAGAACATTTATCTAAGTTTTTGGGAAGGAAGAAGGAAAGGGGGTGAGGTTTGAATATGTGATTTTATATGAATAAAAGTGAATTTTTGCAATGGAACTACACCCTCTTCCCCTCATCAACTATATACTTCTCCCTATTAATCATTGAAGATTTATAATTTTTGGTCAATATGATCACCCTTTTGTTATGGAGCACATGTCATTGAGCCAAAAACCATTCTAAATATTTAACTCTTTGTGTTCGGAAGGACGAATGGCATCATGCTATCACTAGATCAATACAAAACGTCACCAATTTTCTTAAGAAAGAGAGAGATATTCTCTTGAATTTCTCACTCGTCTATGGCTTAAATTGCTATTTCTGGTCTAGGCCGCCCATGTTGGAAGTCATTTGTTGCCCACTGATTAGTCAAGTGTGACATGACTCTAATGTTCTTTCCATCAAGGCAAGAAATAAATTATGTCGAATCTGAAGATGACAATCGTATCGTATCTGTTATTCTATATTAAATTTATATCAAATATTTAATCTAATATGTTTAAATAAATGTATCGTATCGACTCGATTTATTTATTTTCGCATCGTATTCGTATTAATCCATATAACTTGAGAATAAAAAATTTAACGCTTACATTTATGTCTAAAATTTAATTATCACTTAATTAAACATATAGTCATACTTTATTCTATGAGTACTCATACTCGATCTATACTCATAACATATGATAATGCACAAAATAGTCTCGTGTAAGATTAACAATTGAGTGTGCGGTAGAGTGTAATTCATGGACAATGAATAAAGCAATCAATGTCAGTAATGTAAATATTTAGTCAATACACAAATATATAGTGCTTCGATCCGAGTGACCTACTCCACTCTTGAAAACGGCAACGATGTCTGGAGGGTCTTTATTGACAAAGTAAGGTAAACGGGAAAGAGAGAGAGAACAATAGTTAACTCTGGGAGAGGTACAATAGCTAAGAGAAAAAAAAAATTTGTGTGTGTAAAGAAATGTAGAGGTAAACTTCAATATGTCCTTTCATCTAGAGAGGATTACAATTTATAAGCTTAGGGCATTGGTTAAGACGGTGACTTGAGGGGCAAATGTACTAATTCTTTGAGTGACTACAAAAGATAATTGTCATAAAAGGTTGTTTTGATCTTCGAGAGTGAGTATTCCGATAATTGCTCCCCACATATTCTAATTCTTCTTAAACTTCGTCAAACTTGGGCTGAGTCGAATTCTTGAACTCGACTTGACTTATCCTTTAACTAATTTGGACTTACTTAATTTATTGGGACTAGCCTAGTTAGATTTAAGCTCATCAACATATACTAAATATAATAATAAAAATGAGTAAAAATATCTTTTTTTTTTGTACAAGAATTATGTCTATACTAAATAAAATATAATAAAAAAAATAATATTTTATTCTTACAATACTAATTAAACGTATTGAATTAATTTTGTTCACGTTTAACACTATTTATTGTTCGTGTTAACGGATCATGTTATATATGAATTTATGTCAAATAATGACCAACTTTAACCTGCTAATTTTGTGTCAATTTCGAACCATGTGTTTTATGTTGTGTCAAAAATTACCACTCCTAATTGAACTCATTTGGTTGTCGTATTAAAAATGGATGAATTATATAAAATAATTCAGTCTAATACAATACAGTGGGATAAAAGACAAGATTAAATAAGATATTAAAACAATACATAATTTTTTCTAGTGTTTAGCAATACACAATATAAAACGTTGGATAACAGTAATTTAATCTAATCAATTGTTTGGTTAGAAAATTATTTCATCATATTATTGTTGAATTCACAAAAATACCCTCATTCAGTATTTGTTATATTGATAACTACTTGATTTTTTCTGTTTGGAGGGTTATAATAATAATTGTGTAGAATAATACGTATTAATGTTGAATTAACAAAAATATCATCAATCATTGTTTATTACATTTATGACAACTTAATTTTATCTGTTGGAGGGTTATAATAATAACTTAGTAAAATAATACGTTTAAGTTAGATAATAATAACATCTCAGTTGGTAATATTAATACAAATCTACAATTAATATACATTTTTTAAATCAATACGGTATGAAATTTGTTTACCAAACAAAATATTAAGTCAAATTAAATAAAAAATAATATAATTTAATATTTAATCCTTTCGTAATACAACTACCAAATGAGTCCATTATATACTATTGTCTGCATATCGTGCTAAATAAAACGCAGTCGAATGTGTCATGATACAACCTACGCATTCACTAAAAATTTCTGAACAATTAAACCTTGGCCAACATCCAAACACATTAAGACTGCAATTATAACCGATAAATTTTCTTCGATTTCATGTCGAATTAACGGCGAATTCATCAGCCAAAATTGAGAAATAGAGATTCAATAATATTAGTATTTAAAGATGAAATACAATACAGTTCCGAGATTAAAAGCTTGAAAGCAATGCTATTATTTCATGTTGAAGTTAAAAGTTTTATGACACAATCAGTTCTAACATCTTTCTAGTACATAGCTCACAAAATTGTTGGCCATCTTAGCCACTAAACATCAGTTTTGGCCCTGTTTTTTTTAACTACAGGGTGTACAGGCGCCAATTCCCTCGAGCTCTAAACCGGCCAAAATATAATAACTGTGACCAAAGAATTTACCCTAGACTCTACAACATGAGCTCAAGTCTGTATGACTCCTGCCCCAAGTCAGGATATAGATCACCCCATAGATCAACTGGAGACCGAGATCTCCGCTAATATATTTTCTTTCAACCCCTAAATGGTCTCACTTGAATTCATAGGTATCGATTGAACATTAAGAATCAAAAGAGAATGTATTAGAGAAGATCTATATAGCATTCCCCGCACAACCAGCATTCCCATGAGTAGTTGAATGTTCTGTGCAACCAGAAGGCATAAAGCTACAATGCGCCATTGATAATCTCCATGAATTCTTCCAAGGGCTATCTATTTGACAAGTTTGGATGAGCAGCAGCCTGATATTTCACAGAAACATCACCCTCACAAATCCCAGGGGCAGAATACAAGTCATAACAAAAATGTATAGTAAAAGAATAACTGTCATCACACTGGACCAAATACTAAAACGTTCTAATTAAAATTTTTTCCTTCAATGGTGGTTAGCTGTTCATTTTCCAAAACTACACAGATTATGTGTTGTTTCTTAAACGATACAAGATGAAGCGCTTGAAGGATAAACCAAAGGGATTAAAAGAAGTTTGTCGATAGTATTAGTGTATGAATCTATACAGCCACTCTCCTCATGCTCGAGTCAAGAGGGGTGGAAGGGGAGGGAACATAATATGAGAGGAAACAAAACTTTGGGGGGGAAAAAAGAGAGCATGAAAGCAGCAGTCACAATAACAATGAAAGTAACAACTAAAATACCAGTGTCAGGAAATCCAATCTCTGCAAACCTCAGACAACCATTGCACATCTTCTACACATGAATAATTGTTTTGAAACCACATACAACTGGGAAATTAAAACCAGAAATGGCACCACGAAGTTGGGATGCCTAGGTTGCATACCATTCATGGACAAAAGCACGGCACAGAAAAATGTACACAGCATTATACAAACATGTCAACCAGAGAAGGCACAAGCAAGATATAAGCTTATTTGCATCAAATTTGCAAAACGGCTAAGTTTGAGTACTGTCCTTGTAAAAAAAACATTTACATTTGTTTTTAAATATCAAATTCATTTTCATAGGAGCATGTTTCCATTGTGTGATGTTACATAAAATAGACACATAAAATATGCAATAATGGTAATGACTTCCGAAAAAAATTACAAAGCCCCAACTCGGACTCCTGCATCTATCTCAAGGCAAAACAAATGCATGATGTCGGGGAAACTTCATTATCCAACATCATACTTGAGAAAATATGTTGCCACCTACTCCCTTGCCTTTTTCTTCTTTTTTCCCTCTCCACAAAATAAAGAAGCAAACATAGCCCCATTAGCCACATGTGGTAGAAGGTTGCCACAGCCAAACTAACCGGTCTTATTAGTGCCAAAAGAATTTGGACCCTTTATACCTCTCAGACTAACGTCTCTCGGTGCCATACCTTAGGTAGGAAAGCAATAAATGAGAAGAGTGGGACAAATTTCATCCACTCGACTATGAACTCAAAAAGCTCCCAAATCTTTCACAAGGAAACCATATTTGCAACAAAAAAAAAAAAAGAGGCCACATAATATCAAATATGCCTCACTACAAACCAAGACAGAGCCATAAAATAATCTCCTCAAAAGATAAAACGCAGCATCATAAAATGACATATTCATATGCAGCATGTAAATGATTACTACTCAATTATAGTGAATATATCAAAGAGCTAAGATAAAACAAAACCATTTAGCAAATAATCTCAGAACACATTCTGTAACCTCTCCAAGTAGTGAATCTTAACTAAACTAACTCCAGTAAACTCCACTAACAGCAAGTCACAAGAAGCCACAACTTATAAGGGCAAATAGAGTGCAGCGGCAACAAATGTACAGCATTGCAGTCCGCAATTAAGAAATCATCACAACCATTCACAGCATTTGCGCCCAAATAGCTCTCATACACCTGAACCAAATACACTTTCATGTCTCAAATTGACCATTGAATATTCAAACACATACAACTAGTTCATGCTAACAGATATAAAGATTAGCAATGAAAATTATTTGAGTAGTACACAAGTGAAGGTGTCATTCCAACCAATCTACTCAATACAAGATCACATGGCAGTTCTTTAAAAAGAAACCAATTGGTAGTCTCGAGCAAAATGATGAACTACCATGATAAATTCCATCAAGAATCACCGAGTGAGAGAACAATTACAAAACAATATGCAAACAGGAAAGAAAAGATAATAAAAATTGAAAAGATAATAAGACGAGGGCACCAAACTTCCTGCCTAATAAACCATTACAAAACAATATGCCAACAGGAAAGAAAAGATAATAAGACGAGGGCACCAAACTTTGCACCTAATAGCGCAAAAGCACCATCATTAAGAACTTTTAAGGTCCAATAAAGATATTCCCACTAGTATTCATACCCTTTACTTCATTCACTGCAATTTATTGGGCAAAGAAACATCAAACCCATGAGTTGTGAGTTTTCAGTGTTTGATTTGGCACGTGGGGGCCTATATTTGACTCTAGATAATAAGTGAGATTTTGAAAATCAAAGTGAAAATGAAGGAAGAGATGAATAACAAGAAGGAGCAGAGGGTGCAGGGGAGTTGAGAGACACAATGATGAGCGAATGTCACGTGCAACTACATTAGATATAATTCCGGGTCAACCCAAACTAAATATCTCCAACCCAAGTTTTATGCAAATAAAATTCAGGATGCATTTTTTTGTCTAAGCCCCAACCGAATATTGAAGTCCTGTGGATCTGTACCCAAGTTCTGAAAATTTCAGGTTGGATTCGAGTTAGCCTGCACAAGTTGCACCCCATAATCACATAACTAGATCCAAACACAAACAAAAGATTCCAATACAAGAATCTCAACTACCTAAACCTATAAACAAATAGTCCAAGTAAAGTGCACATTCAAATTAAAACCCCATAGTTACAGGAAGGTATTCACGCCCCACAAAAGGCACTGGTCCTAAACTATAACTAGCAATCTAACAAAATGAATGCAAATCCAGAACCTTGGCTTCAAAAAACTATCAAGTACTAGTGACTAATCCCTCAGCAACCCCTCATCACCTCAATGAAAACTAACAAATTGGGACTTCTTACAGAATAATTGTCTTCAGTACTCATCTGTACACACCAAATCCTCCATCGTTATGGAATTCTGAAGAAGCTCATTAACTCCTCATTTCATGCACAAAGCTATGGCATAACCTTCTTAACTTTACCATTGAACACACCATGAACATGTTTTAACAATCCAAAGCCTGAATTCATGCAAAACTAAAACCATGAAACACCCCAAAAACTAAACCTTATCTGAGGAAATTTCAAAGTTTAAGCTCATTCACTCAATCTAGCAACGAGCACATGCAGGTGTGCATGTTACCAAGTAACTGACCGGCTGCATATATCAACGGAATTGTAATTCTAACACATAAAATCCAAAAACTTAAATTCTGACATGGTTTGCATAACCAGACAGTGCTGTTTGAACAAGAAATGTCTGAATGTGTATTATTTCAACGTGCCCTCAATGTGTCCATATCTTATTTTTTGGAGTAATATTGTGTTCGTTGTTCGTGTCGTGTCGTGTCGTGTCTCTACGTGTGTTTCCAAGTCGTCTATCTTACTACAGGACCCTAAGCTTCTGCAAGATATTCAACCTAACTATCATTAAGTTGCCACAAGCACATCTGAACATGCCAATAAAAAACTCAATCTTGAGAAGGGTAGCACATACTATTCTTCAACACAAGGTCCAGGAAAAACCATTATCATATTTCCAATCAATTATAAGTAAAGATCAGTTTATGAACTTGAATTTAGCATTCAAGTAATTGGTTCATATATGTTTGGATTATTTATAGCATATAACACCAGATCAAATATTAACTACAACTACGATCATAAAAATAAGTTAACAGAGTATAATAATCCAACCGTGCAGTGTTGTATATGTATATTAGAGTAATATAACTAGAATTCTAACATACTCCCACTTCATCGCCATGTAATCATAGTCATCTGGAAAATCAGTAATACAGACATCAAAAAATAATCATGTGCATTTCTTTTTTTTCTTTGCATTGGTTTTTTTTTCCCTTTGTTTTAAAATGAAAATCTGTGATATTTCATATGACATCTTGGAAAGAATTTCCACACCATAAAAGGCAAGCGCTAGCCAACTTCCCCATCCCTAACCAAGTGGAAAATAATGTCTGTGAATGTAAAGGGTAGTAAGGAATGCCTTTACAAATGGAAGACAATTACCATCACCACCCCCCCCCCCCAA
>CAUOFW020001725.1:1281848-1319017 GCA_963454935.2 Ilex paraguariensis | reverse complement strand
GGGGGGGGGGGGGGGGGGGGGGGTGATATATTAAAAACTCTCAAGAGTTCAATCTAATCTTCATCGAGCAGACTTAGAATTCTAACACGGCTCAGTTACACTAAGATTTAACAAAACCCACACGGATTGCTTCAGTGATTGAACAAATGATGAGGTGTGATCCTTCACCTGGCCTAAATTTATTAAACCATCGTAGTTCTTTAGATAGTCGGAATGTATTCAAAGTTTGTATTGTAATTATAAAATCAAAATCTTTGTAGTTGTGATTTATACGTTTTGAGTTTAAATTCTCTTAACCACATAAAATTTAAGTTTAATTGATGTGTTTGATCTGTTGATAACTATGTGCATTCGAGATTTGCGTCACAACAATTAGCCTGAAAAACAAGTGATTGAGACAATTTATTTTTACCTAAAAGACAACTAACGTCTAGAAAAGACTTAATGGCCACGGCCACCGCTATTAGATGGTTGCGGATTCAAACTTCGCTATTCCCTTTCCTATAATAGTGTCCGACAAAAGAAAAAAAAAAGTTAATCTTTTGGACAAATTAATCACCAAAAGTGAAACCTCTCTCCCTCTCTCTCTCTCTGTGTTTGGTGAAAAGTTTTGGCTGGTAAAATTGAAGGGGGTTGGCATTTCCATGTTGGATTCCACCAACATCTTTCCATTTTGAGCGGTCGGCATAAAAAATATCACCCACATGTGGAAATAGCTGCTTCATCGAACACGAACATGGTTTTGTAGTTGTCGAAACAAAAGAGGATGTTTTTGGATAAAAACATGAAAGTGGAATGGTGGTTATATGATGTGTACCACAACTACAACTCAGGCCTCAACAAGTTCTAACACATGGGGATGCCAAACCAACCACCAAACTATTTACAAGCATTTGATAAATATCTTGGATAATTCTATCTCCACCAAATTTATGAACTAAAATTTGTACCAAATCAACTGTTATTGTTGAATCAATAATGAGACCCACTGATCCAACGACAGCAATTAAAATTCTTCTGTATCATATTTTGTGTTTATCTTCAACATTATCAACCCCAAACATTATCATCTTTTGAGGGTTATTTAAAATTTTTGAAATTCATTTATAATTTTTGAGTGTTACTTGTGATCGATTCTAAAATTTAGAAAAAAAACCCACAAAAGTTAAAACTTGAACCATAAAAGTTGTAGGGTTTTTCGCACCTTATACCCTAAAAAATTTTAAAATTCTTATTTTTTACCCTTAAAAATTAAATTTTTTATATTGTACCCTTAATGTATTATAAGTATTGTAATATGACCCTTTTGTGAGCTTCCGTTATTTTTTTTTCATCCAAAGTCAACTTATTGACACTGACAGAAAAAACTAACGAAAGAATCACATTACAACACTTTTGTATGTTGAGGGTGCAATTTGAGACATTTAATCTTTAAGGGTATAAAATAAAAATCTTGAAATCTTTCGGGATGTAAAGGTGTAATTTGTCCAAAGTTGTAATATGACCTCCAAAGTAGTTAATTTTTTTTATTGTAAAACCTCCCATAAAACTTATAAAACTTTGATGGAAATTTTTTTGGCAATACAATAGTTTTCTCCCTCTTATGGATAAGAATTACCTTTCCAAACGATTTAAACTCAAAACAGAAAAAGAAAAAGAAGAATGATCTATAGCCTATTTTTAGAAGTTTTTTTTTTATCAACTATTTTTAGAAGTTCCAACACATGATATACAATTGCTTTCATCCATAAATGGGTAAAATGCTAATGTGTCACATGTCCAATAATTTCAAGTGTCTCAAGCAACTTATGAAATCTTTTGGCTCTTGTTACTCCTAGCATATATCTACCTACCTAGCACACACATCATATTACGTTGTGACACATGGTGCACTCACAAACCCAACCGTGGCCTAAAACACGTGTGATAAGCAAAATGGAACTCAAATTGGACCTTCCACTAGAGGTTGATATAGCCAGATAAGGGTTTAATGTCCACTAGTCACAAGTCCATGTAGCTATGATGGCTTTAATGACTACGATGGAAAAAATCAAGAATAAATTATGCTAACACCCTTTAAGTTTTATATTATATAATGGATTCATTCCATCCAAGCTGAAATCGACATTTCTTCATCATGAACATAAAATTTTAGCTTTAGTCTTTAAACCTACCGAGGAGTCTAACTTCTAAAGTGCATTTTTAAAAACAAATTGTCTTGGTTCTTTTTGAATTTTTAAATTATTTTGATCCTGTCGTATAAGGATAAAATAGGCATTCAATTAAGGAATTTTTGATGGGGTTGGGTGGTGGGTCTTTGCAGGGGCGTTGAGTGATCGATTTTGGGTGATTGGTGGTGGTGGGTTTCGGTGGCGTTTGGGTGGTGGTTTTTCAATATAATATCAAATATATATTTTTTTTGTTTTCATAATTTTTTAAATGTAAATGACTATCAAATATGTTTTATATTTTTTAGTTTTTACCATAACAAAAACAAAAGTTATTTAATTTTTTATTTTTTTTTAAATACACAAAAACAAAAACGTTACCAAACGCACAATTAGTTTAGAGATGTCTATGTTATTTCTAGAATATCAACTCATCCTCTAATTTTTCTTTCCATTCACTCAGATCTCTTCTGTTTCATCGATTTTGTTCAAATCGTTATTTTATTCCTAAAAAATGTAACAAAGAAAGATATTCCAGTAAAGAGGAAGATGTTTCTCAGTGAATCCTAGTAATACCTGTCTAGTCCCCTTCGTTTTAAAAGTTGTTTCGATTTTTATATCTATTTCTTTCACACTTCAGATATATCCTTTTATTTTATCAGAATTTATGGGGTTTCAATGTAGTTTATCTAAAAAAAACAAATTGTGGGACACAAAATAAAAAGAGAGTCAGTATCAAACTCTGTAGTGCTAGGGTAAGGAAGGGCATTTTGCATAGATGTGATTGGAAGTCTTCAAGATGGGTTTGAATGGCTGCTGAAGTTTGAAGTCAGAACCCTTTTCAATGGATGCTAAGCTTGTCAAGGCCACTTGGCTCCATATTTTAGAAGAAAGACTTGGAGGTGGTAGACTTATCATCCTATTCTTTTCAGAATCACTATTGCTTTTTCTGCCTATGAGAACTTTACTGGAAGCTAGGTTTGTGAATAGATTAGATTCTTATACGAATTTAAATTTCGTTAATCGGATATAAATTAATATTTTTTTATCGATAATTCGAATCTGAATTTGAATGTGAATCCGATATCTTATATGTCACGGATCATTGTGTCTTTGGTCTAATATTACTCTTTACGTTGTGAAAGTTTTGTCTTCTTGAGATCAAGGGTTCAAGTCCCCCTCTCCCTCCCAAATATATCTATATATATATATATATATGTATGTGTGTGTGTGTGTGTGTGTGTGTTTGTGTGTGTCACGATTTGGATATATCTATATCTGATTTGATTATGATTCGATCAAAATCATTTATATATTTTTATATAAATATTTAAAAAAATTAATTGAAATTTAAGTATAATTAATTAAAATTTAGTTATATTTTAGATTGAATTCTGAATTATTGGCGAATATGGATAGAAATCACAAAAATAAATTTTGTCAAATTATCGGGTCAAATTCGAATCAAGCTTTTGAAATCGGATTTAAATTTGGATCAATCCAAACTTAATTCATTGATAGACCTACTTGAATATTCTAACTGAGTTATAAATGAGAGAGAACTCGCACGAATAGTTTAGTAGTATAAGATCAATCTTGAAATGAATCATAATTTCAAATATTTTGAGTTTTCAATTTTTGTTGGGGTTTCTAGTTTAGCTGATACCTATAATTAGCAAGTAATTGTAGGTATCCGATTTTGTTTTATGGGAATAGGTTCAATATGACGTTACTATTAAGAGATTCCCCCGGAAGAAAAAATAGAAAGTTACAAAAGAGGAGTACGCAATTGTCCTCTTAGTATCGACCTCAAGGACGACGTCGACGCATGCTATTTGGATACCTACTAGTAAGCAAAATAAATAATAATAATAAATAAAAAAAAATCACATAAACACCCCCTAAAAGTTGCATTTGTTATAGTCTCCCCCTTGAGGTTTTCAACTTTCAAAAACAAAAGATTGTTCCTTAAAGTAAATTCAATTTATAGTCAATGTAGGAGGAGGAGGAGGAGATATTGGGGGTAGAGGAGATGGGGGAGGTTCGGGAAGGGTAGTGGGTAGTCGATGGTGGGTGCGGGGTGCAGAGCTGGCTCAAGTCAATTTAAAACCTAAAGTGAAAATATTAAATGGAGGCCTTTTAATTTTAGTATTATTTTTTTAAAAAAAATATATTTTTTTAATTTTCTATATGAGTGGGAGGCAAAAGAAAAATGTGTTAATATTGTCGAAAAAGAGATTTCAATTATTTTTTTTTGTTTTTTACCACAGAGGAAAATGTTGTTTAATTTCAACTTTTATTTTTATTTTTTATATTTTTTTATCAGAGAGAGAGAGTAGGTGAGAGTAAATATAAGTTGACTTTTGAATATTTTTTTATTGTAGGTTTAAAATTTGATGGATTTAATTTTTTTTTTATGGGCTAGTGATGTACCTAAAATTATGAAACCTTCTAAAAATTTGGGCCTGCTTTGGCGGGGTGGTAATTTAGACGACCTACTCGGGCTCGACTCAGATAAAATTCGGCTCAAGCTCAACTCGTATTCTACACGAGATGAGCTTGAACAAATTTTTAGACAAGTTACTTGGGCTCGGGCTCGACGCAGATATAATTCGGGTTGAACTTAACTTGTATTCTAAACGAGATAGGCTTGAGCAATTTTTTAGGCTCATAAGGACGGTTCAAGATCGCAAAGTTCGACTCATCTATAGTAAAATAGTTGAGCTACTCAGACTTAGCTCGGCTTGGACTCGACTCAGATAAAACTTTGGTCGAACTCGACTTGTATTCTAAACGAAATAGGCGTGAACAATTGTTTAAACTCGTAAGGCTCAGTTCAAGCTCGCAAAACTTGACTCATTTATATGTAAAATAGTTGAATTATTCGAACTCGGCTCAGGTTCAAACTCAGATCGAGTTTTAAACGAGCCGAACTTAAATAATTTTTTAGATTAATTTAAAAAAATAATCTCATCAAAATTAGACTCAAGTTCTTAAAAATTGGCTCGATTAACACGCTGGTAGTTGTAGAGGGGGAAGGGCCGTTGGAGGTGTTGGTGGTGAGTGTCAAACTCTGGACTGATCAGTCTGATCCGACTCAAACCTAAACTTAAACCAAACACCGGAAAATTTTAAAAAATTATTTAAGCCTAAGAGTAAATGGAAAGAGTTCATGATCAACCCAATATTCAGATTCTAATGTCATCATATATATGCAATATTCGTTGGTAGTCAACTCATTAGGCTGCCAACCCATGCCAAATGTTAGTCAAGAAATAAAAAAAAAAAAGGAAATGGATACTAAAAAGACTCTCGCTACACAAGTCGTGCCATCGCATTCGTTCAATCAAATTGTCAAAGCAACAGTGATAAAAGTTATCAAGTGTACGAATGAAATCGAAATAACAAGTGCACTTCAAAAGTCTTCTCCACTCTTTCATAGCGGAGCAGACACAAGGAGTTCACAAGAATGGAGAATGGTGGAAATAATTATCAATTTTTTTTTTTTGGATATCTATATCACTTTCTTTAAAGTTTATTTACTTTTTGAATTCGCTTACCACTTTTTTTTTTATGAAACTTGTCATCGTTTAAGATTTTTTTTTTTTTTTGTACTTTTTAGTATGATACTAGATGGTGTTTAACAAACTTTATATATATATATATATATTGTAAACGCTAATAATAAATAAAATCAAAAGGAATGCATCATATTCTGATACCACCTTAAATAGAGAACAAATTCTCAACCTTTTTTCGAGAAAACTTTGAAAGTATTATATAAGGATAATTAGACCAACTATTCATAACAACTCTGAACTTGAAGGCAAATGTCAAAAGAATCTTGAAAAATAATTTTAAGGGTAGTTCAAATAATAATAGAGACGAGTTATAAATTCAGACATCTTGAATTCGAATATTGACAACTCTTTGAAGTCAGATCGTAGGGAATTAATTTTTCATGAATACCCTAGTTTTGGCATAGATGACCTACTTTTAACCGGACCAGAGAGAAAATTAATTGAGATGCACGTAAGTTGACTCGGACATCCTGGCTATTAAAAGAAACTTGAAACATAAATTGGAATGCATTCCAAGTTTGAGGTGGATTCATATAAATAACACTAATTGGAAATTACTCTATTTTTGTGCAACAAGCTTTATTTTACCTTTTTATTCAGAGAGTACAAGAGAAGTCTACTATCCAAACTCGACTGAGAGTATTAGAAAATTAGAAGGTGATCACTAAGATGATTAAAAGGAGAAAAATGCCTCGTTAAATTGGCTGGCAGAGGAGCGTCGTCAAGCGCAAATTAATGTGCTTATAACTTGGCAATTTGAAGTATAATATACGATCAAAGAAGAGAAGCAAGTCGAATTGCAACCAAAACCAAAATGACTCACTGGAAAACAGTAACACATGAGGCTAGCAGAATAAAATGTTCCAGTTTATATCAAGACTAGGGATTGCATACTCAGTTGAAATTCTGAAACTTACAGTGCAGGAACAAGCTGTACAACTATTTGGGGATTGACCCACGACGGTAGACACGAATTTGATGGGGTAAAATGCCAAGAGGTTGCTCAGTGCATCCATTATCCGTTAAGTTTGCAAATTCACCTTTGGCAGATATCCTGCGCAAGAGCAGTTGAACAATAGTGTTGGCTATAAAATGGAAGGAACCAAATCATAAAATTCTATTATGCTACAACCTCTTCCTTAAATAAGGCTTGTTAGATCTCTGAAAAATCAGCAAACAATTGAGCTGTCACAAAGTTTTCAAGGACTTACCCATGAGGATTATGCAGAATCCCAAGTAAAAGTTCAACTGCAAGTGCCGAATCAATAGCCATGGACGCGTAACCAATCAAATCATAGAAGAAATTGCAATAACAATTGATGGAGCTAAATATGTGTTAGGGTAAAGCACGTGTCAGGAGCGATCACGAGACAAGCACGTGAGTTGGATCCGGTGTGGGGAAGCAGCCCCAGAACCCAAACCGACTTGCTTAACAATATATATCCCACCATTTTATAGCTCAAACCAGATGCAGATACTTGGGGACGAAGGTTCCACATTTCTTGCCACCCAATTTGAAAAGCAGTTACAGAACTCCCAATGGTAACATGAGCTTAGCCAACAAAGGGAAGGAGGCAACTATGCCCAGGTAAGTAACGCTTTTACGTAGGGGTGTTCATGGGCCGGGTTACCCACGAGTCTTATTATGCAGCCCGAAAAAAATAGGTCCGAAGTTCGATAGACCCGATAGTTGGCCCGTTCGAGCCCGAGCCCAATATCCTTTAAGAAAGGGCTTGAGTTTACCTCTAAACCCATTACCCGGCCAGAAACTCGAAGCCCGACCCCAATAACCCGCTCAAATACCCCGGCCCAATAACCCGCCAACATATCCGAAGCCCGCCTGAAGCCCATACCCGTCCATATATGTTTTTTTTTTGGATCAAACATATATGTTTATGTTAAGAGGTGGAGACTTTAGATATTATGATTGATGTATTTTTTTTCATGTATTAAATATTCTAACTTTTCATATACAAAAGCTTTTAATGGGTAGAATTGTGCAAATAATTGATAGGTGAGTAAGTACCAACCTAGTTGGGATGTACTCATTCTATAATGATGCAATTTCTCTTCTATTCATTTGTTAAAATTATTCACTATTTAATTTTTATCCATTTTGATTTTGACTATACTTTTAATTCAAAAATATAATTTACAAAAAAATTAAATAATGTTGTATATTTTTTCAATAGGGCCCAACAAGTCCACCCAAAATAGACCCGCCCAATAGGTGACAGGCTGAATTGCGGGTAGCTTACCCCTACCTAAAGCCTGGCTCGGAAAAATATTTCACGGGCCGAGCCCGGTCCGACCCATGGACAGTCCTACTTCTACAATTCTTTTATGGACTTTAGTATCGGAGGGTTGACCACCAAAGTCCCTCCGATCCTCGACGGCGGACGTTGTATCATCGCTTCACCTTGGTGCTGTTTTTTGGGAACAACAATAACATAATACTGATTGCTGTTGAGAACATTATATCAACTGGGATAATTACATCATAATACAGAAATAACAACCCAATCTCTTCCCTCTATCCATGTCACTTAGAAGGAAGCTTCCTATTTTTTTCAGCAGAAGTGGCAGCTAGAGCTTCAGCTTGAAAATAGGAAGTGGTCCTGAGAGGACCAACACCATGGCACATAGCCAAAAAGCTATCAAAACCTAAAGCTGCATTAATGATAATCTACATGAAAACAAACGTGTTTCAGTAACAATCAATCAACATAGCCCAAGCCACCTGATGTAAATTATGAAGGAAAGAACTAAGGATGAGAAGAGAAGAAGAAGTGGATGAGAAAAGAGAAAGAATTTGAGAAAGAAGAAATGTTAGTATTTAATAATAATCAAAGTCTCCCTAAAACAAATTCCATATCCCCTATATATAAAAGGGGAGTACAAACCCTTAAGCAAATAAATAGTTAAAATGACAACTAAGTCCCAAAAAGTAAAATGACAAATAACTCATAATTCATACGTCTACACCTACTATAACGAAATACAATCCAATTCCTATCACCACCTATATAGAATTTGGAAAATGTAGTGTCATCCAAGTTTGCCTCATGAACTTTATGTGCCCAAATTCCATATTGATAGGAAAAAGTCAGAACAGATTAACCTTGTTAGCATTGTCACAAAGAAGGATTGGAAGCCATCTACTTTCCTGCGCATCAATCATCCAACAAGAAAACTGCATTATGAGAATCATTCAAAATTTGTAGCCGTCTGCAATCCTCAAGCACACTATTCTCTTCTTGGCTAGGCACTGGATGCCCAGGCAACCATATAGCCATCACAATATCTTCTGCTTCCTGCAAAGAAAAACAACATATATCCACTATTTAAAAGAATCAACATTTTCTTGGATTAAAAAGAGCTGTAAAGGGTAAAATAAAGTACCACTGCAGGAAATATCCTATTGAGAGCTTTATCCACTGCTGTGGCTTCAAAATCACTATTTAGGCAGTCAACCAAGCAGTATAAGGGCAGCCTCAGTAGAGTAGACATGGCTACCTTGCAACTGTCAAGTAGCGCAATATTTCTAACACCCCAAGCCTGCAGAGATACATAAATTTTCATCATCCAAGCAACAGATTTGTAAAATCTTTACCTAGACTTCTCCGACACTCACCATAAGCATGCAAGCAACCTGGCATTCATGTGTACCCGCACCTAGGAGAAGACACACTCGCAGACAAAATGTTTAGGTTCGAAGTTGGCAAGTACTTCATCTCCTTAGTTTTATGTTCAAATCTGCTGCTGATATGGATAGCCTATCAAGAAATAACATATAAATTTCAGGATGAAATGGAACTACAATCCAGGGCCTTTAAATAATAATTCACTCAACATACCTTATTGGATCAATGGACTCGGCAAGGCTGATACACCTAGGTACCGTCTTCCCTCTGTTAAGTTCCCATCCCACAGCATTTGGAATATCTTGAAGATCTTTCCAACCTTAACATATAATCTTGACGTGTTCAGGAAAGCTATTGTAGAAGAAGGAATAGTAAAAAGAGTTGAAGCATCAATAAGCAGAGAGCTGCTACCCAATTTCTGCCGCTCTACCTTGTGAAACTGATATCAGTGTCACGCACAAGGGACAACCCCAAATCAGAAAAAACCACAGTTCTCAAGATATCATAAGAAGTGAATCTACTTGAGAGTTGAGACCCCATCTTGCACGAACATATGAAGTGAAGTTGCGAAGAGGCCAACCAGGATTAGTTGGAAGATGACAAGGATCATAAAAACTAATTAGGAACTGCCAGTGACAAGTAAATAAGCTTTAAAAGAGGAGACATCCAAAATTATTCAAATCAATCATAATTGTAGGTTTCAAACCATTGAGAGTTTCCTTATGATCATCATCTTTGCAAGCTCAACAGTCTGTGAAAGCCCTACTAGTTGAGTGGAAATTCAAAGCAATAGAGATCAGAAAAATGGCACCATTAGCTTTTTTTTTATAAGGCCTATTAATCCAACCATCCACATTGATTTAATAACTTCTTAGTAAACTTTTGTTGGTAAGCACATCATTTCCCCAACAGCTGATGGTTCTAACATAGCCCAGAAATCATCCTGTCTAAAAATTTATTTCTTGCAATTTTTTAGTTTTCAAGGTTAAAATTACATACTTCGACCTTTTAAAATTTAATAAATGGCCCTGTGCATGAGACTCCCCCATCAATGCAGGATATAGATGTATGCAATTTTACACCGGCATGAGAAACTATTTCCATGACTAATGTGCTTGAGCTTAGGTAACAATAGAACAACATTACCAGGCCCACCCTCTTCAATCCTTCAAATTTGTTTTAAGCAATCCATACATTTTTTTTCACAAAGACGTTATTCTACAAATAAGCAATAAAAAACATAGAAATGAGTGCAATTATACTCAAAACTATCTCGAATTGTGAACTGATTTTTTTCAATTGTTGATTGGAATCGCCATCCCAAAAATATTGGGACAAAGCTTTGTTGAATTGAGTTCATTGGAGTTGCTAGTATAATACTTCAACACATACAATTTAAGCATTAACATCAGTGGGCCATTTTGAAGTATTCTATATTATCGAATAAACAGCAGCAGGCAATTTTGAAGGAGATACATATGGCCTCACAAGATAGAATAAACATCAGCAGGCCATTTTGAAGTGTTTTTACATATTATAACTCACAAATTTAGTCATCTACAACACTTAGTAACTTCATACAAATCCACATACAGAAACTACAAACTCTTTGAGTAACTTTATAGCAATCTACATACATAAATACCAAGTATAGATTCAACGTGAAAGATGGGCTCACTGATCCCCCCACTAAGATTGCCATGCTCATGAAGATGAGCTTTACTAGTTGATTTACCATGATATGCACATCAGTATCATCACCACCACGATTGCAATGCTCACGAAGATGAGCTCGAGTAATCAAAAAAAGAAACCCGTCGCCTCTTGTTTGGAAGCGTTGATCGTGGCGAGTATTCTGGAGAAGCAGAAACCTTATCCAAGATAGAAGTCAAAGCCTGATGAACAGAACTAACAATAAGTTCCCGTGACTCAGCATTCCTACAGTTGCTTTCTCTGCCGCTGGTGAAAACAAATACATTTTTCACCCGGCTTCCCAAGGTTGAGATTTCTGCCTTCACAATGGTTAGCTTAACGGCATCGAGGGTTCGTCTCAGATCAGATATGAGCTCAGGCCTGTAATCACAACAGATAGATGCCCTGAAGGAATAGGTTCCATCTCTTGCACCCTCATCAAGTGCTTCGACTCTCACTTCATCAGCATCCAATGGAATGAGTAAACCTTCACTTGCTTCTGTTGCAGCCTTCTTCATTTGTTTCACTTGACATATAACTTCAGCAAGCAGTGTGGCTTTGTCCATCTATCAATAACAGATCATACTCATTGTCAGGTTCAGAACACGTCAAACAGAAATGACTATAAACACTTCTAGTGCTTATACGTGTCTGTATACAAGGACAGCAATATTGTAGATTATTAAGTAAACTGAATCAATAACAACATCAAAAGAAGGAAGACCAGACTCAGGATATCTTTTTATCAGAGAACATTTTCAAAACCTCTCCACTACATAAAATTTTCTGATCTTAAAACGTATATGAGAGGCATTCTCAACATGAGGTGGGAAAAATGTAGTATTTCCAGTTTTCCTGGCTGAAATTTTGAGAAGCTATTCATCATTCAATCACATGAGACGACTAAAAAGCAAAAGAAAAAAACAAAGATGCTGAACTGATTGGCAGATATTTTAAACTAGCTGAAGTTTCATGTGTCCTCGATTTAGTTTCCACATATCACAGAAATTTACTTGACAAAATGTTAAGAGAGAATATCCTTTTTGAATCAAACTTAAAACATGCAGTAATGAATACTGCTAAGAATTTGTCTTATTTCTTCAGAATTTAGACAAGAAATTGTGCTGATTACATCTTGTTTATTTTGCTGATAAAACCCCACACAACAACTGCAAAAAAATAATTAAGCATAGATGCTGATTATTTGTTCATAATAATTGATAGCTTGTCATGCTGACTCCAAGACTTGGCTTACTACATGTCTCAAATCGAAGGCAAAAGTTAAACAGAGCCAATTATTATGAAGTAGAGACTCCATATTAATGCAGACCCAATTGAGAAAAGTCAAAAACTCAGGTGGCTTCTGTGATCAAGTAAACTTTTGCAACCATGACAGATGATACGAAAGCAGCTTTACTACTAAATTAGAGATTTGAAAGTTTAATGGTATATCTTATCTATCATGTCGGTTTGTCACTTACGGCAGTGCCTTATTATGATATCATATCACATTGATCAATTAATACACTAAAATAAGGTACATACCAATATTTTAACGGATAAACAACTAGCACGGAACCCCACCATTTGGTCATAATTGTCAGCTATCACTTTCAAATGCATATACAGCCGCCTCAATACAGTAAACTTTGACAGCGAACAATTAATATTTATTTTTGTTGGCAAACAACCCCAAGATCCTCAAATTAATAAACGAGGTCATTGTTTTTTTCTTTTTAACTCAATATAATTGTAGCCTTTTCCTTTCATCAGCAAAGGGCTGTATGACACAACTGCGCGATAAATTGACAGAACACTAACTAAGAAGTCTACCTCATTTGTAACTATATCGATTGAGAGCTGACAGAGAATCACAAACTCCGATGTCCATCACTAGGATCATCTTGATAAATGCACACAGAGCAATGTGGTGATTTCTTTATTTTTGTAATCGGAAAAGCACAAGTTAACAAAAATCTAGATTTCCAGTGGGGATGGCTAATCTGTATGTTATCATAATGCCTAATTCTGTGGCAACAATTAATGAATTATGTCTTAGTTCTTAGAATCTTGATTTCACAGTCTACGAAGAAAGTCAGATATCTCCTGTGGCTTTATTGATTCTTGAATCTCGAATGAAAGTCAACTCTCATGGTTGTCTGGGTTTGCAAGTTATCGTTAAAAAAAAAAAAAGGTTCGCATCATGCACAACAATATATCACATTAGACATGTAAAACATTAATCTACTAGAAAAAGGAGGCTCAAATTAAGATGAGCAGAGTATTTCAACATGAGAAACTTCATTAAAAATAATGGGATAGGCCGTAAAGGCATGCGATTTAGTGTTCCAAAATCTCATAATTGTTCAAGATGCCTCAAAAGATGTATTCAAGGAAAGAGCCAAAATCTTGAATCATAAAATTGAACCATCATCAACAGTTGTTTGGGAATCAGGTCAGTTATTTAAAATAACAGGTATAAAATCAAGGAGCCATCAAAGTCAACAAAAAATTGCCAACCAAACCATAAATCACAAATTGAATCATCATCGACTGCTGTTCGGAAATCAGGTCAATTGTTCAAAATGACACTAGGATAAAATCAAGGACCAAACCAAGTCCTACAAAATTTGTCACCAGCTGTCTAACCATAGTCATTAGCTCTAACACTCCTAGTACCTACATGTATGAATGAAAAGAAGTCAAATGAAACACGCACAAAAAACATTTACCTACCACTTTGGCCTCACAAGTTCCCCAAAATTTTCTCATGACACTCCCTCTACTAAAGGACACAAAGAAAAACTAGAATTTAAGTGAAATTATATCAGCTGCAATCAATAACGAGAGAACCAATGACATCTAGCAGAACCTACAAATGACCCAAATCAGACTTCTAATATTCCTCAATTGTCAAGGTTTGCACAGTAAGATTATAACTTGACTAAACCCAATAAATTATACTAACTAAAGCATATGTTATGCATATCAAGTAGTACTACCATTAAGAATCGCATAATCTAATCTGCGTGGAATATAGATAACCTTTTCATTGCAGGGCACAAGACCGCGAAGAGTGTCAAGATGAGCATTAATCCTCTCTCTTCTCCTCCTCTCCGCCTCACTATGGCTCTTCAATGCTGCCATCGTTTTCACCTCAGGGACTCCCCCTTTCTTCCTCGCTTTCCCTGGAGCCTTCACTAACTCCCCTTTCTCACCATCCAACACCAAAGACTGAGAAACCGAAATTGACCCACTTCTCCATTCCCCACTTAACTCACCTAAATTCTCTGAAAAAGGCCCTACCAACCCCATATAACTGTCTCCAAAGTTTAAACTATTTGTTTTCCCAGAATATGGATTCATGATCACACCTATATATCAAATAAGGGCGAGTATGTATACTATTAAAGGATCAAGCAGTCTAGAATNTTAAAAAAAAAAAAAGGTTCGCATCATGCACAACAATATATCACATTAGACATGTAAAACATTAATCTACTAGAAAAAGGAGGCTCAAATTAAGATGAGCAGAGTATTTCAACATGAGAAACTTCATTAAAAATAATGGGATAGGCCGTAAAGGCATGCGATTTAGTGTTCCAAAATCTCATAATTGTTCAAGATGCCTCAAAAGATGTATTCAAGGAAAGAGCCAAAATCTTGAATCATAAAATTGAACCATCATCAACAGTTGTTTGGGAATCAGGTCAGTTATTTAAAATAACAGGTATAAAATCAAGGAGCCATCAAAGTCAACAAAAAATTGCCAACCAAACCATAAATCACAAATTGAATCATCATCGACTGCTGTTCGGAAATCAGGTCAATTGTTCAAAATGACACTAGGATAAAATCAAGGACCAAACCAAGTCCTACAAAATTTGTCACCAGCTGTCTAACCATAGTCATTAGCTCTAACACTCCTAGTACCTACATGTATGAATGAAAAGAAGTCAAATGAAACACGCACAAAAAACATTTACCTACCACTTTGGCCTCACAAGTTCCCCAAAATTTTCTCATGACACTCCCTCTACTAAAGGACACAAAGAAAAACTAGAATTTAAGTGAAATTATATCAGCTGCAATCAATAACGAGAGAACCAATGACATCTAGCAGAACCTACAAATGACCCAAATCAGACTTCTAATATTCCTCAATTGTCAAGGTTTGCACAGTAAGATTATAACTTGACTAAACCCAATAAATTATACTAACTAAAGCATATGTTATGCATATCAAGTAGTACTACCATTAAGAATCGCATAATCTAATCTGCGTGGAATATAGATAACCTTTTCATTGCAGGGCACAAGACCGCGAAGAGTGTCAAGATGAGCATTAATCCTCTCTCTTCTCCTCCTCTCCGCCTCACTATGGCTCTTCAATGCTGCCATCGTTTTCACCTCAGGGACTCCCCCTTTCTTCCTCGCTTTCCCTGGAGCCTTCACTAACTCCCCTTTCTCACCATCCAACACCAAAGACTGAGAAACCGAAATTGACCCACTTCTCCATTCCCCACTTAACTCACCTAAATTCTCTGAAAAAGGCCCTACCAACCCCATATAACTGTCTCCAAAGTTTAAACTATTTGTTTTCCCAGAATATGGATTCATGATCACACCTATATATCAAATAAGGGCGAGTATGTATACTATTAAAGGATCAAGCAGTCTAGAATAGTTTATCCCAAAGCTTAAAACTAAACAGCTTCCAAGAATCATAATTCAAGGTCACACCTTTCAATTGATACAAAGTTTGAACTATTTGGGTTCCAAGCAAATGAACTCATGCTTATACTTTCAGCATAAAAGGTAAAATCTATTTATCAAACAGGTGTACGACTGTATCTATATATATGATCTACGGGTCAAGACCAGGAGGGCGAGTGGTTGGAGAGAACCAGAAAGAGAGCAACATTCGAGGGCGAAGCATAACCGTAGCATCTGAACTGGTGGCTCTAGTGGTGGGGGTAAGTGCCGTGGGCATACCTTCCATTACTTGAAAGAGGACAAATGGGTTTGGTTTTGGGGACGAGAGAGAGATAGATCAATGAGAGAACACCCACATTTTCTTCTTTATGATCTTGAATTTTGCCATTTCGATGTAGGAAAACGATAAACTGGTTTGAATCTTTAAGACCCAGTGAGGAAATCGATGAATATACAAAAGAAAAGAATCAAAAACCTAGAAAATCTATGCGGGTGTGTGTGGAAAGGGACAAGAGAGATGGGTCTGCGTAGACTAGGAGATCAGGGACGAGGATGTTTGACAGGAGAGGCGACAAACTCACAGAGAAAAAGATCTACGAACTAATGGGTTACCGGTTATGTGTGCATTTCTGAACTAATATATAGTCAATGGACAAGGGAAAATAACACTTTGACGCCCACTACTATAGATTCAATTTTCACTTTACACCTTGAATTATTGAATTTCTAACATTATCCCATAACTATTTGAATTGATTTCACTTACCTCAAATGCAATCATATGTTATCTTACAAATAAGGATTATCAATGTATCGAGGCAAAGTGAAATAAAAACGTATAGGTCAGGACAAAAAATGAAGTAACTTTTTATCTAATTATAACAAAAGTTAAATATTGAGTCAATGTAAAACTAATAACATAACTAAAGGTATAATATACAAAATATAATAGTTGAGGGAATAATATTAAAAAATTATAATTAAGGGGGTCACATATAATTTACCTAAATGAATAAATAATAGTTTAGGCATATAACATTGCTAAAGGTATAATATAAAAAATATAATAATTGGGGAATAATATAATAAAGAATTATAAGGGGGTCACATATAATTTACCTAAATGAATAAATCCCATCGTAGATTGCTTGTCTTTATTTATTTACTAATTATTGCTCGTGCCTGAAGGCACAGAGTAATAAAAAAAGATAAATAATAAAATATTTGTATTCATATTCAAAATCAAATTACAAATATAAAGAAGAAATAAATAAATTTAAGTGTCAGTTGTAGTGGGGGTGGCGGCGGCGGTGATGACGATGGTGGTGGTGGTGGTAGAGGTAGTAATGGATGGTTTTAAACACTATTTTTTTTTTAAAGTACTTATGAGAAATAATTCGTATAAGTACTTATAAAAAGTCACTTCCAACACACCCTCAAAGGTCTATTTTTCCTATTAAATTTAAGGTATTAATATTAACTGTTAGATTAACTTTAAAGTAAAATTTAAAACGATCTCAACCGCGAATAGCAAAAGTCATTTTGTTTATCTTTTGAGATTTGAATTGTAAGCTACTTTATTATATAGATATTTTTGTTCAATGGTCAAGGTTATTCGGACTAGTTTACGTGCAGTTCGACTAATCTTCTTTTTAGTTCGGTCAAATACAAGTCATCAATGCCAAAACTAAAATATTCATAAGACATAAATGTCTTTCGACCTGATTCAAAAGGGCTGTCTGTCTTTGATCAGGCCATAAGAGAATTAGTATATAAGCTGATCTAGATATCCCGAAAAAATAATTAAGCATTATTGAATAAATATTTTTTTCTTTTTCTTGTTGAAACAGTTAAATGGTGTACATCATGCCGGCTAACAACCCCAATGAAATTGGATTAATGTCATATTCTATGGTTATAATTCTAACATACATGTCCTTTCAATCTTTCAAAAATCGAGTTTACTTATAGTTGTACATGATATCATTATGTGCATTGCAATAATTATTTATTTAACCTTAATATCTTTACCACTATGATACTATTTAAGAACTAAATCCTTTTATTGATTGAATTATTTTTCATTGTCTATGGCTTAGTTGTGTGCGCCTGACTATTAGGCATTTTTTATTTAAATTTATTTGAATGAGGGGATAGAATGACCCGGTTGAAGCATAATTAAATTGTAGGGGCTAACAATGTTAGAGAGGTGTGTTTTTTTGGGGGGAAGAAATACACTTACGATTTTTGTGATTTGTGATTTAATCATTTAGATCCCTTAATATTTAAAATATTATATACAAATTTCCTGAAGTTTATACG
Organism: Ilex paraguariensis; assembly: GCA_963454935.2. Lineage (NCBI taxonomy): Eukaryota > Viridiplantae > Streptophyta > Magnoliopsida > Aquifoliales > Aquifoliaceae > Ilex > Ilex paraguariensis. The sequence goes on along the minus strand of CAUOFW020001725.1, from coordinate 1,300,894 downwards.
CGCATAACACCTAAACCTCCGTCTTTATTGTCCGTTAGTATATCCGTTAATAAATTACACACAGACTCTCTAAAATTTGTAGAAGTGTCATACTTAAACCCTTCAAGTTTAAAATATTATACTCAGACTAAAAATATTTTAATCATAGATAGAATATCAAATATTTTAAATTTTACAACAAAAATTCATTTTCTATTATGACATTTATTGAAATAAAAATCAAAAATAAAAATTTAATTTTTTCTTAAAAAAATCATAATTAGTATATAATTATACTATCTATTAGAATTTAATTTGGTCGTCTAAACAACCAAATTAAACTATTAAATTACCCCAATTAAAGTTAAAACATATTGTGTCTATTACAGTTTGAAGTCTTATTTGATATTTTTTGTTTTATTCCAATAGATAGTATAATTGTATACTAATTTTAATCTTTTTTTAAAATAGATTTTTATTTTTGATTTTATTTCAATAAATGATATAATAAAATATGAATTTTTGGTTGTAAAATTTATGTTTTATTATGAATGACTTAGACCCTTTATTTGTTTTTTTAATTTTATTCGAATAGATAATATAATTATATACTAAATTATGATTTTTTAAGAAAAAAATTAGATTTTTATTTTTAATTTTATTTCAATAAATGATACAATAGAATATGGATTTTAATTGTAAAATTTAAAATATTTGATATTTTATCTTTAATTAAAATATATTTTGTCTAAATATAACATTTTAAACTTAAGAAGTCTAAATATTATACGCCTATAAATTTTAAGGAGTTTGAGTGTAAGTTGTTAATAAATATATTAACGGATATTGACGGTAAGGATCTAAGTATTATGCGCATACAAATCTTAAAAAATCTGTATATAATATTTCAAATATTATAGAATTTAAATAATTAAGTAATAAATCTCATAGGATATAAGTATTATTCTCCCTTTTTTGGTTTTTTTTTTTTGGGGGAGGTGGTGAATAGAAACTCAACCTTCAAGAGAGTTTGCATTGGCGTTGAAGAAAACACAAATTCACTACCTTGGATTCCACCTCTACAATTTCTTATGCTTTGTACTCTTTTAAAACGTTTAGTTTCCACTCTTATTAAAACAATGAAAGGGCCTTCACGGCACTATCATTATTTATAAGAGATTAAAAGAATCCTATTACTATTATTGATAAGCTCAACACATCATTTACTTATTCAATTGAAAAATGTTGGTGGTTTAGTCGAGGACTATGTAGCAATTGACTGGGAAAGTTTTTTAATTTCAAATACCAAGATTCAAGGCTAAATTATTAAATGAAAAATAAATCCGATAACATTCAACCTCAACAAAAAATGGACAATGCGGTACAAAATAATATTTATGTTGTATAATTCAACTCAATCATATTAAAGTAAGACATAACGTTCTTTTAAATTTCAAAAATTATTTATACTCGATTGATTCTACGTTAAATTTCTCATCAATTCGTCTTTAATTTTAAATTAATACTATGTGGATTTAAAAACTTGATCTAATGTGTTGATATAATGATGTGGTTTAAAAAGAATCATTAAATCAACACCAATTTTCAGTATTTAATGGGGCCTACAATCAATCCAAATGTCACAGTGAATAAGGTTAATAAGTTATATTAGTAAATTAGGTCTCAATAATATTGCTCTTAATTTTATAAGCTCAGTTCATATCATCTCTAATCTTTTTATAGAATTAATTCGTTGGAAGAGTCAAAAATAGTTTTGGGTTAGGACATATTATCATTTACATCTAATTGTGGTACTAAACATGTGCCACTAAATTATTCAAAATCCATGGAGATCAGCTATGCAATTATTTCTAGAAAATCAAGATAATATATTAAATTCATTTATTTTCAATTCGAAAAAGAAAAAAAAACATTTGTTTTACTAGGTTAGCAGGTAATAGGTCACTACTTGTTAAAAAATTTACGATTAATTGCACTAGTGGTCTCCAATGTATGAGATTTTTCTCATTTTAGTCCATAGTATTTTAATAGCATCATTTTAATCCTTAAAATATTGAATACATTTTTATATGGTCCCTCAATCAGACAGTGTCTAGATTGTTAACGATTGTTTTATCATAAACTTGTCACGTAATATCTAAATATTTGAAAAAAAAATAATTTGAATAACTTTTAACCAAATTTAGGTGAAAGAGCTATCAAAGTTACACATTTTTTATCATGAGCTATTCAAATTTTGGTCAAGAACTATCCATATTACATATTTTTTGTTAAGAACTACCCAAATTTTGGTCAAGATCTACCCAAATTATGTATTATCATATTTAGGTATCACATGATAAGTTTATGATAAAAAATCGTTAGTAATTTAAATGTTATCTATTTGATAGACCGCATAGAAACATATTCAATACTTTAAGAATCAAAATGATATAATTGAAATATTGGATACCAAAATGAGACATATTCTATACTTTAGTAATCTCTAGTACAATTAATCAAAAAATATATCATTACGCAATTATTTTAAAAATTAAAACGGAACAATGTATCATTTATAAGTATAATGACTTTTCTTTTTAAGCCTCTATTCATACTGGGGAGGGAGACTTGGCAATACTCAAACCTTGCACCAAGAGATAAGGGGGGAATAACACTAGAGATATGTCATTCCTCTCTGCTCAAGTATAATGACGTTTTTCTGACTAAATGATAAGGAGAATGGGGGATAAGATGGCTTAGTACTCACCCATCCTAGATCTAACCAAATTTAGTGGTCAAGTTGCGTATTAACTTTTCAATAGTTGCATGCTTGTTGACGTTTGCTTATCTATATATTTTCCGTAAGTATTTGAGTATTTATTACGTAGACTAGGCAGATATTCTTCACAATGACATTTTACATGTCCCTACCACAAATAGTGACACATTTGTCATTAGTAGCTAAGATTATAAACATTATTATGCTAAGGGTAAAATATATTTTTGGTCCCTTTACCTTTTTAATTTGTATCACTTTCGTCCCATCAAAAAATGGCCGTTGAAATCTACTAATGAAGAGTATCAGCNAAATTTTGGTCAAGAACTATCCATATTACATATTTTTTGTTAAGAACTACCCAAATTTTGGTCAAGATCTACCCAAATTATGTATTATCATATTTAGGTATCACATGATAAGTTTATGATAAAAAATCGTTAGTAATTTAAATGTTATCTATTTGATAGACCGCATAGAAACATATTCAATACTTTAAGAATCAAAATGATATAATTGAAATATTGGATACCAAAATGAGACATATTCTATACTTTAGTAATCTCTAGTACAATTAATCAAAAAATATATCATTACGCAATTATTTTAAAAATTAAAACGGAACAATGTATCATTTATAAGTATAATGACTTTTCTTTTTAAGCCTCTATTCATACTGGGGAGGGAGACTTGGCAATACTCAAACCTTGCACCAAGAGATAAGGGGGGAATAACACTAGAGATATGTCATTCCTCTCTGCTCAAGTATAATGACGTTTTTCTGACTAAATGATAAGGAGAATGGGGGATAAGATGGCTTAGTACTCACCCATCCTAGATCTAACCAAATTTTGTGGTCAAGTTGCGTATTAACTTTTCAATAGTTGCATGCTTGTTGACGTTTGCTTATCTATATATTTTCCGTAAGTATTTGAGTATTTATTACGTAGACTAGGCAAATATTCTTCACAATGACATTTTACATGTCCCTACCACAAATAGTGACACATTTGTCAATAGTAGCTAAGATTATAAACATTATTATGCTAAGGGTAAAATATATTTTTGGTCCCTTTAACTTTTTAATTTGTATCACTTTCGTCCCATCAAAAAATAGCCGTTGAAATCTACTAATGAAGAGTATCAGGTGAGGTACATGCATCTCACATGATTACAATTGAAGCGCATTCTTCGAAAATTTTAGGAGTTAAAGTGACACAAATTAAAAACTCAAAGGACTAAAATAATATAAGTTATCAATTTGAGGGATCAAAGTGACCCCCTCAAGTGTGGTCACGTAAATATCTCTGTTAGTCAATTCAAATTGTCACTTTCGATGGGGATCAAATTGACATAATTCAAAGATTAGGGACCAAACTAACATAAAACACATACTTGAGGGATTATCGACGTATTTTTCCCTTATGCTAATATTCATGCCCAGAGGAAAACAGCAAACCATATAGTGTAACACTGTCTGTAACACTCTGATGTTTGGCATTATCCAATGTATCTATTTAGCAATGTCCCTTGCAACATAACCTAGAAAGAATGCATAAATGCAAGGGACAAGGCATCATCTATTTAATTGATCATGAGTAAATATTTACTTGAGGTCGGATTTAGAGAAGTGTTGAACTTTTTAACAGATATTTTGCTCGCGCAAGTACAACAATGACCTGTTTAGAGCTGATTTTTTTGAATGTGAAACAGATGTTTGAAAAATAAAATAAAAAAATCAAAGTTAAAAAAGTTATTGGAACCATTTGGAGTGTTTATGAAAAAGTCGATTTTTTCTTAGAAGTTCTTGAATAAGCCTCATTTTTTCAGTTTTTTCTTGGTGTTGATATAAGTTGTTTTTGCTCAAAACACTTATGGAAATGCCGTCCAATAAGCCCGAGTCCAAATAGACTAGATTTTTTTCTTCTAAAATAAAGAAAGATGAAGTTTTAAGTCAATTCTAAACCGACCCAAGTAAAGTTCACCTAATAGGGCTACCTGATTGACACTCTTAACCTAATGATGACTGACATAAAACCATGAACTCTTTTCAGCCTTGGCTTAGGAATAATTTAGTGTTTGAATTTGAAGTAAATATCTAAACTTGTTGGAGTGAGAATAGCCCACTAATATCCACAAAGGCCAAACTGCTTCTCAACAACTCATAGTTGACATCAAGATTCCAGCTATCAAAAGCCCCAAGAACTTAAACAAAACTTTGCTTGTTCAATTGCCCAATTATTTATTAGCATAGACTTTCTTGAAGAGGCATCACCCATCTGTGATGTTGTCAATGCTTTCCCGAATAGCACTTTGAGAAGCGAGAGAGAGAGAGAGAGAGAGAGAGAGAGAGAGAGAGAGAGAGAGAGAGAGATTTTATTAAGGTACTTGTCTAGATTCAATTGATTAAAAATGTATTTTAATCATTTTAGGAGTTGAGATTTCATGAGTTAGTTCATACATCAACTGCCCCTTAACAAAGCTCAGACAACAGAACTGTTTGTCAAATGGTGTGCCATTAATGTTGGGAATTCATACTAATTTATGTGGGTTTGGGAATCCATACTAATTTATGTGGGGATAGTTTTGCTGTTTAAAATTGACTTACTTAATAGAGATAGTTTACCATTTGTTGGTGTAATGATAAGTCATATCTATTTTGGGTTGTCTTTAACTCCCATTTAATTTATCAAGCACAATTTAATTCACGGGATAACACGACTTTTGCTTTGCTTTGAAAGTACTGTGGTGACGGGACTACCCTTCTGGGTTAATAGTTATGACTCAGATCAAACATTTCACAATGAGAGGGCTCTCATGGTCACGTCCAGATAAGATTACTACTTACTGGTCGCCCTCTCCTTTTTTTATTTTCCAAAAAATAAAAAAATAAATAAAGATAGTTTAGTATCATGATGGAAGAGAATTCATTAATGGCAACTATGATTTGTTCAATTTAGCTTTTTTTTTTGGAAGGAAAAAAAAATGAAAATGTGTACCCTTGTCCGTGTTAGAATATTTTAATAAAAATAATTACTCTTATCATTTTATTGGAGAAACTCAATCTCACATCGACTAAATTATTAAAAGAACTTAAGTTTATATGCTATATAGTAGTGCTACATAGTCATTGAGCTAAATGAGAACTTGAAATTATTACGTGTGCAAGGATATAAAGAGCGGAGTAGATGCGAGTTTTTGAATTTCAAGAGTTTAATAGCTATATCTTAGCTGTCAATATAATGAGATGTTTCGGGCCACCAAGAAATACACCTATTTTTTTTTTATCATCTTTCTCCCAGCATAAGCNAGCTGTCAATATAATGAGATGTTTCGGGCCACCAAGAAATACACCTATTTTTTTTTTTTATCATCTTTCTCCCAGCATAAGCTTTTTAGGCAAAATGAAAAAGTGCAATGTGAAACTTCTATTTCATTCGATTGTGCAGATCGGTGTGAAATTACAGTCAATTAGGTTAAGTTATTATATCTTGTGGACGACACATTATTACTTATTGTACCAAATTTCTTCTAAGAGAACAATGTAGTCTGTACCTCATCTTACCGTTTACTTGATTTTTGAATTCATATTTCCACCAGCACGTGACATAATGCCCTCTGAATTTTCACTAAATAAAGCATAATTAATGTGAAGATAGCTTGGATGAGAAGGTACCAAATGTTAAAAAAAAAAAAAACTTGCAAGATTACATTGCAATCTTAGAGAGAATCCCTATAAAAAAGTAGCATTTTCAAAATAAAGGCAACAATGTTGGTCCTCTTCGAGAGTCCTATTGTATCCTCTTTTGGACTTGTTTTCATCCTATGTGCAATAATCCGACTGCTGTTATTTTGGTGGTTTATATTTCAATTTGTTAATAATTTAAAATTTGATTCAAAAATCTAAGCCGATCTAAATTATTTAATTAATTAATTTTTAACAAATTATACTTAAATTTCAACTAAAATTTGATAAATAATTACTTATTTTTTTTAATAGTTATATAAAAATATATAAATAATTCAGATCGGATCAAATATATGTGTATCCAGAATCCGAATATGTAAAATGTAAGATATCGAATTTGAATCCGAAAATTCAAATCCATTTCTAACTAATTGAATTTGGATTCGNGGTTTTTTTTTTTTGGGGGAGGTGGTGAATAGAAACTCAACCTTCAAGAGAGTTTGCATTGGCGTTGAAGAAAACACAAATTCACTACCTTGGATTCCACCTCTACAATTTCTTATGCTTTGTACTCTTTTAAAACGTTTAGTTTCCACTCTTATTAAAACAATGAAAGGGCCTTCACGGCACTATCATTATTTATAAGAGATTAAAAGAATCCTATTACTATTATTGATAAGCTCAACACATCATTTACTTATTCAATTGAAAAATGTTGGTGGTTTAGTCGAGGACTATGTAGCAATTGACTGGGAAAGTTTTTTAATTTCAAATACCAAGATTCAAGGCTAAATTATTAAATGAAAAATAAATCCGATAACATTCAACCTCAACAAAAAATGGACAATGCGGTACAAAATAATATTTATGTTGTATAATTCAACTCAATCATATTAAAGTAAGACATAACGTTCTTTTAAATTTCAAAAATTATTTATACTCGATTGATTCTACGTTAAATTTCTCATCAATTCGTCTTTAATTTTAAATTAATACTATGTGGATTTAAAAACTTGATCTAATGTGTTGATATAATGATGTGGTTTAAAAAGAATCATTAAATCAACACCAATTTTCAGTATTTAATGGGGCCTACAATCAATCCAAATGTCACAGTGAATAAGGTTAATAAGTTATATTAGTAAATTAGGTCTCAATAATATTGCTCTTAATTTTATAAGCTCAGTTCATATCATCTCTAATCTTTTTATAGAATTAATTCGTTGGAAGAGTCAAAAATAGTTTTGGGTTAGGACATATTATCATTTACATCTAATTGTGGTACTAAACATGTGCCACTAAATTATTCAAAATCCATGGAGATCAGCTATGCAATTATTTCTAGAAAATCAAGATAATATATTAAATTCATTTATTTTCAATTCGAAAAAGAAAAAAAAACATTTGTTTTACTAGGTTAGCAGGTAATAGGTCACTACTTGTTAAAAAATTTACGATTAATTGCACTAGTGGTCTCCAATGTATGAGATTTTTCTCATTTTAGTCCATAGTATTTTAATAGCATCATTTTAATCCTTAAAATATTGAATACATTTTTATATGGTCCCTCAATCAGACAGTGTCTAGATTGTTAACGATTGTTTTATCATAAACTTGTCACGTAATATCTAAATATTTGAAAAAAAAATAATTTGAATAACTTTTAACCAAATTTAGGTGAAAGAGCTATCAAAGTTACACATTTTTTATCATGAGCTATTCAAATTTTGGTCAAGAACTATCCATATTACATATTTTTTGTTAAGAACTACCCAAATTTTGGTCAAGATCTACCCAAATTATGTATTGTCATATTTAGGTATCACATGATAAGTTTATGATAAAAAATCGTTAGTAATTTAAATGTTATCTATTTGATAGACCACATAGAAACATATTCAATACTTTAAGAATCAAAATGATATAATTGAAATATTGGANAATTTAAAATTTGATTCAAAAATCTAAGCCGATCTAAATTATTTAATTAATTAATTTTTAACAAATTATACTTAAATTTCAACTAAAATTTGATAAATAATTACTTATTTTTTTTAATAGTTATATAAAAATATATAAATAATTCAGATCGGATCAAATATATGTGTATCCAGAATCCGAATATGTAAAATGTAAGATATCGAATTTGAATCCGAAAATTCAAATCCATTTCTAACTAATTGAATTTGGATTCGAATTTAAATCAGAGTCAAATCATAATCCAATATATTAACAGACCTAATTATAATAGTTGGCTATTTATCGTAATAGTAATGTGTATTAAAAAAAGGAATAAATTTTTTATGTTTATTATTCAACCCCTTGTTTATGATAGTATAATCTATCTATACTACTTATAAATGTCAGCATCTGTGAAAAATTTTTGATTTCATATTTTATTCCTAATTATTATAATAAATTCAATTATACCCGCTTATATACTTTCATCAAATTTTTATTTTTTTACTCATATTTGATTTTCAACTTATTTTGTATTCTTTTATAAGAATTTTTAAATTCTTTTAAACTCATTTATTCGTAATATAGTTATATTTAATTTGTTGTATCTATATGAAAAAATAAAATCTTATATATGTTAAATTATTTTACACATGAAGTTATCAGATCGAATTTTACCATCAAATATATATTATATTTTATTTTTTAGTATGTAATTATATAATAATATTATAAGCGAACTAATCAATCTATTTAACAAAATAAAAATTAATAATTTTATAATATAATTAGATATACAAATACCTAAAAAAGTTAGAGAAATACTTAAATAAATATAATTAATATTTTCTATAAAAAATATATTTACGTGTAATGCACGTCGTGCATTGCTAGTAAAACTATAAATGTATGATATCACAAACTAAAGGTGTCGCTCTTGCTATCCCCCTTGTTTCAGCTCAAGAAGTAAACTCATTTTGAATTTTCACTAATTGTTTTTTTAATACATCTCCTTAACATGAATAAAAAATGAATTGAATTTACGTCAATTACAATTTTTTTGATTTTGATGCAATCAATCCGTTTAATTTGTATCATTTAGATTTTTAGTTGATGTGAATCATGTGGAATGAGTTTAATTATCACTTAGCAATNTTGATTTTGATGCAATCAATCCGTTTAATTTGTATCATTTAGATTTTTAGTTGATGTGAATCATGTGGAATGAGTTTAATTATCACTTAGCAATAGGTCTAGTGGGTAACAATTCTTATTTTCTCATTCAATATCTGGGTTTGAATCACCACAACCATGATAATTCGATGAGGATAAACCTACTTTTTAGTGCCTAAAGTACTTGATGATACTTTTGCTTCGGTCCNTTATTTTCTCATTCAATATCTGGGTTTGAATCACCACAACCATGATAATTCGATGAGGATAAACCTACTTTTTAGTGCCTAAAGTACTTGATGATACTTTTGCTTCGGTCCGATGTAGGTGCGGTTCAGTTTCTTGCGGATAATTTTGAGAAGCAATATTTCCTAGTGAATATATGAATTGAATTATCAATATATCTATTTTTGAATAAAAAAATGAGTTTAATTTAGAAAGAAGAGAATCTTAGTTTTGAGCTTTTGGTGTACGGATTATTCTTATCAATTAAAACACATCAAAAATATAAATGACACAACTTAAAATCACGTAATTCAAATATAACATGAATTTGAAATGACTTAATTGTTACACAAAATTTGTATCTAAAAAGTCTTTTGCCGTTATTATGATTTGAGAGAAAAGTGGTAATGTGTCTTACTCTCAATTTTGAAGAAACCCTTTTTAGACTCACACNTATGATTTGAGAGAAAAGTGGTAATGTGTCTTACTCTCAATTTTGAAGAAACCCTTTCTAGATATGATGTATTTGTTGGACAAATGAACACTAGTCATCATTTTAAGTCGGGGTGGTCAAAGGAAGAGTGAACAATAATAATCAAAACTCGTTGTGCTTTTCGACAATATGGTGAGTATGCTTTCAATAATCGTATTTGCATCATGTTTTATAAATTCACTCTAATTATATAATGAATTTCTATTAAACAATCCAAATTCGATAAATTAAATATTTGAAATTTGATCAAATTCGTAAGTCAACTAAAAATGTTAACAAATTACATCTTAATTTTGATTTAATTTTATCAAATGAACAGTCAATTTTATCATATACCTATCTATACATACATATTATAGTAAGATCAATTATGATATAATATTCAAATTTTGAGTTAATAAAGTATTATACACAATTGATTAGGACTCAGACAATCGGGCAATAATATCAATTTATTATGACTAATCAAATTCAGAATCGAATCGGATTTATATTAAAATTTAATCTATTTATATACCTAAGTTTTTAAAGTCTGAAAGATTCTCATTTCATTTTTCATATATGAAACTATTCCTAAATTTTTAAACAAGTTTTCAATGGGTGCAAGTTTTNCATTTCATTTTTCATATATGAAACTATTCCTAAATTTTTAAACAAGTTTTCAATGGGTGCAAGTTTTCAATAAAGTTTGTAAATTTTACTTAAAATTTTAGAAATTCTACCAAAATTTTTTTTTAATTATAATACAGTCTTGTCTTGATTCCGTCAACATAAATTTTAATAATTTCTTGAGACAAGGTAGCCGGTATACGGCACGACACATCAATGACCGTTGACGAAAAAAAAAAAAAAAGCCGCCATTGTGACACAGACCCCCAGCGGGCCCCATCTGCAAGACCTGGTTTGGTTTAGTCCATGTCATGTATATTATAAATTTACGTCAGATTAGGCCATTAATTCTATTTAATTAGAATTTAAATTCCAATTCAAATCCAACCTCGAATTAGAATTCAAATATGTTTGAAATCGAAAACCCGGTAATCCGCTCCTAATATATATACCTTACTTTTAACTTAATTTCATATTGTATTTTTATATATTTTTTTTTGTGTATATAAATATTTTGGAGCAGAGTGCAATTGTATTATATATATATTAGTATATGTAAGTTTGAATTATTAAATATGTTAAGATTTAAATTTGAATAATGGATTCAAAATATTAATTCATACCCGACTAATTCGTTTCGGGTTTTAAGCGAAGTCGGGCGATCAATCGGCCTGTATAGTGGACTTATTGGGCTTTTGTGACTAGGCTTGCTGGAGCCCAGAAATAATGGTCGTGGGCTAGTAACTTTTGAGGTGATTTGTTTTGGGCTCTACCTCAGTTTTGAAGTAATTGTTTGGGTAAATTGCATAAATACCCCCTGAACTATGCTTTTTATTTCAAATTGCATCTTAAAATTTTAATTATTTTAATTTTTATCCACAACTATGTAATTTATTTCAATCGACCCCTTTTTTTAATATTAATCATTAAATAAAACAGATTTCGTTAAGATTAACCGTTAATGAGAAAAATTCTATTAAGATTAATCGTTAATTTATCTCATTTATCGATTTATCTTAACGGAATGAATTGATTGAAGGAAATTATATAATTTAGGGAGCAAATTAAAACAATTAAAAATTTAGAGAACAATTTAAAACAAAAATAATAGTTCATAGGAAGAGGAAGTTGTCTATATATATATATTTTGGTATTGTACCTTCATTTACAACATCTGGGTGCTTTTAGGATTGTTGTGGATGTTTTTATCATTATTGTAGTACTAAAAAAATAATAAAAATAGTTATCACAACAGCGATACAAATAACAAAAAAGTGATAAATCACTCATAAAAGTGATGATTTTTTTTTGTACCAAAAAAAATTATAAAAATAATTAACCCAATAACTCAAAAAAAAATGATAAATTTTTTAGTTGTGAAATGACTCACAAAAATTATGAAAACACCTATTAAAATAGTAAAAGTTGGAGGTAAAATACCAATTTTTTTTAAAAAAAATGATCCAGTGTATAAGACTTTTATTACCGAAAGTTTAGGGGTTAAATATATGCCAATCTTACCCTTTCATGTGGCAAGTTTATTTCTATGCCTCAATCCTTTAATGTTCAAATCACAATAAAATACTGGTATCGTTGTACAAATACTTACTCTCACCACCTAAAAGGAGACGTGAGAGAGAATATTTATATTTTGGATGGATTCCTTTCCCTCTTTTTGTGGTGCTGGTAGGTTTTTCAATAAATAAAATTTTGATTCAAGTACAATTTGAATAAGACTTTTGATTGATTATTCAAATTTGAATCTATTATGTTATGTTTCAGTGATATAAAATTTAGATATAACAATATGTGGTTCAATTGTATCTCAATCCAATTAAAATTCAGATTGAATCAAATTTTTAAGTCGAATTTTCTATTTGTATTAGATTCGAATTTGAAAGGAAAAAATGAAATTCGTTTAAGGATCCAGATCAAATTTGGATACGAGTTTCTAACTAGATTGGGATTTGGACTAGATTAAACTCGAGAGGTCAATAGGCGGTATTCATTGGAAGCCAAAAGATAAACAAAATTCAAGAAATTATTATGCTCTAATGTATGTTGAGAAAAAAGATTACAAAGGGATGTTATAGGACCGATTATCAATCAAGTCATATCATGTCGTATTTGAATGATGTCATTTATGACTCATATCAAATGTTAGATAATTCTAAATCGATTTGTTTGATTAATGGTTTATGACAATCTGACACTAATTCTAACAATTTCAATTAATATGTCATATTCAAATTGAGAGGTATATGTTGTGAAACAAAAACTCATGACAATGACCCATTTTTCTTTGAACCAAACCTGCCACCAACTTCCATGGGTCCCCCACAATGTAAAAATCACCTCTTAATTAGTTCATAAGCTAGCAAAAATATGTAAAGAGAGAGAATATAATTTGGTAAAGATTCATAACATATCACATCAAAAAAAAAAGTAGCAAATTTTATTTTCCAATACTGATTGAATAATTTTTCATTTTAAAATCAAATAATAATTGTGAAGGATCTACCTCCCCCTTACCGGGGATATACCTTATTCCAAGAGTAATCCTCCCCATTATCGGGGATATCCCGCTCTCCATCAAAGGATTTCGGCTAACTTGCGGATCAAACATCCACAGTAGCTTTTACCTCTGTCCCACACCGAGGAAAGAGTCGTCTCCCCACCCCCATATAAGCCGAAGCACCATATGAGAGCACTTTGGCTTATATGGGGGTGGGGAGACGACTCTTTCCCCGATGTGGGACAGAGGTAAAAGCTACTGTGGACGTTTGATCCGCAGGTTAGCCGAAATTCTTTGATGGAGAGCGGGATATCCCCGATAATGGGGAGGATTGCTCTTAGAATGAGGTATATCCCCGGTAAAGAGGAGGTAGATCCTTCACATAAAAGGCGCTACTTGGGTACTACTCTCATATGGTGCTTCGGCTTATATAGGGATGGGGAGACGACTCTTTCCCCGATGTGGGACAGAGGTAAAGGCTACTGTGGGGGTTTGATCCGCAGGTTAGCCGAAATCCTTTGATGGAGAACGGGATATCCCTGGTAATGGGGAGGATAACTCTTGGAAGGAGGTATATCCCCGGTAAGAGAGAGGTAGATCCTTCACAATAATTATTCACCGTTGACACAAATCCGAAAGTAAAAGTTAAAACTTATTCAAGAAAAAACAATGTTGCATAATGCTGACTTGATTCATCACTGTCATTAATTTAATTGTGGGTCTCACTATTTATTGGAATCCACTACCCATTCAATAGTTATGATTGATTAAGTCGACAAATCAAGATAATATTTTAAGTCCAATTAAGATTTTCCTTGAAAAACATCAGCAAAAGATTGACAATAGGTTAGGGACATCATTTTAGTCTTCAGTTTGGACCATATTTGGCTGTGCTGATGTTATTTCACTGACTCTAATGGGTGATAAAGACGGGTAAGACTATAATTTCGAAAAATTATTTTTTTATATTAGAAAATAATTTATAATTTTTTTCGGTTATATTACATTTGTTTAGGTCAAGTTATAACAAAATATTTGGGGTCAATCTTACTATTTTTTGTTGTAACGTGATCCCATGTAGCTATAATTTGATCGAAAAACTTGTAACTAAATCTAAAAAAAATTGTAACCTTGGGTGTCTTTCCTCCTTCAATGCATAGTCTTAACCTAAAAAGACATATTTTCATATGGGTATGAAATAAATCCTATAGGAATTTGTTCCTTTCAACTCTTTTAATTCTTATTCATTAGTGGAGAAGAAATCTTTTGCTTCCATGGTTTTAGAAAATACAAATCAAGGAGAAGGATAAAAAAATTTTTCGTCAAGGTAGAGATTTGTTGGATAGTGCCTCAATTACCAAGTTTATCGAGGAAAAGATTTTATCCAATTCGATGTGTTTTGATTTATTTTCTTAGATCATCTAATTGCTTATCATCTAGTGTAGTTCGCAATCATGTTTTCTTCCCTTTTCCACCACCAAGTCGGAAAAATCAGTCTCCCCAAACCAGTTTTGATGCTCAGTTTTGTATTATTTCTCTTCGTGTGAGAACTTTGTGTAACTTCTTTTGCTAATAGTGAACTTTAGCCTTTGCGCTTTGCAGGCAGACTTACACTTTTGAACCGAGCCACCTAAGTTTTCGTGGTGATCTTGTTCATAATATGACGCCAACGACTTTAGAGTCTATACTCCTTTCCTCTTGAGAGTGCACAAATCCATCACTATACTTCAAGGATGCCAAGAAAGACTAAAAGGTATAAAGTCTTAGATACAACATGGCAAGAGGAAACAAGTAAAGTCACACTTAATATAAGCAATTAATACCTCTTTATACACTTCCTTGCTACACTGTGGAATATGACACAATACTATTTTAAGTAATTAATTCATCCTTATACACTTCCTTCCTAAACTTTGGAATATGACACAATACACAATTTTTTTCTTTTTACAACGGTCAGTGATGTCCGAATAAGTTTATGTACGCATCTTAACTAATCTCCTCTCAAGTTTGGTTAANATACAATACACAATTTTTCTTTTTACAACGGTCAGTGATGTCCGAATAAGTTTATGTACGCATCTTAACTAATCTCCTCTCAAGTTTGGTTAAAAACAGATCATCTACAATATACACACTCTTTACATATTTTAACTACACGAGATTTATAAATAAGAGTAGAATACGACCCAACAAATATTTTTTTTTTTCATGTGTTGGGATAAGAAGCCATCATGGCAATGCCACAGAGGCCTNAAATCATCTATAATATACACACTCTTTACATATTTAAACTACACGAGATTTATAAATAAGAGTAGAATACGACCCAACAAATTTTTTTTTTTTTTCATGTGTTGGGATAAGAAGCCATCATGGCAATGCCACAGAGGCCTTCCTTTGCAGCAACATCTCTTTTCATCCTTACCTAACCATTCTCACTCCAACCTGTGCCCCATGAATTCTTCACAAGCCAGTATTTAGTCCCATCAGTGGTAGTACCATACCCAACTGCCGTGACACCATGGTCAAGCTGTGTGTCACATGTCCCTGTAAAGACACCGCTCGAGTAAAATTGGAAATCATATCCACCAGAATCAATGGCAACAGAGACTGGTTGATTTGCAACTGCTTGCAATACAACCAATAGAGCTTGCAATTGCTTGCAATAGAGCTTTCTCACTATTAGATGGCACGTCTTCGTACCCAATTATCTTGGCTGCTGGAGTAGCTGCCTTCTTGGTATTACAAGTCCGTCCGGTGTATGGGTAATTAGACTTTGTAGTGAGCCCTTTGTTTTGTTTGATGAATTGGAAGGCAGTGTCCAGCAAACCACCTTGACAACCTTGATCATCACTTCTAACATCACAGTCCACAAGCTCTTGCTCGGATAGAGATACTAGCTTTCCAGTTGTGAGTTGGGTAATGCCTTCCATAGCTGCCACTGCTGAAAATGACCAGCAACACCCTACAAATCATAGCAACATAAGAAGAAGAACAAGAAACAATTGATTTAAGAACAGTTGGCTTTCTTATGTAACAGCAAGGTACACAAGGTCTCTTTGTTAAACAGCCCTCTACTCCAAAAATTTAACCTGATGGAGAGGGTGTAACTAGGGGCCGAGGGAAGCATGGGCCAGGTTGGGCAAGTGCCCCCCTAAAAAAAAAAATTTACTAGTTAAGTATATATATTATAAATTTGTATAATATATTATTTGTGCCCACTTAAAATCCAAGATAAAAATGTTAGGCCTACATTATTTTTTCAAAATAATTAAAAAATTAAACCCATTTAAAACAAAAAAAATTTGAGCACACGATTATCTACCCAAACTTATTAAAAAATCAAAATTTTAACATATTATAATTCACCTAAATCAATTAAAAAAATAAAAATTTTGGCCTAACATTAGGCCGAAGAAATCTATATAGATAGGGCCTATCCAAACAAACCTGAATTGATCTGGACCAACTGATTATCTCATTAGTGAGATGAATGTAGGCAAGGGCGGAGGGACATAGCTACCATACCCACCCTAAAAAAAAAAATTAAAAATTTCACCTTTGTATATGTATGATTTTTTATTAGGTAGTTGGAATTAGGCCGACTTTCATGATGAAAAATCAAAAATATTTGACCATTCTAATAAATTTGAACCAATTAAATCTTGTGCAAAAAAAATAATGGGGACACTTTTCACTTAAAGAAAGGTAAAAATATATTAAAAAGTTGCGACTAGTGATTGAATCTATTTTTTCAATAACTTTCATCTTATACTATTCATAATTGTTTGAAATTATTATAATTTTTTAAATTTGATGCGACTTTGTTTGAAATTGATTACTATTAACTTAATTATTTATATAGAGAGATATTTTCAATAACATTATTAATAACATTATCATACAATAACATTATCGTACAATATTTTCAAAGTATGAAAAGTTATCAAGGTCCACAGTACATGGTTGTAATTAACCTCATTTTCACAAAGGGTTATAATTAGCCTTTTTTTTTTAGTATTGTTTTTATAAACTACATATATTGGCGTTTGATCTTTTTGTATTTAATGAATCTTTAAATATGCAATACGATTTAAAAAAAAAAAGACATGTACAACAATACTTTTGTTGATTGGAGAAAAACGTCTATCCTTCTCTTCTATGTCTATGTAAACGCGCCCATAATGAGCCATCCATTGCTCGTGTCTGTCCGACATGGATTGCTCATCATTGAGAAGGCGAGAGGAAGCTTGAGAAGCCCAAACTCCGAATAGGATGAGCAAGGCTAGGCACAAATATGAGCACTGGTGTATAGAAGCCATGGTACTAAGAAGATTGAAGTGAATTTGTGTATAGCACAATGCCTAAAGGCATGCATGCATGGTTGGGCTTTTATACACAGATTTTGTGTAACTTAATCTTCTCTTGATAATGGTAGATTCCTACGTGCCTTGCAAAATGTTCTGATTTAGAACTCTCCAAGGTAGCACAAATCAGTTAACAGTTATTCTGATTAGTGTGTGTATGGTGGGTTGGGGGGGGAGGGGAGGGGGAGGGGCTTATACCTGAACTTCTGTACTCTTGTGAAACAATAGGTCATGGTCAGTATTATTAATTTTTTTTTTGGTGACTGGGAAATCGTCGCACGTATGCGTATCTGAACTTATGATTATAACACAAATTTCGGATAAATGACAGCATTGTAAATTACACACAGGTTAAACTTGGATTTTTTTATTATTCAAAACGCAATTATTCAATACGTTATGAATGGAAGTTATCAATACTTTATGATTACGAGTGTCTAACTCTTGAACATGATTCATTGGCGTGATAGGTTTAAGCAACGACAAAGTGATTGGTTCGAAATTGTCCTCATCCAATCATAGGCAGCAGCTGATTTCATTGCACTTTTACTCGTATGGAGCAATGAAAATGAAAGAACGACCGAAGGAGCAAGATACGGCCAAAAAGTCGGAGATTCCCGCGGAACAAACGTAGGCCTGTAGAACGCCATTCACCTAATAAGAAGTGTCTTTCTTGGCGAAGTGAGGAAGCACAGTTGCGTGCCTCTCCATAGTCCACAGGATCATTACTGGAGTAGCAATTGTTGGAGAAGACTACGGTACTGGGAGAAAAAAAAAATGGGTATCATACCTCCAATTTTTATAGTTTTATTGGGTGTTTTTAAAATTTTTATGAGTCATTTTACAACAAAAAAATTCATAACTTTTGTGGGTGTTTTACTTTTATGATAACTTGCAATCAATCCTAATATTTTAGGATCAATCGCAAAGTACCACAAAAATGGTAAAAATATCTACAAAAATTATAAATTGCAATTTGATATCAATTTTATTTTGTGCTTATCGTAGACTACTCCGCAATTGCTAGATGTCTTTATTAAGACTATATCACTTAACACGCTATTAGGATTTAAAGCGATCGTTTTGATGGTTTTAGGTTCCAGCGAACCTTGAACGTATCCGTAAATTTAGACTAGAAGGAGCCAAAAATACATAAACGGGTGGTCTTTTAAGCCTTTAGAAAAACTTAAGAGACGAGCCTATATAATTTGAAAATATTCGTAACTATAAGAATAATAAGAGATTTTTTTTTTTTA
>CAUOFW020001725.1:1220572-1279036 GCA_963454935.2 Ilex paraguariensis | reverse complement strand
ATCATACCTCCAATTTTTATAGTTTTATTGGGTGTTTTTAAAATTTTTATGAGTCATTTTACAACAAAAAAATTCATAACTTTTGTGGGTGTTTTACTTTTATGATAACTTGCAATCAATCCTAATATTTTAGGATCAATCGCAAAGTACCACAAAAATGGTAAAAATATCCACAAAAATTATAAATTGCAATTTGATATCAATTTTATTTTGTGCTTATCGTAGACTACTCCGCAATTGCTAGATGTCTTTATTAAGACTATATCACTTAACACGCTATTAGGATTTAAAGCGATCGTTTTGATGGTTTTAGGTTCCAGCGAACCTTGAACGTATCCGTAAATTTAGACTAGAAGGAGCCAAAAATACATAAACGGGTGGTCTTTTAAGCCTTTAGAAAAACTTAAGAGACGAGCCTATATAATTTGAAAATATTCGTAACTATAAGAATAATAAGAGATTTTTTTTTTTAATGTAGTGGTGGTGATTGCCCCCGGCCAATCCTTCCTAGATATGCATCAATGATTGGAAGAGAGGTTATCTTATTGCATCCTCAAGCTTATGTCTTTTATGCAGTAAGGTTAGCTAATCTTTCTACGTCTCATAAACATGCTATTGGGGGAGTGATTACACAAACAACAAATCCCGAGTTTATGTTGTAGTCACAAATTATTCACGATTCACCTTCATGATTATTCTGTTGAAATATAAATACTAAAGTTATACCATATTTAACAGTTTAAGTTTTTGGAGTAATTGTTTGTTTAGCATGATATCAAAGCAGAAGATCCTGCATTCAAATCTTACCATCACCCTAATAATTAAAAATATTTTCATGTGCTAAGCCTAAAATTTAGCCTACACGTGAGAGGGAGTGTTGAAATGTAAATATTTAAATTACATCGTTTCAAACAACTTAAAGCTTTTGGAGTAGATGTCTGTTTAATATGATATCAGAACAAGAGGTCATGTGTTTAAATTTTGCTACCACCCTAATTATTAAAAGATTTCCACCTGCTAGATTCAAAAATCTAGCCTATACGTGAGAGGGCATGTTGAAGTAGAAATACTTAATTTTTATCCTTTCAAGCAACTTAAGTTTTTGGAATAGATGATTGTTTAACATGGTATCAGAAGACGAGATCTTGTATTTGAATTCGCCGCCACTCTAATTATTAAAAAATTTATACGTGCTAAGTTCAAACTCTAGCCTACATGTGAATCGGCGTGTTAAAGTATAAATATTTTACACTTCCTCGAAACTTAAGCTTTTGGAGTAAATAACTGTTTAACATGGTATCAAAGCTGGTGGTCATGTGTTCAAATCTCACTGCCACCCTAAAATCTAGTCTACACATGAGAGGGCATGTTGAAGTATAAATACTTAACTTACACCCTCTCCAACAATTTAAAATTTTAAAATAGATNAAAATCTAGTCTACACATGAGAGGGCATGTTGAAGTATAAATACTTAACTTACACCCTCTCCAACAATTTAAAATTTTAAAATAGATCACTGTTTAACATACTCCTTTATGTTGACATCACTATTTCATCATGCTTATGAGGGGATAATAACTTAAAACACATCAATATCACTTGTAATTTCACTTTCATTTGACATCACATTGAGCCCCCTCCACATCAACAAAAAATGTTTGCTTATAGGAGTGATAGTAACTTAAAACACATCAAAATCACATAAAAACTAGTAAAATAAGATTCAATAAGATCCTAAGTATATATATTATTCATCAGAAACATCAAGAATCTTGCATGCTTCTCAGCAAACTTGTATTGAATGAGGATGTCCAAATCACTAGAGTTCCTCATAATGAAGCTACGACCTTTTCTTGCACTAGTAAATGTTATTATATTCTAAGTCACGTAAGCTGGTAAAGCAAAGTCTTATACGTAAACTAGCTCTCCCATAAGTTTGGATCAATATAGAGTTGTCATTATGCAGTGCATTCTAGTGAATGTATTTGATTGGCAAGAAATAAGATTTGTAATTGGTTGTATAATGTCGGGTTGCGTTGTGTGCTATGCCAACGTTGGAGGAGGTGAGACAGGTCGTGTTCTNATGTATTTGATTGGCAAGAAATAAGATTTGTAATTGGTTGTATAATGTCGGGTTGCGTTGTGTGCTATGCCAACGTTGGAGGAGGTGAGACAGGTCGTGTTCTCTATTGATTCAGATAGTCCGCCGGGTCCGGATGGGTTTTGTAGTCGCTTTTATTAATTTTGCTGGGACATTGTGGGAGTAGTTCAGGATTACTTCCGAGGTTTCTCCTATTCCTCGAGGATTCATGAGTACGTTGGTAGTACTTTTACCCAAGAATGAGTCACCTTCTACTTGGGCAGATTTTTGACTGATCAGTTTATGTAACGTGAGCAACAAGGTGTTGACGAAAATCCTCATTTCTTGTTTGTCGTCCTTGTTGGCGCGTATCATATCACCGACGCAGAGTGGGTTTGTGCCGGGTCGAGTGTTGTAGGACAGTGTACTTTTGGCTCAGGAGTTGATTCATGATTTGGGGAGAGGTTCCAGGGGTGGGAACGTGGTGCTGAAGCTAGATATGGCTAAGGCATATGACAGAATGTCTTGGACATTCATTCTCTAGATGTTGCGGGCTTTTGGGTTCTCTGAGGGCTGGATTTCTTTGGTTCGGCAGGCTATCTGGGGGCCGTGGTTTTTTGTGATGGTGAATGGGGTCAGTCAGGGCTTTTTCCAGTCGTAGGGGGGGTTATGGCAGGGTGACCCCCTTTCGCCTTGATTATTCATCATTACTGCAGAGTATCTGTCTCGAGTCTTGGACTCTTTGTATGGTCGGTTTCTGAGGGTGGCTTATAGTACAAGAGTTGGGGTTTCGGTTTTCCATTTGACTTTTGCTGATGACATTATTATTTTTGCTAATGGGTGCCGATCGAGCTTGCAGCGAGTTATGGGTTTTCTTCATCACAATGAGGCTGCCTCTAGTCAGTTAGTTAGTCAGGTCAAGAGCAGTTTCTATATCAGTTCGCGTGCCTCGCATTCTAGATAGGTGATTACACGGCAAACCACTGGTTTTCAGAGGCGTGACTTTTTGTTTATTTATCTGGGATGCCCTNAGATAGGTGATTACACGGCAGACCACTGGTTTTCAGAGGCGTGACTTTTTGTTTATTTATCTGGGATGCCCTATCTACTTGGGTCATCTCTGGATCTCGTACTTTGATGAGATGATTCGGAAGGTACGCGAGCGGATTTCTGAATGGGCGAATCACTTCCTCTCCTTTGGAGGTAAGCTCACTCTAATTCGTCATGTGCTCGCGTTGATGCCTATTCACTTGTTTCACGTATTGAGGCCTCCTGCGGATGTTATTCACCAGTTAGAGAGGTTGTTTACTCGTTTCTTGTGGGGTGATACAGTTACTCATCAAATGATTCACTAGTGTCACTGGGCTGAGGTATGTTTCCTTGTAGATGAGGGCGGCTTAAGGGTACGTTCTTTTTGTGACTTAGCAGAGGCTTGTGAGGTGAAGCTCTGGTGGAGTTTTCATGCTCAACAATCACTTTGGTCCACTTTTATGAGGGCCAAGTATTGTAGGTCCACCCATCTTGGGCTGATTGAGTTTCGTTACCCAGTTTCACCTCTTTGGAGGCGGTTGTGTGGGATTCGATCCATGGCTAAACGGAGGACCAGATGGTTAGTACGGTCTGGTGAGGTCAACTTTTGGTATGATTGTTAGTTGGGAGATTACCCATTGGCTTTACTATATCCGGGGGCCGCTTCTAGAGTTCCTGTTTCTGCTTACTGAACGGGTCGACAGTGGGACAAAGGCCGATTGTTGGGGGTTTTACCTTCTTCAGTTGTTGAGCAGATTGTGTAGATTCCGATTCCAGAGCAGGGGTAGATCAGATGAGGTGGAGGTTGTCTTTGGATGGGGATTTTTCATTGAGGATTGCTTGGGCTGATATTTGGGGTGTGGCTCTAGTTCAGGCTGGGTTTTCTTGTGTCTAGCAGAGACATATTCCGACTCAGATCTTCTTCTTTATGTGGCGGTTGTTTCATGTTTCCTGACCACAGATGATGGCTTAGAGAGACGGGGTTTCCATGTAGTATCCCANTATGGCTCTAGTTCAGGTTGGGTTTTCTTGTGTCTAGCAGAGACATATTCCGACTCAGATCTCCTTCTTTATGTGGCGGTTGTTTCATGTTTCCTGGCCACAGATGATGGCTTAGAGAGACGGGGTTTCCATGTAGTATCCCAGTGTTTGTGTGGTGGGGCTGTTGAGACTCTTAGGCATATTTTTCTAGATTGTCCGCTTGCAATTCAGGTGTGGGGTCATTTTTATCAAATGTTTGGGATTAGATGTTGGCTGTTTCAGTCTCCTTATACTTTGATGCTTCATTGGCGGCGTTGTGCTCCTTCTGCAGGTCACGTGCGGGTACTGCTATCGTGCTTCATTCTGTGGCAGCTATGGAAGGCACATAATGCTTATAGGTTCGATGGCTAGGCCTTTTAGGTGCCCGTTGTGATTCAAAGGGTTATAACCGATATGTAGTTTGTTAGGCTTGCTTTTGGGTTTGCTCCTAGTCAATTGCGTTGGGATGAGTCAATTGAGTTTGTAGGTTCTCTTAGGGTCTTGGTTTCTCGGCCTCTACCTCTTCGCTTGGTTGCTTGGACTCATTCTGTAGTGGGTTGTTTGAAGATCAGCGTTAACGGCTGTTCTAAAGGCAATCCAGGGTTGTCTGTGGCATGGGGTATTATTCGGGACCACCAGGGTCGGGTACTTAGGGCTTTTGGCTTGTTTTTGGAGCATCAGCCCATTCTGTATGTGGAGTTGTAGGTTGTTTGTGATGGGTTGGAGTTGGCAACAGATTTGGGAGCTTTAGAGTTGGTAGTTGAGTCAAATTCAGCTACAGTGATTTCTTGGGTTTCTTCTCAGGGCACTGGGTGTTGGGTTTATGCTTACCTACATGCTCAGATTCGACTTCTGTGTGTTTCTCTCTCGGCTCGCGTCTGCCATGTCCTGCGGGAGATGAATCAGGCTGCAGACTTCATGGCTAATTAGGCTTGATCTCAGCAGCTCAATTAGTGATTCCCTGATTCGTCATCCCTTCCTTCTGAGATTGCTGACATCCTTGCCTTGGACGCTCGACAGACTCCTCACGTTCGTCGTTGAGTTTTTATTTTAATTGATGTTTTATGTTATTTTGTTCCATGGGGATTCCCTACTTTCTATTTATTTATTTTTCATGCTTTTGGTGGTGAGTCACCACCTTGCTTTTGCTTTGACTTTCTTTCACTCTTGGAGGCTTGGCTCTATGTCCTCCTCCCTTGTACATCTTTCTTTTTAGTTATATATACAAGTAGGGGTTTTGCCAAACTCCCCATCCACTGGGTGGCTTTGAAAAAAAAAAATGAGACACAGTGGATCTATATTAAATAACATGAATTCCACTAAAACTTAGAATTTAGAAAAAGAGCATTACCACATAGTGAAATGCCTTGAACTCAAATTCGGACCAAAAGACCTCTTCCTCAAGATGCTTGGCTTCAATTCTGCAATAGTAACAACACCAATCCCCCCCAAAAAACTTGACAATGTGTGTTTTTTATGTTAGTACTTTAATTCTTTTCTGAATGATACTCATCATTTTATCAAAATCCATACAACTTATTTCAAATATCTAAGCATTAAGCTCACTTAGCCTAAGATTTTAAAATGTTGTAAATGTTTTAGTTTTTTTATTTTTAAAAAAGGAAAAGTGATAGCAAATTTTTAAGGACACTAAATAGAAATATTAATAGGACAAGAATGACATTAATAGGAATATCTGGGGTATAATTGACTTAACAGATAAAATAACCGTGAACAGGAATTAATATTTTAGCGACAAATTTCAATATTAAGAAAGTTAATAGTTAAAATGCATTCTCCACGTCTTACTACAAATCACATCTCTGAAGTCCGACGCAAGATTTCCTAAACCATCAGCAAAACTGATTGCCACTGCTGGAATAACATATGTGCATATCGAAGTATGTATAAATAAATTACATATGCATACATATTTTATAAAAGGGAATGTTAAGCATGAGCACCATGAATGAAAATATTCAAGAATCATCTTACAACCATATTCGAAACATAGTCAACAATTACTTCAATGGTGAAGAACCAACATTAATTAAACTCAGGCAAAATATAATTTATACCAATTCATAAAAAGCAAATACTTAAAGAGGATAAAATTGAAATTCCAACTCACCTCAAGTGAATGGCTTTGCATATGGTGCTTCAAATGAGAAAGCATTCGGAAACGAACCCTACAACAAATAGCATGAGTGTTTTGTATTGTATCGAACCCCACATGGTAGCGATCCAACTAAAATTTTTTATTCCAATGGGGACAACTGTGATCATGGTAGCTGCGGTAAAATAGGCACAGGTATCAACGCCTAAGTCTACAGTAAACATATGATGAACACAAACAAGAGATTTGCACCACATTCTTCACACATATTGAATTTCTTCCCTTCCTGTTCCCCATCTCCCTCAGCTTTTTGCTCTTTCATTTCGTCCTAATTAACAGCCAAGCAAAAAACCAACTTCGTAGTTATATTAACAAAAAAACTATTACTTACCCATAAGAAAAACCAAAACTACTCTTCTCATGTTAGTCTACCAAATACTGTAAAACAATTGTCAAGTTCAAATTCCACTAATAATTTGGCTTTTAAATTCAAAAGATGTATTATTTCAAATTATGAGCACCAGTTATGTTCATTGTTTAAATAAAGATTAAATCAATGACTTAGAAATCAACACAATTTGGAATAATTANATATTGTATCCCTAATCTTCATAATGATGCAAATGAAGAAGTAGAACTCTATCCTTAGTCACTTCCACTAGTCCACTAGTACTAGTGTTGTAAGTATTTTTATTTTCTGTATTGTAATTTATATTTTGTTCATAAAAGAAGAATTTTCCAATAGTAAAATTCATCACCACTCTTTATATTTACAGCTTGTGATTCTCCTATAATTCTCATGTCTTTCCGCACTTGTAATATTTTGGTTATATATATATATATATATAAGTTATTTTTTGTGTCTGAAGACACAAAATAATAAAAAAATTTGTTAACAATAAATATATTTATATTTACATCAAAATTAAATCACAAATATAGAAGAGAAAGAAAGAAATTTAAATACTTATTGTAGGGGTGAGTGGTGGTAGGCAGTAGTGGTAGTGGTGAAAAACGGTGATAGTTGTGGTGTGTGACGACAACTGTGGTGATGGTTGTGGTGGGTGACGACGACCATGGTGATGATGGCAGACGTGGGTGGCAACGGTGATGGTGGTGGTGAATTTTGGGTGACTATGGTGGTAATGACAGCCATGTGTGATGGCGGTGGTAGTGGATGTGGGTGGTGGTGGGTGACAATGATGGTGGTTGGCAGGGATGGTGGTGGGGTGACAATGGTGGTGGTGGGTAACGATGGGTGTTTCTAAACGACAGTGTGATGGGTGGTGATAAATGGCAATGTCGATAACGATGGTGTGCGGTAGGTGTGGTGACAGTGGGTGACAATGGATGGCGGTAGTGGTGGGCAATGACGAGTGGTGGTGGAAGGTGTGATGGGGGTGCTAATAGGGGCTAATGACGATGGTGGACGACGACAGGTGGTGGTGATTTGTGGTAGTGGATAGTGGTGGACAACAATGATGATGATAGGTGCTGACGGTGGACAACAGTGGTAGTATGATGATGGTGGTAGTGGTAATAAATATAAGAATGAGATGACGATGGTGGTAGGTAGTGACGATGGACGACAGTGGTGGTGGCAATCGATGATAAATGGCGATGGTGAAGGTGGGGTGGTGAGGGTGATGGTGGGGGCAGTGGCGGCGGTGGTGGTAGTGGTGATGGTCGTAATGGTAATGGTGGGGTAGTCGAGGTGGTAGTGGGGTGGTGGTGGTGGTGGTGGTGGTTGTAGGCGTGATGGTGAGACAATGGCGGTGGTGGTAAAGTGGCGGTAACAGTGGTGAAGGTTGTGGTTGGGTGGCTATGGTGGGGGTGGTGATAATGGGGATAGTGGTAGTGTGGCGGTGAGGGTGGTGGGGTAACGACAATGGTGGTGATAGCGACGGTGATGATGAAAGTGATTTTTGTTGTAGAGGTGGTAGTGGTGGTGGTGGTGGTGGGACAATGGGTATGGTGGTAGTGATGGGGCGGTCAGTGATGGGGTGGTAACAGTGGTGGCGACAACGACGATGATGGAGTGGCGACGATTGTGCTCACGAGGGTAGTGGTGATAGTGGTTGGGGTGGTGGTCAGGCGGTGGGGATGGTGATTGTGGTGGGGGTAGTTGTGGTAGAGGGGTGGCGGTGGTGGTGATAGTGGTGGGGATAGTAGGGCGGTTCCAAACACCCTCTTTTTTTTTTTTTTTTTTAAGTACTAATAAGAAGTTATAAGTATTTGAAGCATGTTTAAAAAGTTACCCCAAACACATTCTTAGTTGTCTATTTTTCCTATTAAATTTGAGATTTTAATATTAGCAGTCAGATTAACTTTAAAGTAAAATTTAAAGAGATCTCAATCGCGAAAAAGTAACAATCATTTTGTTTATCTTTTGAAATTTGAATTGTATTTTACTTTATTATATAAATATACTTTCGAGTCAAATAATAATAGGAATGTAATAAGGTAAAAATTAACAGGTACGCAATAATCTTCAAACAGTTACATTAAAACACAAATCGTCAGACAGGTACACTAAAACACAAATTCTCATACAGGTACATTAAAACATAGATAACTAATGTACTTTTTTCTCCATAAATACATATTATTAATGTACCTTCTTCTGCATAAATACAGATCGTTAGACATGTACACTAAAATATAAATCATCAGACGCTATCATAACGACCAAATTACTTGGTTCACAAGTTTGAATTTCAAAACTAATAGACAACATTGCAAAACCTCAATAACCAAAAAAAAAAAAACTAATTATATTTTGGACTGAAATCATGTGATGAGGGCAAAATGGGTAACGAAAACGAATAATAAACCAATCTTTTAACATTTGTGCCAACACAGGAACCTCATGCAAGTTTTTTCAAAAATTGAAGGACCTTTTTTTATACTAAAAATTCGATAAGACTAAAATTAGTTTACACACTAAATGGGAGACCTCAAACCTAATTTATTATTATTTTTTTGTGCAAATTTGGGTCAATATACAAACATAAAGAGATGTATAATACACTAACCCATACATTTAAAGAAAATGCCTCATTAATTTAATACATTACTTTATTTATTGAAAATTAATTATAATTGCCCCTAATTCCTTTTTTTGATAAATTAGTGGTTCATAACGTAGTTACACGAATAGATGTAAATGGTAAAATATGCTAACCCAAAAGCATTTATACCTTTTCAAAAAAATCAATTTTTCCGTTAGATTAAAAGAAAAATTACTATGAAATTTTCATAATAAAATTGTTCAATTGATGATTTCTAAGATTTATAACAACGACGTAGTGTCGCAAGTTAATATATGATGGAGTTAATATGATCATGAAAAAAATTCATTTTCTTTGTTTGTTCATATTTTGTTAATGCTGAATTGATATTGATTTTGATTTTTAGTAATTAAGTCTTGGATCATAATATATTTTTTGTATTTTAGCTTAGGAATTTTTTCATATGAAAATAACCCTCAATTCCATACTCATTAATGGAGGTCCATGATGGTTTTTTATACCAATTTGTTATTTTTTTCGCTCATAATTTTGTCCCCACTAAGATAGAGTTCTGAATCCACCCCAGTTTTTAGATACTGTATCTAATTAGACTTGGTTCATGTTCTCTTAAAGAAATTGGGTCTACTCTACAATTTTATTTATTTTTTGATAAAAAAAAAAAAAAACCGAACAAGTTCATGTTCTTTCAAACAATATTGATGTGACAAACTAACAATAACCGAACACTAATACTAATTCGATTTTTGTTCAAAAAAATATAAATCAACTTAATGCAACACGGGGAGAAAAAAATAAGAACTTGGTCAAGAGACATATTTTTTCACACAAAATAATCAATCAAATTCCATAATACTAGTATATGATTATTTATAATAGGCTAAATCTTTCATCGGAACAAAAATCACTCTCGTACTCAAACTCAATTCAAAAACCACCCTTATTTAAATAAATATTAAGCAAATAATCTACTAAATATTCTTTGATTCCTATCAATTACCCTTTGAACATTACATATTCATGTAAGATTGGTTGAACAAATGCTTGGTTTCTTCTAGAGAGGCGGCAATTTGATCATTTATATATGTACATTTTTTACTGTAAGAATGTTCTTTGAATGTACGAATGTTCTTTGGGAATGTTCTTTCGATTCCTCTAGACCTTGGCCGTCCCATTCTTAGTAACCATTCATGCACATCAACTTCGTAGACCTTGAAAACTCCGAAAAACAAATAACAATGGAGTTTTAGAGACCTTTACTGCCATGGCCGGCCTTGGCAGGCAGCTATATATACTTCTTTGCCTCCTCATAAATACACCCACCAACTATTTCGTGTCATGGTCTCCTGTGAAGACACCACTCGAGTAGAATTGAGTCGACATTTACACAACAAGATTGCTAATAAGAACGGCGGAGTTTCCTCGCCTTCGATGACCTTGTAAGTTAGTTGGATTGAAATTTCTCGCTAGTATGAATTGTTTTTGATGACTCGATACATTTCATATCATTTATAGTATCTTAGTGAGGTATTCACTTTGTAGTGAGTTCACTTTTTTATCACTTATCGGTAGAGGTGTCAACTCTGATCCGTTGATATGAACGATTAGAAAATTGATACGATTAATAAATACGTATAATAAATAGTTTAGACTAGTGTTTAATATTCAGAACACACTAAATATATATATTTTTTTCGTGGGTCTTGACATGAACATGACACAAATAACAATAGTACGACACGTGGGTCACACAAACATAACACGTTTGACCCCCTACTTACCGGTGTCTGGTGTTTTTGTTTGGTTGGTAAGTATAGATGAAGGAAATTTGAGATGTTGAAATTAGTTTATTTAAAAAAGTTATGATATCACTTATTGGAGGATAGAAAGTCAAATTATGCAATGTCCAATACTTGGAATTTATACTCACGTAAAAATTTTGAAACTTACCTTACTTGGAATTTATATTCACGTAAAAATTTTGAAACTTACCTTATTATTAGAGAAAACAAGTGAAAAAACGGAAGGATACTAGTTACTTTCGAGCCCAAGCCTATGGTTGCTTAGTAAGCTTAAGCGCACATTAATCTCTCCTCAATAAAAGCGAAATTCTTCGCCATCTACTTCAATGATACATTTTGAAACCATTTTTAAATCTCAAAGTTTTAGTCTCTTCCCACAAGTAGTAGTAAGTCAGGCTATCCCTCCTATGTGAGAGCCACATTGAGCACCGCTTGGAGGGAGCATTTAACTAGGATCATCAGTCACATGTTAAATAGAATATTTCTGATATCACTTGTTGGGAGATAAATAGCTTAGTTATATAAGATTGAGTATGTCAAAAAATTATACTCACTTGAAAGTTTAAGTCTTATAGGTAACGAGCCCATTTACATTACAATGTTAAAACCTTTTCATTTCTTCTTTCTCTTCGATGTGAAATTCTTATACTGGTTATATCTCAAAATCGCGATTCTGACGCTATACAAAGTAAACTTACAAGCCAATTGATGGAGCATTGGCAAGAAAGTTAGTCTCTCTTACTAAGGCAACAAAAGTGTACATGTCCTGGCTAGAATTGAAGAGGGACATTAGAAATTAATGGGCAACAAGGCAGTGTCTGCTGCAATTGGTGCTGCTTTTTGAAGACTTCCATTTTTACTCGAGTGGTGTTTCCACAGGAGAGTTTGGCACTGCGATAACACTAGTGATGAGGACTCATGATATGCCAGAGTTTTCTTACAATTCTTATGCCAATTAGCGGTAATTTTTTTGATATTTTAGAAAATGTTATTTGGACTTAATTTGGGGATCTAATTTACAAATCTTATTAACTGCAATTGTTGAATTAATACTTCCTCTAACATTAGAACTCTTAATCTAATCACTGAATTGAATTACGTTCCTGATTAGGTTATCAAATTAAGTTGTTATAGCATTGCTCATCCATAATTTATGACTGATCCAGATCCAGCTATAACTCAAACAACCCAATTATGACTGCAATGGGATCGAATATTAGGATTGATCAAAAAAACTTATGATGAGCTCAAATTGTTTAAGATCAATCTCAAGTGTTTCGTCCTCAATGATTAGTAACTTCAATTTCATTGAACTATAACTTGACCTTATTGAGTTGTAACTTTGTTTTTATTCTGTACAGTTTCAAAATCATAAACTTTTTCTAATGATAATCTTTTACTTCTATTTATATGTATAATAAACATCAATCATGTCTCATAGGATAGCTAACAGATTTAGATATTGAGTTCATTTGGTTTAACATAAACTTCATCGTCCAATGATGCATATTGTTTTGAACTAGCTTGCCAAAACTATAATAAGCAAGGCTTAAGCCTCTTTTAAAATGGGTGGTAGCCTATTTCAGAAAAAAAAAAAAAAAGGGTTTAATTTGTATATAAATTTTTATTTTTATTTTTAAAACTATGACTCGTATTTGAGGACAATTACTTTGTATAAACGATATTACAGATTTAGAAAGTAGATTGCGATTTCTTTTCATCTTCCATTCGTTAATCAATTCATTCAACCATGGTGAAACTCAACCCTATCATAAATTTTCAAACAAATAAATATATTTTTTTTGGGTTTAATAATAAACAATTTTAATTCCAAAATTTCGTACATAAATACCCATAAATACAGTTGTTCCATGGTTTGTCCAAACGTGTATGTTCAACATGGGATAAACAATGTTATTGTGACTTAAGATTAGAACCTAATGCATTATAGTTAATGAATTACTAGTAGGTTCCAAATGTTAAATAAAGTCCATTACTAATCCAATGTAGTCAATGCATTAAATCTCTTAATAAGTCATTAAATTAGGTATAAATAACATTAGTTTTTAATTAAAAAAAAAAGTTAATTGCATTGGAGGTCTCCAGAGTATAGAGTTTGTCTCATTTTGGTCTCCAATATTTCAATTGCATAATTTTTATCTATGAAATATTGAATATATTTCTATATAGTCCCTCAAACAAATATTGTATAGATTGCTAATAAATTCAAAAAACATCGAGCATTAAATTTGGGCATGAAATAATCAAAAATTGAACTCGGACGTATACTAAGTTGAAAGTCTAAATTGTCGACAACCATTTTTAAAAAAAAAAAATGGAAAAAACTTGAACCTGAAAAATAAAAATTCATGCCTCAATGATATTATCACTCCTCAAATGACAAAGACATCGATACACACTCTTGAACTTGAAGATAACATTAGGATCTGATAGTACTTGTACTTGTGAATTATCAAAAGTTACCATTAATTTGCTCAACGGCCCTAACATATTCATTAAATAAAAAATCAGAATCAAAGTTTCGCATATTTTTTCAATCACGTAATATTAATCAAAGTTAGTTACCCAACAACATTTCAACATACAATGAAAATAACACAACATCAAATCAAAACACTAAAAAATTGTATTGCAACCCTATGTAATAAAAACCACAATTAACATTCAAATTAAATATTAAAAACTTCCACAATTACATTGGCAGGCCCAGGCTACTCCTGCATCCCCAAATTGAGCATAATACTAACCAAATAAAAAATCTCATGTTATTGAAGTCTTGCATTCACAATATTTTATCCATGCCACCACAGTCACTAATCCACCATCGCACTTTCATTGTACAAATGTCACCTAGTAATGATTCAATAACTAAAAATAAGAGATTTCAACAAACAAGTGATGTGCTTAGGCATTTTAATGAACATGTGATGAGCATTCAAGATGGGCCTCTACAGTCAAAGGGGATTTCCTACAAAACACCCAAATTAACATTAAAAAAAACATTAACATAATCTATGATTATTTTTTCTCGATAGCCTGCTTTAGAACCTAATGTGAATCTATTTAAACCCAATAAAACAGAAACTCTAAACAATAAGAGAACAAATACCTAACACATAGAGAGGTCAAAATTTGTTACACATAAAAAACAAAAGGAACAACAACCAATTATCATTCCTTAACTACAATATTCCATGAGGATGCTAGATTGATAGAAAACTGAGGAAGGCACCGACTGATAATTATGATAGAAAACCCCAAACAGACCATAGTTTGTACCCTCAAATCAGTATTTCAAAGAATGAGTGTAGAAATTACAATCTTTGGGTGAGATTGACAAATAAAATCATACCAAAAAACCCCAAATCAACTGGTAATGATGATGATGATGATGTATGTGTGTGTGTATGTGCGTGAATCTCTGTGTGTTTGCGTGAATTTGTGTGCGATGTGTGTGTGGGTGGGTGTGTGCTAAGGGGGAGGGGGTTTGTGAAGTGTGTTTTGTGTGTGCGTTCAGTGTGTGTGTGTGTTTTGTGTTGTGTGTTCTATGTGTAGAGGGTGGGTTGCGCAGAGGGAGGGGGTTATATAGGGGCTGGGTTGCACAGAAGGGGTAGAGAGGAGGGTGGGTTGCTTAGAAATAGGAGAACTTGAGTGAGAAGGGGGTTCGAAGAAGGCGAGAGCTGGGGGCTGGGTTGTTATCTGTGTGTGTGTGTGTTTGAGTGAGAGAGAGAGAGAGTAAGAGATGAGGGGCACCTAGGAGAAGACCAAGGTCGTGGCATAGTGGAGCTGGAGATGTCGCCAGAGAGAGAGAGAGAGAAAAAGGAGTATAAAATAGTTTTGGGGGGGCAAGAGAGTGGTACCTGGGTTTGTGCCTTGTGTGTCGTGTGCCTTATGGGTTACTCCAAAGAGAGGCGCCAATGAGAGAGAGAGAGAGAGAGAGAGAGAGAGGGGAGTAGAGGAAAAGAAGGAAAAAAAAATTTAAAAGATAATTGACAAGGGCTGGCAAGCGTGCTGCTCTTTGCATGTGTCAGGCGGCAGTGTGCAGGTGAGGGGCAGTGTAACGTTAAGAGGGAGGTGATGAGTATGATAAGATGGTTTTTGGGAAAAAATATATGGGGTATAAAATTTAGAAAGGGTCGAGAGGAGGGTGGGTTGCTCAGAAANGAGAGAGAGAGAGAGAAAAAGGAGTATAAAATAGTTTTGGGGGGGCAAGAGAGTGGTACCTGGGTTTGTGCCTTGTGTGTCGTGTGCCTTATGGGTTACTCCAAAGAGAGGTGCCTATGAGAGAGAGAGAGAGAGAGAGAGAGAGGAGTAGAGGAAAAAAAGGAAAAAAAAATTAAAAGATAACTGACAATGGCTGGCAAGCGTGCTGCTCTTTGCATGTGTCAGGCGGCAGTGTGCAGGTGAGGGGCAGTGTAACGTTAAGAGGGAGGTGATGAGTATGATAAGATGGTTTTTGGGAAAAAATATATGGGGTATAAAATTTAGAAAGGGTCGAGAGGAGGGTGGGTTGCTCAAAAATAGGAGAACTTGGGTGAGGAGGGGGTTCATAGGAGGGGAGATCTAGGGGGTGGGGGTTGTTATCTGTGTGTGTTTGAGTGAGCGGGAGAGAGTAAGAGAAGAGGGGCAACTGGGGGTGTGTGTCTGAGTGAGAGAGAGAGAGATAGAAAGTAAGAGAAGAGGGGCACCTGGGAGAAGATCAAGGCGGTGGCGTTAGGGATGTCGCCAGTTAGAGAGAAAAAGGAGTATAAAATGGTTTTGGGGGGGGGGAAGAGAGAGGTACCTGGGTTCGTGCCTTGTGGGTTGCTCCAAAGAGAGAGAGAGAGAGAAAGAGGCGCTGGTGAGAGAGAGAAAGGAGTAGAGGAAAAGAAGTTAAAAAAAAATTAAAAGACGTCTGACAGGGGCTGACAAGCGTGTTGCTCTTTGCGTGTGTCAGGTGGCTGTGTGCAGGTGAGGGGCAGTGTAACGTTAAGAGAGAGGTGATGGGTGTGATAAGATGGTTTGGGGTAGGGGTGCAATTTGGGTTGGGCAACCCGATTTCAACCTGAGCCCAACCCGAAAAAATTAGGGCTTAACCAAGAATTTTAATACTTGGGTTGGGCTTGAGTCAAAAAATTCTAACCCGAATTCAATTTGGGTTGGACTTGGGTTAAGGCCTCATGAACCCAAGTTCAACCCGAACCCGACAAATTAAAAAAAAAATTATATATATATATATATAAAGCATTAGCACTGGTTTTTCATGTTTGTTCTATCGTTCTCTGTCTCTCTCGTTTTCTTTGCCTCTCTTGTTCTCTCAGCCTCTTTCGTTAAAAATTTGGTTGAAGTTATTGGTTGTTAATTTAGGTGAATATTATATAATATATATATTAGGTTTAGAACAACAAGCCTATTTTGGACTTTACCCGAATTGAACCCGTAAAGTAACTCGAAATCAGTCCGAAATCATTAACCCAAATTCAACTCGAACCCGCCCGAATTCAACTCGGGCAGTGCTTGGGTTGAGTTCCCCAACCCGAGGTAGGGTTAGAGTTAGGGTTAAGGTTAGTGTTGAAGATTATATACCTAAGGTTGGACTAGGGTTGATTGTCCAACCCGCCCAATCCGCCCGAGTTACACCCCTAGTTTGGGGGGGAAAATATATGGGGGTATAAAATTTCAAATTCCCTTCTGTTTTATTATATAAATGGAAAAAAAAAATTTAGATAACTCTTAACCAAATTTTTATCTAAATTTTTGTCAAAGAGCTACTTATGTTACACATTTTTTTGCCAAAAATTACCCAAATTTTGGTCAATTGTTATCTAAAGTTTGGATAAGAATCATCCAAATTATTTTTTGTTCATATTTATGTATCACGTGACAAGTTTATCATAAAAAATCATTATCAATTTAAATGTTGTTTGTTTGAGAGACCACATAAAAATATATTTAATACTTTAAATACTAAAATAATATAATAAAATATTAATGATCAAACTAAGACAAATCTCATATTTTAGGACCTCCCATTCAATTAAGTCTGAAAAAAATTACCAACCCATGGGTGTGTTTGGCAAAAGGGATAAAGTGGGATAAATCCAATTGAATTGGGCTTTCTTGTCCGGTGGTCCACAAATCCTTGGTTTGGATCCATTTTTTTGTATGGGATATTCGTTGGGCTCATTTCCTCGGCCCGTAGTAATTTCTCTCATTTATCCCTTCTGACTTGCTTTATTATATACTACCATAACTTTGGGATTAGTTAGCCCAATGACCGGATTGGACTTGTAATTACTAAACTACCCTCGGACAGTACCAACGGTAGGGTTTTTACCCCTCACCCATTTTTGTCTTCTTCACTTTACTTCTTCTCATTGGTCCTTCTTCCCGCAAGAGGTGTCCAATGCAAGATAAATCTCTCTCTCTCTTTCTCTCTTTATATATATATATATCTACCTATCTCTCTCAAAGTCCATATGTCATTTTTCTCTCTATATGTCTGTGTATATATATATGTATATCTCTCTTTCTCTTTCTCTTTCTCTTGCTATCTATGTGTGTATATGTCTATGTATCTTGGTCTATATGTATATGTATACAAGATCTACAACCTACAAACAAACCTCACCAAAGAGAAAGTTCTGGATAGTCTGACTTGTAGAGCAAAGGTCATTCCACATACAATTTCTCTGCTTCTTCGTACAGACCCAGAAACTAAAACACTAGCCTAAGATTATTTTTTTTTTTTTTAAATTCTGATCATTTAAAAAAAAAAATCAGAATTTTTTTTTTCTCAACAAAAATAGGGATTAATTATGATCATATTAAAAAAAATTATTTAAAAAAAAAAATTTTGATCAGAGCCCGCATGCAACACAAGATGATGTTAATCATAGTTCAAGAATATCCAAGCCATTGACATGCAAATTCTTTTACCCATACAATCAAGAAATGACACCCCTCTCTCTCTTTCTGGGGGATGATTTATTGGGTTTTCTTAGTTGCAAAATTTTTTTCTTTGTGACCTCTCCCAAAAATTTTTGCTTTGGGTGAATGGTTTGTTCTATTTTAATTCTGATTATTGTGCATTTTGCGATTACCATGTAATGCTTTTGGTTTTACTTCCAGCCAACCTTCAATCTGTAATATTATCTGAGATAATTTTTTTTTTCATTTAGAAAAATACCAGGAAAGCAAACATATTTTGTAGTAATATGAAAGAAAAAAAAAACTAATTTTATGGCTTTAAGCTCATAAAACAGAATGACGTTTCTAGAATTTTATGAGCAAATTAATTAGATCAAAATTTTTTGGTATTGCAAACATTAAAACCAAATTATTTTCGGTTTGTGCACTTGGTAAAATAGATGAAAATTGGAGTGAACTTTAAAAGTGGACAAAATAAATAATATTGCCTAACCCAAAATAGACTTTGGATTTGATAGTAGTCAATGGTAAAATTGTAATTTAATGTAAAAGGTAAAAGATTTTATACAAAAAATAATGATTTTTCTGTGAGCCCCATAAAATACGAAAGTACTTCCCAAAGCAAGATTTGGATTACACAGTTTTATTAGTATCTTGTCTATATCCATTGGACTTGAGTTTTTATTGGATTGATTTGGATTAAAAAACCAAACCAATCCTATCTCCCGTGTACTTGCCAAACACATCCCATGGGTTATGCCCAATTCAACTTCCAAGAAAAAACGACACCGTTTTAAAGATGGGCACATATCCACCGACCTTGGACGATGTTATCTCTCTCATTGTGACTGCTTTGCCTCGCCTATATATAGAGGTTTCACCGTTTCAGGGCGAATCAAATAAATATTCAGATAACCAAAAAAATTAAAAAAAAGGAAATTCAACAGCTCGGTGATCTACCTTCAGGGTAAGCTTTGTTTTATTGATTACCATTCTGTATTAATTGTTGTATTTTTGTTTGATATATTGATGTCTTTGGGTATGTGTACTGTGCGTCTGTGTGTTACAACAATAAAATTTTGGGTCTGTGTACTGTGTGTCTATATGTTACACCAATGAACTTTTGGGTCTGTTTGCTTGTGTGTCCTGGGATGGTGCCAAGGTTTTATTCCAGGGCCAAACAACTGTATGGTCTATAATTTTATTCAATAGGTTGATTCACCAAGTTATCCTTAATGGTGGACCTATCGAAATCAATTTGGTACAAATACCGTAGTACAAACTAGTTTGGGCATACAATCTAAAAGTTGAATTTTTACTTACCATTATAAAAAAATTAGTTTGGGCCAGTTTAATATGATGTAATAGTTTTTTGTGATACCATAGTAGGATTGATTAGTGAGTCCGTACATGAGTTTTGATATAAGCTACACTTATAGCCTGATTTTGTGACTTCACTTGTTTATTCCTTTGGTCATCAGACACATACAAGCAACTGAGCAAGTGTTTTTGTCTGTGCTTTAAGGGAAGGATTTTTGAAAAACATAGAGCAATAATAGTGCTTTTTCATAAGTGTCTGTGTGACGACAATGAAGTTTTGGGTTTGTTTAAGGATACACATACTACGCATACATAATTTTGTGTATTTAAGCATGGATATAGGTGTGCACATTTTTTCAGGAGCATTATACTCAGTTTTGGGTGAAAGAGCCGAGAGCTTTTAGAGAGTTTGTGGTTATCTGCACAACAAGTATAGACCCTTGGTCAATTGGTATGAATCGTAACAATTTAATCTTAACTTCATTAGGTGAATGAAAAAAAATAGGAAGATTTAGAGTAGGGCTTCGAGTTAGCTGTTGATTGGATATTCAAATATTGATAAGTTATACTCTATTGACCATCCTTTTAATGGCTATTTCTTGTAGTGGTTACCTTCGCAGTTTAAAGAAGGCAAGGTTATTTATATCCTTTACAAAGTCGTTATAGTAAATGTATAATTGAAATTCTAGAGCAGATGTAGGTTCAAGGGATTGAAGCATATGTGGAGAATAATTTGTTTACTTTGAGGCCCTGTTTGGTCGGAGGTAATCCTAATTGGGAATGAGATTCTTATTCCTAAATCTGTGAGTACCACGTTTGGAGACTCAATTATTCAGTAATCTAACTCGGGAATTAGATTACGGTGGGTATTCTATAAAAAGAATAAAAATCTCAAATGACAGTCCTTCTTGAATTAACTTCATTTAAAAAAATGAAGTTCTCCTATAATCAATCTACTTTCTAAAATTAAATTATTTCCTAAAACAATTTGACAATGGCACTAATTCTTACACTAGATTACTGACAATAATCAAACACTAAATACAAGATTACTATGGTAATTGAAACTTGGGTATCTTATTACTAGGAATGAGATACCCATTCCTAATTAAGATTGCTGTCATCCAAACGTGCCTCGAGAGTCTCAGCTTAATTTTCACTAAGAATTCATGAATATTTTTTTGACCAAAAAAGGATAGTATCTTTCATTCAACTAGTAAAAGATTGATCGCAATCAGAAAAAAACAGATCCCTAAGCTCAGGTGGTGGATTAACCACCTAGTCCTAGTCCTGAGGTAAAGGGTGATAAAGTCTAGATTTGGCCACCTAGGGAGCTACCATATTGGTAGCTCGAGGCCCGGATTTGAGAGCTAGATCTAAAGTCACAACAGAAGTCTTGATGTCTTCTATGAATGCAGCAATTTCCCATGGGTTAGTGTCTTCTACTGTGCCCAGCAGAATGAGTGACTGGCTATTGCTTTCAATTGTGGCTTGCTGTAGTTGCAAAGATAGGGCCATGAGACAAGCTTCACATCCGAGTATAGACTCGAAACTGCCTGAATTGAAAGAGTAACCCCATCAAGAAGAACCCCATTGGCATCTCTGCACACAACTCCCAAAGAAGCTCTAGAGATGCTTGGTTTAAAGGCACTGTCACATTTGAATTTTATAAAATTCTCAATTGGGGGGAGCTAGCGAGGGGCGGGTCAGGAATCCTACAAGTCAGGTTTGGGTAGGCTATTGGACCAGAGAGTTTCTAGAGTGACAATATTCTCCCCAACCCAATTTGACTCTGTTGATTGCAGTCATTGGGTTGGGTTGTTTGTGTTGGAAGATGGCTTCATTTCTTATTATCCAAATGGTCCGCCCAACAAAAGCAACTTTGCTCAACACATCTAAAACCTGTTTGTAGTCTAACATTGCATCCCCTAGATTTGAGGTTTATTTCTGAATAGAGGTGACACTCTGCTGACCCATTCTAATTCCCAACTCACACCCAAACCACACTCTGTGAGTCCATCCATAAGAAAAAAACAGATGTTACACTAATTCAACCTGTGTGTTGCAGATCCTACAGATTGGGGAAAACACACAGCTGTGCCTAAACAGATTCTCTTGGGTTTTCAGGGCATTGGGGCATACATTCCACAAGAATTGCTTCACTTTCGGGATAGTTTTTAGCTGGCAGATTAGCTTCCAAAGTCTTGGATGTAAACTTTTTGAGGAGCACCCTTGGTTCTTTGTCTTCAAGTGTTTATCCTCTCTGGCTGAAGCATAGCCTGACTTAACAGAATATACTCCATTGGGATTGGGGTGTCAAACTAGTTGGTTAGAACCAGATAGTTTAGCAATTGGGATATTAATATTGTCTTTCCATTCGTCTATCCTAAACAAAGGCTTTATGAAGGCAACATTCCATACCCTTGTTTCCTTAGAAATAACGTCTTCCACCAAGTTAATCTCATAGTCCTTTGGCTTGATAGAGGCTATTTTGTAGTTTGGAAGAGTGGAAACCCATTTATCCTCCCAAAAGTTGATGCTGTTACCACTACGGACTCGCCAATGAACTCCTTTATCTAGCAGTTCCCTAACCAATAGGAGGATGCTCCACATCCATGATGGTCTAGTATAGGTAACGGATGGTCTAGTATAGGGTTACCTGGATCGCGAATTGCTTTGGTATGTGGTATGGGTGAGGGGTACGTTATTTTATTGGTACGCAGTACAATAGGAATAGGTTCAACCGATATGCTACTTGGGGTCGCGGTTTGTTTTGAAATTTTATTTGATTCATTTATAATATTGTAAGAAATTATATATATGTATGCATCTATACACACATGGTGAACTAATATTTTTATATGTGGCAGGTTTTAATATTATTTTAATTATATGCATACACACATAATTAATTAATAAATATTTCATATTTATTTTAAAAGAACCATAGCAAATCAAGATCCAAGACCCATAACAATATATCATCTAATAATCGTGAATAAGAAAAATACTAGTTGCATATTTGTATTACGAGAAAAATCAAATCATGACAAAAATAAATTTAAAGATCATTAAAAAAAAATGAAGTACCAGATAATAATTAAGTAGCTTGAACAGATAATTAAAATAAAAATCTTAAACAATTAACAGTCCTCAAAATAAAATAATTGAATAGTAAAAACATTTGAATCGAAGTACTTAATTTTCAATTTTTTTCCCATTATCCTTTGTAGTGCTCCCTCCTCTTGCAAAACTAAAAACTTGAGTCTAATGTAGTCTGATATGTCGGGATGGTGGCCTATTAGAACTAGTAGGTGGACCTGCACTAGAAGTGGGGATAGAAGCATGAGATGTCGTTTCACAGTCTTCCTCAGTCCCATCGGCAAAAAAATTAATTCAATCATCCTCTAGGGAAAGTCCTCTAATCATACAATAGAATCATCTATATGTGATTGCTCTGGACTGATTCCCCATTTTTTAAAAATCCATCTTTGTAGTTTGTAGTGAGACGTGATTGGAGACGAATATTAGAATGAATGAATACCAACTTATTAGTTCTTGTAGAGTTTAACCTATTTCTCTTACATTTTGGATGAATGAATATGTACTCCAATTTCTTTCAACTGATGAACTTTTGAGATTATATCTATTAGAAAGAAAAAATAAAAACAAATAAATTATGGTAAATAACAACAATGGTAAATAATAATAAAGTCAAACTTATACATTTTTAGCAACATTTGCCAAGTTTGGATTTTCTGAGCCATATGTTGACCACCAATCAATAGCATCCATTGTCATAGCATAAATGCCTTTTCGCGAATGAAAAAAGTTACATATTCTTCTCTTAATATTTTTGTTTCTTACTCATCTTCAGCTATCTTTTCAAATACTTCCATAACACCAATGATCTCCTCCTTGTCTTGATTAGACTCTTCCTAATTGTGCCACCCGATGTTAGCTTAGCTAGATATTAAGTATCATAAAATTGTGGGTTAAGTGCAAATCCAAAACAATGCATACGTATATTCATCTTCTCCCATCTATCGAGCACAACTTTTTTCATCTAGAAAATTTTTTAAGTATGTTTCTGCCTCTCATAGTATCTTTAATTTCACCAAGCATATTGTCCATTCTTTCATAAATTTCACCCATTTTTGACTATCACCGTCATAAAATTTAATTAAAAGATTTACCGGCCTTGTGATATTTTATTATATGTTCCATATCATCCCAAAACTCTTCACTTTTCACAGTTTTCATAACCAGTGCACCCAACTTTCTTGTATGTTTAACTATTCTTTCTAAGTTTTCAGAAAATAGTAGTTGCAAGTAATTGTTTACGGTTAATAAGTCGTTTTAACAAAATATAATGTGAGGCAAACCTAGTTTTTTTTAATAGGAAGGANTGCTACCTTTAGTTGCTCCAATTTGGATTGATCTCGAAATATAGCCAAAACATGAGTATGAATAATGAAAGTACTTAACAATTGATTTCCCCTTCTATAAGTATTTTTGAACCATTCAAATTCCTTTGTAAAGTTTTTGAAAATAAGGTTCAAAGTATGAACAACACAATGAGACCAAAAGATTTGTTTGTGTACCTTCTCTACCTCTTTACTAGCAAGCATACAATTTGTTGTGTTGTCGTTTGTTACGTGAAGAAGATAGGATGATCCCACATCTTCAATTGCTTTCAACAAAAAATCAGCAATTATTTTACGTATTTTTTTTTATCCTCGAAAAATTATCAACATATAAGAACATGGCCCACGACTATTTACAGCAATGATATTAATTAGCGGTTGATGTTTGACATTCATCCATCTATCTGACACAATAGAAAACCACGTATCTTTAATCGAGAGCAAATCTTTCTTCACACGCCTTTTGCACTTATCCAATAAAATAGTTCTTGTTTTTTCATAGGAAGGAGCCTTGTATCCTTTAGGTCCTTTATTTATTGTTGAAATCATATTATGAAATTGAGGATTTCTTAACTCATTAAATGAAATTCCATTAACACACAAATCTCTCATCACATTCATTTCAACCATATCTCTATCTATAATTTTGAATCCATCTTCAATTAGCCCTGAAGTTGACGAAGGCTGTCGTTTCATCAATGTAGATGCATTCAATAGGGGCTTTAGGGTACAAGGCTTATGGGGTATCTATTTTGTTAGATGAGTGTAAAAGAAGTTTTTTATTGGATGGGTGTAAAAAGCAAGAACTGTTTTATTGGATGAGTGTAAAAGAAGTGTGGAGAAAGATTTGTTCCCAATTAAAGATACGTGGTTTTCTAATGGGATATCTATTGTGTCAGATGGGTGGACGGATGTCAAGCATCAACTGCTAATTAATATCAATGTCGCAAATAGTCGTGGGACTATGTTCTTATATGCCGAGGATTTTTTAGGATAGAAAAACAGATAAAACATTTGCTGATATTTGTTGAAAGCAATTGAAGACGTGAAATCATCCAATGCTCTTCAAGTAATAACCAACAAAGCGGTAAATTGTAAGCTTGGTGATAAAGATGTAGAGAAGATACACAAACACATCTTTTGGTCTCCTTGTGTTGTTCATACTTTGAACCTTATTTTCAAAGATTTTGTAAAGGAATTTGAATGGTTCAGAAATACTTATAGAAGAGGAAAATCAATTTTAAAATACTTTCATTAATCATACTCATGCTTTGGCTATGTTTTTGGGGTCAATCCAAATTGGAGCAATTACATATGGCAAAAACGAGGTTCGTTTCACATTATATTTTGTTGAAGCAACTTATTGATTTTAGAGAGTCAGTTGCAACTATTAGTTTCTAAAAATTTGGAAAAAATGGTTGAAAGCTGAAGATGAACATACAAGGAAGTTGGGTGCCCTAGTTATGGAAACTGAGAAAAGTGAAGATATATAGCGCATATAATAAAATATCACAAGACCAATATATCTTTTAATTAAATTTTGTGATGGTGATGATTAAACAATGGGTAAAATTTATGAAAGAATAGACAATATGCTTGGTGAAATTAAAGATACTATGAAAGGCGAAAAACATACTGATAAATTTTTCCAGATGAAAAAAATTGTGCTTGACAGATTGGTGAAGATGAATATTCTTATACATTGTTTTGGATTTGCACTTAACCCATGATTTTATGATACTCAATATCTAGCTAAGCTAGCATCGTAGGAAGAACTTAATCAAGACAAGGAGGTGATCATTAGTGTTATGGAAGCATTTGAAAAGATAGCTGAAGATGACCAAGAAACAAAA
Organism: Ilex paraguariensis; assembly: GCA_963454935.2. Lineage (NCBI taxonomy): Eukaryota > Viridiplantae > Streptophyta > Magnoliopsida > Aquifoliales > Aquifoliaceae > Ilex > Ilex paraguariensis. Next base: position 1,253,429 of record CAUOFW020001725.1, on the reverse strand, counting down.
ATATTAAGAGAAGAATATATGAACTTTTTTCATTCGCAAAAAGACCTTTATGCTATGACAGATTCTCAAACAGATGATGTAATTATAGATGCTGTAGATTGGTGGTCAACATATGGTTCAAAAACTCCAAACTTGGCAGATGTTGCTAAAAAGGTATAAGTTTGACTTTACTATTATTTACCATTATTTATTTGTTTTTATTTTTTCTTTCTATAGATACTATCTCAACCAATAACAAGTTTGTCAGTTGAAAGAAATTAGAGTACATATTCATTCATCTAGAATGTCAAGAGAAATAGGTTGAACTCTACCAGAGCTGACAAGCTAGTATTTATTTATTCCAATATTCGTTTCTNCTACCAGAGCTGACAAGCTAGTATTTATTTATTCCAATATTCGTTTCTAATCATGTTTTACTACAAGTACTAAGATGGACCTTTTAAAAAATGGAGAACCAATCTATAGCATACCCATATAGTCATATAGATGATTCTATTGTACAATGGGAGGACTTGTGGTTGAAATCCTTGGAGGATGACTCTATTAATTTTTCTGCCATGCGACCGAGGAAGCCTGGGAAGTGACATCCCATGCTTCTATCCTCACTTCTATTGTAGGCCCATCAACTAGTTCTAGTAGGCCATCACCCCGACGTACCAGACTACATCAGCCTTAGAAAAGAGTTGAAAATTATGTACTTTGATTCAAATGTTTTTACTATTCAATTATTTTATTTTGAGGACTGTTAATTATTTAAGATTTTTATTTTAATTATCTGTTCATGTAGGAAGCTACTTATTTACTATGTGGTACTTTATTTCTTTTGTTTTAATGATCTTTAAATTTATATTTTTCGTGATTTGATTTTTCTCATAATACAAATATGCAACCATTATTTTTCTTATTGACGATTATTAGATGGTATGTTGTTATAGGTCTTGGATCTTAATTCACGTTGGTTCTTTCAAAATAAATACGAAATAGATATTAATTAATTATGTATGCATATAATTAAAATAATATTAAAAATTGCCACTTGTAGAAATATTAGTTCACCATGTGTCTATAGATGCATACANATAGATATTAATTAATTATGTATGCATATAATTAAAATAATATTAAAAATTGCCACTTGTAGAAATATTAGTTCACCATGTGTCTATAGATGCATACATATATATAATTTATTACAATATTATAAACGAACCAATTAAAATTTCCAAACGAACTACGACTCCAATTAGCTTATCGATTGAATGTACACCTATCGTACCTAGGAAATAACGTACCACAACTGTATCCNCATATATATAATTTATTACAATATTATAAACGAACCAATTAAAATTTCCAAACGAACCGCGACTCCAATTAGCTTATCGATTGAATGTACACCTATCGTACCTAGGAAATAACGTACCACAACTGTATCCGTACCGAAGCAATCCGCGAGCCAAGTAATCCTAATCAAACCTCCTTACCAGCTTGGGACAAGTACGCTTCCTTCCACCCTTGAGTCTTCCTCATAACTCTTTCTACTAGGTAGTTGAAGGTCTCCGCTTTAGAACGACCCCAAAAGCAAGGGATACTTACGTACTTTGTGTTTCTCGGGAGGGCTTCAATTTCCAATTTTTCACACAGATAAACTCTTTCATCTGGGGGGTGTTTTTGGAAAATAGCACTCCCAATTTTTGAAAATTTATGAGTTGCCCCGATGCCTCGCAATATGTGGACAAAGTGCTCCTTAGGTGACAATACTCCTATTTGTTGTCCCTCTGGAAAAGAAGGGAGTTGTTGGCGAAAAATAGATGGGATAGAGTAGGGCTTCTTTTTTTAATTCGCATACCAGAGATGCGCCCCTTGTGCAGATATTTGTATGTATGCCTAGATAGAACATCCGCAACTAGGAGGAAGAGATTGGGTCGCCCTGTCGTAGACCCCTTTGCTTAGTGAATTCACATCTAGCAGCCCCATGGATCATCACTTCGAAATTCACCGTAGTAACTCACTGGAGGAGAAGGTTAATCCAAGAAACATTAAAACCCAGCCTCTTCAAGATTGATTCCAGAAAGTCCCACTTGACTATATCATACGCCTTGTTGAGATCTAACTTAATTGCCATCATCTTCTCTTTACCCATTTTAATTTTCAGGGCATGAAAAGCTTCATTTGCAATGAGGATACTGTCCTGGATCGGGTGGTGAGGAACAAAAGCAGCCTGGTTGGGGGTGACCAGATGTCGAAGAATACTTTTCAACCTGTTTGCTTGTACTTTGGAAATGATCTTGTAAAGAAAGTTGAATAGAGCTATGGGGCAGAATTGGGAAATGATTCCGGTGTAGGTTCTTTGGGGATAAGCACTAAAGCTAGTTCTGTTCAACTCCGGAATCATCATGCCTCCTGTGAAAAATTTCTAGACAACTTTACACACTTCCCCCCAAGGATATGCCAATGTTTCTGATAAAAAATACTAGAGAATCCGGCCGGGCCTGGAGCTTTGAGGTCACCCAACTATTTAGTAGCTCTTAGAATTTTGTTTTCAGAAACAGGGTTCAGTAGTCTTGCATTCATATCGCCAGAAACCAAGGGAGGAATTGCTTCTACAACTTCATTAAAATTCTGAACCCTAATAGTTGAGAACAGAGAATTGAAATAATCAGAAATACGGGAGTTTAGGGCTTGATCTTCCATGATCCATTCTCCTTCTGTGGATTTCAGTCTGAGTATCTAGTTTCTGTGCCTTCTTTGGATCGTGGTCAGGTGAAAAAAATTGGTATTTTGGCCAGTTGATCCGTGACTGCTGCATCCAGTACATCTCCTCCCTCTGCATTTTTGTGATCATCGACAGAGACATTTTACATGGAGTATGAAATTCCTTTGTGCTTAGTAAGGAAATATTCTTTAGAAGTTTATTCATGGGCATCTAGATTTCTAGTGTTCTTCACTTCTTCTTCTTCCATGTAAATAAGGACTGAAATGGATATTGATTTTCAATATATGGAGTAGATATTGAATCTAATTGCCATGAGTTATGATGGTGTGCCCCTTGTCTTCTAAGTCTTGTTTTTATTTTTTTATATGCCCTGGCTTCTAATCCAACAGGTCAAAATCTCTAACCCCTGTGTTAGGTGTTCAAGTTTCTGTTGGAGCTTGCAGACCTAGTCTCACTTACATAAAAAAGAAAAAACTAGTCTCTGGCTCGTCTATGGTAGGAATCATTGATTACTAAACCTGAATTTCAGGGATACAAGGTTTCTTCTAATAGCCATGGATGCTGATCTTCAGGTATCTGTTTTCTGCGATCATCTTCAACCTTAAGTTGTTGATGTCAGGATTGAAGGCACTTCAACAATGAAGGTTTGAGAGATACTCAACATATTGACTCCCATAACAACTATTAGCACAAGTGATACCTCTTGGCTCACTTAGAAAAAGCGATGCACGATCCAACCTTTGACCGGGACATAGTTTCTTTTATATTGCTAGCTCTTTAGAAGGAAAAGGAAAATCAGTAGATTTTCTTTCATTAGGAGATCTAGTGTTTCATGACTTCTTTTTGCTGCCAGCCATGCATCTTGATTTTCCAGGTTTCTATACATTGATGGATGGGGTTGGAGCCTAAGATACCGAAAACACCTGTGTCTGTGGGTTGATGATAGAGATAGCCCTTCCTATCATGACCGAGCAATTCCTTTATGTGTAAGGCATTATTTTTAGTCATTATTTTAAGTCATTCCTTAAGGTCCATGAGGCTGATAGGTTTACCAATCTCCCTACATCTTTCTCTACTGGAGACTTTAAAACAATATGGTCAATTGTTTTCATATGGAAGTGTCATTAGGCTGGCATCCTCAGTGTGTTCTTATGGATCAATTCCAAGCGATTTTGTCTGATCGTCGATGCAATTATTAAGGAATTTTAGGCGATGCTTACCAAAAAATGAAATGATATTGATGAATTAGAGCTCAAGGCTCCTAATTTTTGGAATGCATTCCATGATCTTGGGCTTGTTTGTGTCCATGAGCAAGTCTTTTGTTTTCCTTGTGAATAAATAGTTTGCCTCGAAATTGTGTCTTTTCCTTTGTTTTCATGTTACCGTCCCAGCTTGGTTCTTGTTTGGAAAAGTGCTACTTATAGGACCAAAGACTACATTCAATATGAGGCATTGGGATAGATGATACTAGAAGTGACCAATGATGGTCACAAGCAACCAGAAGATTTCACTTGTGAGATTTAGAATGTTACCAAGGTACAAGGTAGATCCCATATTTAATATTTACTTAATTTGTACTTTCAGTGAGATGTGCCTGATAAAAGTTTGCCAGATATCATTGTGCATTAAATCACTCTTGATGTCTGTTTTTTGGTTAATCAAAAATCTTTATGCATCAGTCTCTGACGACAAAAGTCATATAGCTTTTGCTCTCAACAAAAATTTGTGCCTTTCCGGAAAATATACTGAAGTTGGCTATCTAATGTCTCCCTATGGCATTAAAAAAAACAAGTTCAATGTCTTGAATCCTGGCGCGAAATGTTCTTGGCTATTATAAGTTCATTTTGCTGCTCATTGGCATTCTTTTTCTGACAATATTGATTTAGTTATTAAAGTTTCACAAAAATGAGAATTGTTTTATGAAAGACTGAGCTGGACTGAAGCGGACAATCAGTGCATATTCATCTTTTGCTTGTTATTAATGTTTATATGGTCCAATTATTGCAGTGAAGCACTTTTCTATTTCACACTTCAAGGAACAGCTTTTCGATGGCTCTATAGATATCTGAACTCTGAACTTTTGGGCAGTGCATAGGATATCTGAACTCTGAAGCATCCAAAGACCGCCGCAATGGAAGAACCTAATAATTCTGATTTGGGATGTGATCCAAAACCCCAAGTCCTATATCGTTGCAAAAAATGTCGAAGAATTGTTGCTTCACATGAACTTATAGTTCCTCACAAGCGTGGGGAAGGACAAAAATGTTTTAAATGGAGAAAGAGAAGTAATGATCCATTGGAAATGGAGAAAGAGCCACCTGAATGCTCCTCCATATTTGTAGAGCCCATGAAGTGGATGCAATCAGGTTAGTCAAAAAAACCATAACCACCATGTTTTACAATAGTTTATTCTTCTTCCGAACATTTTAATGCGACTCAAACTATGAATTGGCAGTTGAAGAAGGTTGTGTCGGAGATAAGCTTCAGTGCATGGGTTGCAAGGCTCGATTGGGTTCTTTCAACTGGGCGGGAATGCAGTGCAACTGTGGAGCTTGGGTTAACCCTGCATTTCAACTGCACAAAAATCGTATGGATGAATGCAGTCTATGAGCCATGCCATTGTTATTGAATAATTATGTTTAGAAATTTTAGCACTGTGCAAAATCTGTCCTTGGGTTTGCATTGCCTTTAGGCACTAATCACTTTAGTCTAAAGAGTTCAATATGTTTGGATGATTGAATTTTTTGAGAATGAACTCTGATCATAATGTTAGTTTGATGTAAATCTGCTGATGCACAAGAGGTATTTTCCTTGCATTTCAGGTTTTCATTTGGGTTTTCTTGTACATATAGATTGTAGATCTTCTTTAATACACTTTTCTTGAATTTTCTTCAATGGTAGATTTTTGGTTGTGTTTCGTCGGGGGAGCTAGTTATCAAGAAATTAGTTAACTTTCTAATCAAATCTAAAACAATTGATTTAAACATATACCTACTAATAATAAACAGATCGAATAAATGTTGAACCCGAATAAATTAAAATTGACATGATTTAAACGTTTAATGAGTATTGTTTGAATAAAATATCATAATTGTATCATTTTTTGATTAAATATTCACATGGACCTTGATAAAATAATAGGATTTTATTACTTATTTTTCTATAAATATATGAATTTAGTTAATTTTTAGTTTATGATCAAATTATTAGTGTGGAGGCATAATATTCTTAGTTTTAGATTTTTGTTTTGCGGGGTTATACATCTCAATCCGAATATAACATGAGAATATACAGGTCAAATCAATATTAATATATTTGACATAATTAAAAAAGACTTAGACTAGAATTAAGTTATTTTCACTTACGAGTTCAAGTTAATACAACAAAAACATGATTTAACATGACATAATTGTCACTCGTATCTAAAATTCATCAAAATAATTTTGTAGAAAGAATGATAAATTTTTAAACATTGACCTTTGTTTAGAGAGAAAAAGAGAGGGTTTGTTTTATTTTAAAGTATAATAAGTTAATTTTTTGGGGGAATTTGTCTTTGTATCTCGAAAGATTAAGCTTTTTTATTTTATTTTATACCCAAAAAAGTAAATTTTTTATATTGTACTCTCAAAATATTAAAAATATTATAATTTGACTTTTCTATTTGACTTTTATTACTTATTCCTNATTTGTCTTTGTATCTCGAAAGATTAAGCTTTTTTATTTTATTTTATACCCAAAAAATTAAATTTTTTATATTGTACTCTCAAAATATTAAAAATATTATAATTTGACTTTTCCATTTGACTTTTATTACTTATTCCGTAGAAAATAATCTCATTTACGTTGATGAAATAAGTAACAGAAATTAATAAAAAGGGTAACATTGTAATATCTTGAATACATTAAAATTACAATATAAAAAATCTAATCTTTGAAATTATAAAATAAATTTTTTTAAATCTTTTTCATTGAAAACTACAATTCGCCCTAACCCTTTTTTTGCTGGAACTAGCATTAAAATAATCCAATCGGGGGTGTTTGAATGTTGTAAAGCATGAAGCGGCGCCGTTTAAATGGAACAGCAAAATCTGCTGTTCTTTAAACCCGGCGCAGCTCGTATCTCTCTGGTATTCTCTCTCTCTCTCTCTCTCTATCTCGATCAAAACCCTAGCGAAGTCTCATGTAAGCCCAGCTCGCTTTACCAAGTTACAAACTTTTTTCCTCTCGTACAGTTATTGCAACGCTTTTCACCAGAAATTCCATACCTTCTTGTGTCCATATACCCTAGTTCCACTAAATAATCGTCGCATCAATTTTCCAATCAACCAAACAAAATCGCTTATGAAAACCCAAAAATCTATTTCCTATTTTGTTCCAAGCCCTAAAATTCGCAGATCCAGCGAGTTTTGGCAATAAATTTTCAGGGAAAATTCTGTTTTTTCTCATCATCCGAACATGGCCAAACAAAATCTCTACTACCCAGTTCAAATTTTGTTCCGAACCCTAAAATTCGCTAACCCAACAACAATTTTCCTGGAATGTCTCTGAACACTGAAATTTTCCGTTATTCAAACATCATCAGACAAAACCCAGAACACCCAACTTGAGTTTTCCTTCAAAACATGGAGAGTTCTCGGCCTTGCAAATATTGCAGAGAGAGAACTATAGTCCCTGATGAAGTCACCGGAAATTTGGTCTGCGAGTCGTGTGGGGGTGTTCAAGAATACGAAAATTACCAAGCTCATGTCGGCGGCATAACAGGCCCTGCCGGCACTTATGTTCGCACTGGCACTGCAGGGTCCGGCAGTGTCTATAATTATAAAGAGACTAAAATCTACGAAGCCAAAAAATTGATCGAGGATTTCATGTTTAGATTAGGAATTTCGGGTCCAAAATCAAATGAGGTCAAAGTTCTTGTAGAGACCATTACTGAGGGAGAGTATGGGACGGGTAATTGGTTTCCGATACTTGTAGGTGCTTGTGCTTATGTTGTAATGAGGAAAGACAATAAAACGTTACCTCTGGTAGAAATCTCGGCAGTAATTGGACGTGAGATTTATGAATTAGGTCGAATGGTTGATCGGGTTGTAAGTTTTGTAGATTTGAAATTGCCTGAGTTTGATATTGTGAATTCGTTTGAACGGGCAATTAGGACTTGCCCGAGTTTTAGTGATGTTTCGGAGGATAAAACGGGAAGGATGGTGAAGCAAGGGATATTTTTGATGAATTGTTTGGTTAAGTGGTTTTTGACGACTGGGAGAAGGCCAATGCCAGTCGTGGTGGCAGTGTTGGTGTTTGTTGCGGAATTGAATCAAGTTGAGGTCAATATTGAGGTCGTGGCGAAGGAATTGCATGTGGCAGTTGTTACATGTCGTTTAAGGTATAAAGAGCTTTTGGAGAGGCTAGTGAGAGTTGCAAAATTGTTGCCATGGGGGAAGGATATTACTGTTAAAAATGTAGTGAAGAATGCACCATTTGTGATTCAGTATATGGAGTTGAAGTCGATGTCTAAGCGTGGTGAGAAGAGGAAGGCTTTGGAGGATGGGGGGTTTGATTTGGATGAGTTGGTTGGTGACTGTTTGAGCAATGAAACTGGATATCGTATTGATAGCTATGGCACAAAAATTGATTCTCAGTATTTTGAGTTAGAACATTCTCCACAATTGAGTGTTGATGATATGGAGAAGTTTAAGATTTCACATGAATGCTTGTACCTGATTTATTCGAAGTTCTTGAATGAGTTTTCCAATGCTAAGTCAACAATAGATGGTAAGGATAATAGAAGGAAAAGGAGTAGAGGGTATGACTTCCTTGAGTGTACAGAGTGGTGGAAAGGCAAATCAGAATTGAGCAAAAAGCTTTTTCTTAAGCAAATTTTGGAGAAAGATGTAGGTTTGAATGCCACGCCACCTTCATTTGATCGTGGATGCTTAGCATATCAAAGGAGAAGAGAAAAGATCAAGGCTGCAAAGCTGCGCATTGAGAAGGTTATGTGTCCATCTAATGCTGGGTGTGATGGGCTTGAACTTGACCATTTGGAATCCACATGCGCTGGGAAGAAAAAGCAAAGAAAAATGCAAGTTGAAATTGATTGGGAAGATTTTATTATTGAAGCCCTGCTGCTTCATCAAGTGAAGGAGGAGGAAATACAGAAAGGACATTATAATGCCTTACTGGACTTGTATGTCTTTGACTCTGGGAGTTGTGAATAAGTGACAAGCTTCAAGCATGGAAGGAGTTAAGCACCATTGGAGGTTTTGGCAGATGTTTGTTTAAACTCTTATACAGAAGAATTTTGACACTTTGTAACTTGACATAAGATTATGTATTTTTGTTACAAAATATTGGATGTGCATAATTATGTATATACTTACTTCTAAATGTCAGCTATTCCTCAAAAATTTTGTTTTCCTTTTATACCCTCAAACAATACAATTAGGTCGATTTTAACTTTCAATGTAAATCAATTAAATTTAAATAACAATGGTTGCTCTGCCTAATATGCAGTGAGCATTCCTACAATGAAACTGTTTGGCTTTCATCTTGATTTTTTTTTGGTTTCGATGAAATATGTTTCTGTATTTTCAGTAAGTCTAAAGCCATCTATTAGGAAAATTTAATCTATGCTATTGTTGCTCTGCTGCCGTATTGCAACCACCCAATGCCATTGCTATTGTTCCTCATAGCTGGTCAAATACTTTAGGTAAAGATATGTTGGCATTTATGCGTTTGTACATATCTTTGCTTTCTGAAATGTATATAATCAAGCAAACCCAAAAATTGATTAATGATTCACTGACTATATTGGTTGAAAGATTGACCGGAGAAGACAGTGCGTTATGAGAATTTCTAAAAGGTTTGTTACATTCCCAATTCGTGTGTTTCGTTCGCCTGCACTTTAAGCCCCTTTTAGAACATTAAACCCCAACATGAAATGAGTCCCGAAGTCTAATTGAATTTTGAAGGTATCAGCTTCCTAGACTGTAGCGCGTTCTCAATGAAAGAATTCAATTGAGATACATGGGCTTTTATATAGGTGTTGATATTTTTATGTTTCATAGTTTTTTTGTTTTGTTTTTTCTTTCTTGAATGTCGTCGTGATATTTGAATTTGTGCTAGGATTGTAAATAGGTTTGTTTTTTAGACAAGGTCTGGTGGCTACCAATAGAAAGATTCAAACAAGTGAATTGTTTCAATTGAATTTGACATGTGCAATTGGCTCAAAAGGAAGCAAAATGCAGTAGTGTTGTCTTTCGAAGTTGTATGAATATGGGTGGAAGACGGCACTCTTAGTAGTTGCTGGTTCATGCGTTTTATTGCCGCAGCGCACTGGTTCAACTCATCAGAAGTAATGTTCTTACAGTTTGCTTGTATTGGTTTTTGTTTCATTGAGTATCTTGGACCAGAGTTAAGGCACCGCACCTAACAAGCCATTGCCAAGAACAAGAAGGACTACGGCTTTGCGCACTGATGCACTTCTNGCTCAAAAGGAAGCAAAATGCAGTAGTGTTGTCTTTCGAAGTTGTATGAATATGGGTGGAAGACGGCACTCTTAGTAGTTGCTGGTTCATGCGTTTTATTGCCGCAGCGCACTGGTTCAACTCATCAGAAGTAATGTTCTTACAGTTTGCTTGTATTGGTTTTTGTTTCATTGAGTATCTTGGACCAGAGTTAAGGCACCGCACCTAACAAGCCATTGCCAAGAACAAGAAGGACTACGGCTTTGCGCACTGACGCACTTCTGCACCTACGCACTAAAGGCTTACCCTCAGATATTAGCCTTCGGCTTACTATCTGTGTGAAAAATCTGACTCTTTACTACTATAATGAAAGAAGGGAACCCGAACCTACTCCCTCACCACCAGAATCGCCAGCAGACCTTCTCTTCCTAGCAGGCACACTCACTCAAGCGTACCTACGACTACTCGCCTGGCTAACCGTACTGATCAAAGACTAACATAGTGCACTGCCTAGCCAAAGGCAGGGGAATATAGAAGAAGTGCTAGATTGATTGACGTCTTGGAGAAATTAGTTTTTGATGATGTGGTTAAGCCATTGGTTTAAGACTAGACATGTATTGTTGGCCTTAGTTGTTATAGAAATAGTTGCTTTTATTTGCTGATAGAAACCTTAAGTTGGGATAAATAGAAGGGAACAAAAAAATGATACTGGATCAATGGGTTAGGAAAGACTAAGAAACAATTATTATTCTTTCATGGGTAACTTATTCTCCACAGGACCATTCTTTTCTTTTGTCCTATGTGGTTGGGGAAATTTAGTACAACTCACAGATTTCTTTCAATTGCTTGTTCTTAACCCATATGATCACATTTCTTCATTTCTGCACACAGATTTCTTTCAATTGCTTGTTCTTAACCCATATGATCACATTCCTTCATTTCTGCATGCAGATCTTTATTACCATTCCCTCTTTATATTATAGAGATGAAAAATAGATAGTGCTTGATACTATTGGGATTTTCTTGACATCTTGTTATTGGAAGTTGTTTGATCGTTGTTCATTTGAGTGCTAGAGAAATTAGTTAGTTAGGTGATGTCATAATGCTTGTTTGATAAGACCTCTTTGACATGAACTAATAGATGAACAAGTGGTTGAATGAAGTGTTGTTTGTTCATCTGTTGATGTATATTGCATCTTAATTGTATTCTGTACGCAACAATATATTTAGTGTCGCTCTATAATGGGCAGTATTAATANTGAATGAAGTGTTGTTTGTTCATCTGTTGATGTATATTGCATCTTAATTGTATTCTGCACGCAACAATATATTTAGTGTCGCTCTATAATGGGCAGTATTAATATCAAAATTCACATGTATGCAGGTGCTAAGGAGAGAGTAGATGATGCTTACAAAGAGAGTAAACCATGCATTGGAAGAATAGATGTGACATTTGATCATTTATAAATACTTTTACCATGTAGCTTGAAATATTTTGTGCTTCTAAAAAAATACAGATGTTATGTTTTTGTGGATATTGAATATTTTATATTTGGCCCTCCCCGAATTTTGCAATGGCGGGAGTCTTCTGCACTGAGCCGTAATTTTTTTGGGATTTTGTTTTGTGTATATGAATAATTTTTGTGCAAATCAGGTTAATTCGTGAAATTAATTGCACATTTATGCATGAATAGGGGATAGGGTAAAACATTGATGCAACATGTTCTCTTTTCTTAAAAATATATCATCTGTGACAGTTGAAGGCCATCAGAGATAACTTTCACAATTTGTGTCTGCACCTTGCTGACACAAATATGGTTCTGCATCAATAATTTTAATGTCACGAGAAATGTCAGATTTGACACTTTTGGTGACATCAGTTTTGCATTGTTGAGGCAGTTTTTTGGGTAGCGAAAAACTTTTTTTCTTGTAGTTAGCCGCATGATTCAAAAATTCCCAAAATTTATGGGAGTTTAAGAAATTGAAAAGCTATCTTTGATCAATAGGGTGGGCCTCTGTTTTGATAGTCTGTTTGTAACAAGACAGAAGACATGCAATGTTAACAGATATATGTTGTCAATGGGGTGTTCAGTCAAAAGAAAATGATGCAAATGTTCAAGTTCTCAACAAGGTGCAAGTTTTCATTCTAAGATACAAGTCAGAAATGATATGTGTTTTGGCTTTTACTTTCTCTGAATCCCTTCTGAAATATTGATCCCTAGTTAAGCCTTATTAGAGGTAAATTGTTGTGATTAGTCTTTCTAAAGTCCAAAAACTGACTTCCAAAACAATCCATGTGCAACGCACATATGCATCAACTAGTATAGTAAATGTGTTTTACAATATACGTTCCCATTCTATTAACACTAGGGGACATTTTTTCCTCACATGCCTCTCTTTTCTACTATACTCTTTTTAGATTGTTTCTGTTCTTGTAGTTTGGAAGGACTAATCTGTTTTCATGTTCAATATCTACTGCTAAATGACAGAAAAACATCATTTTTTTTGAGTTTATTTGTTTTAGAGATTGCTTTGGCTGACAAGAAACTTGATAATTAAAAAGTTTTGCCACTAGCAGAGGTGCTTGCACTTTCTGATGTAATTTGATTTATGGATCGCGATGTCAATTCAATAGTCATAGAAATGATTTCCTCGTTTCTTTTGAAGTTATGATTTCCTCTTGTGATCAGAGCTAATCCCAGGAGTTGGGACTCTGAAATGTGAATGAAAATGTGGTTTATCTTCCACAAGATTGCTTTATATTTTGGGTATCTTTATGAACCTGTTTTCACNTCCTCGTTTCTTTTGAAGTTATGATTTCCTCTTGTGATCAGAGCTAATCCCAGGAGTCGGGACTTTGAAATGTGAATGAAAATGTGGTTTATCTTCCACAAGATTGCTTTATATTTTCGGTATCTTTATGAACCTGTTTTCATCAGTACATTTGATCTAATGCTTACTGAATTTCATGCTAATATACTTCCTTTTGCTCAAGATTGATATTGTTCACCACATATGGAATACTGACCAAATGATTTCCGTGTGCCACACTCACTTAAGAGCAGGTCAAACCTTGAGGATGTGCCTTGATTGTTTTTGGTCTGTAATTCATTCTTAGGATAACACTTCTATTCTTGAATGTGACAAAAGCATGATTTACCTAGACAATTTACTTATCACATGTACCTGACATGCTTGCAAGGTCGAATTAGTTCTCGGTGCTCTCAGGGAAGCAAGTAGCCTATTGTCCATCCCATTTCCAAGGAAAGTTGTATAGTTCCAAGCTTGTGTCTTCTGCCATTGTATCAGCCCTTGCATTGGAAGGTAAAACAGAGCTCCTCAATTTTGATAGATGTGAAAACTGTGTGCGTGTGTGTGCGCTTTTGAAGGGATTGATGCTATTTGATTCTGCCATTATAAGCCTCCTTTTGAGTGTTTCTTTTGTTGGTCTGTTTCCCGGTTATTGATTCTCCTTTCTTTGTGATTCAAGGAGAAAAGGAATTTTTCATTTGGTATGCATCTTGTTCTTTGCGACAGTAATTCAATATGTACTGCTTGTATCAATTTTATGCTTACTAAAACCTCTGATGTCTTGCATCACTGAAGTTCAGTTTATTTCCCAACAGTTTTGGAAACTCCATAATAAAAAGCACTTGGTAGAAGAACATGTAAATATGGAAGACAAAAATACATAGAAATGATCAACTTTGACATAGAACCTTTGTCATGCCTGGTGGACCCTGGACTACTTAATATAGGCTTCTTGTATTACTGACCAGCAGCAAATGCCTCAACCGGAAAAGTCTTGGTGATTCCAGCAAGACTCTTGAAGTGAATCTTTCCGGTGGGTGGGTCATCGATGGTTATCTGGTTGACTGGAGGCCATAGCACGAGCTCCTTGGCCTTGACTCCTTTGAGCTTCTTGATCTGTTTCTTCTCCACATAACCAGTTATTTCAGTGTCGTAACTCACAAGCTTGCTTATCATCTTGAAGTTGTGTTCTACTTTCTTCTTTTGCAGGATCCACATGTACCCGGTGCTCCTCACAAAACCGACCTCGATCACATCAGCGAGAGGGAGCAGTCCCGATGGGAGTCCGAACTCTTCCAGAAGAGCAACTGACATTTTTGTCCCCTCTTGGTGACCCTTCTTGACAATTCCTCCTTCCTTCTCTGCCATGGCTGATAGAACTCTCTCTCTCTAGTTGTTTACTTGATGGTTGGAGATTAGTAGAGCTTTATTTTATACCTTGAGTGAGTGCAAATATGAGACAAATTCAATGAAGAAACCAAGGCTAGTAGCTTTGTATTAACCACCAAAATTGATAATATCCTTATTTTTATCGAAGGCCTCATCGTATTGTCATTCCTTTCCTGATAAATGCCGCACTTCACCAAGGAGAAAATAGACTAGTTTGTTTCTGCTAACAGGTAATCACCTTAGGCTGTGTATCGTGTTGCATTTGTCTGCTTTGAAGCCTCTTGTGTTTGNTGTCATTCCTTTCCTGATAAATGCCGCACTTCACCAAGGAGAAAATAGACTAGTTTGTTTCTGCTAACAGGTAATCACCTTAGGCTGTGTATCGTGTTGCATTTGTCTGCTTTGAAGCCTCTTTCTTGTGATTTGTTTTTTTTTTTGCAAATTTTGTTTACATGTGCCTTTCATCTGTCAGTTCTTATGTATTGGGCGTATGACGAAAATTATGACAATTTTGAACACGATACTGTAATCTGATACGAAATGGATAGAAAGTTACTAAGTATGAGGTAAACCTCATAACTAGATTGACTGGCTAAACCCTTCTAATAAATTGGGGCAATACGAACACGNTTTTTTTTTTTTGCAAATTTTGTTTACATGTGCCTTTCATCTGTCAGTTCTTATGTATTGGGCGTATGACGAAAATTATGACAATTTTGAACACGATACTGTAATCTGATACGAAATGGATAGAAAGTTACTGAGTATGAGGTAAACCTCATAACTAGATTGACTGGCTAAACCCTTCTAATAAATTGGGGCAATACGAACACGACTATGTATTATCATATGACATGAGCTTGCACGATTTGAATCTACATGATTCCAAGTGAATTGGAAAGGGAAACAGTTTATCACGAAACATAATTTCATTTCATATGATGCTCCATTAAGTCACCCCCCCCCCCCTTCTCTCTCTTATTTTTCTTTTCCTTCACGCCCACCCCGAGAATTCCCTAGCTGCACGGCCATGGAAGACGCCAGTGTGATGTGACCACCGGGCAGTAATTGAAGGCTTTGCTTGTATATACTTCATAGCTACAAGCTAGCAGCAATGTATGAGGAACATTCCTGTTGCTTTTCTTGTTGCTTTATGCTGTCTGCAACATGAGCAACCACTCCAGTTCCAGCATTATGAAACCATTCATTCTTCACCTGTGTTAAAATCAACAATCACATTAGAAACACGAATGAGTCAGACAAACATCGGAAAGATGGATAGTTTTCCAGGAATCAATACATGAATGTTGTTGTGGGCAAAGAACGGCCAGAACGCCGAGTGGAAGCTAACGTCGACTTTTTTCCATCCCAGCCGTTGTAAGCCTCTTATCATTTCCTCTGTCGACAAACAGAGTCTGTCATTACTGTTTGTTGAGGGACAACAAATAAAGCATCATCGGATAACAAGTTCCAGTACCTTCCATGATTTCATGATACTCGACTGCATTCTCCGTGTTGGGCATATTTTGAGCTGCCTCCTTTGCTTTGGCTGCTTCGGGACGGAAATGAGGACCCTCAGTGGAAACTGGTGGATGATACTCCACATCTACAACATGTTTGTAACCATCCAAAGATCGCCGAGAGGGCTGCAAATTCAAGTGTGTAAAGAAACATAAAGTCGAGTCCAGATTTGATACATATATCATGGAGTTAATTGGATACAATGAGAGAAACTGTTGTATTGAGCTTTCGAATACCCCATACGCGACAGGTTTAGTAGTTGCATGAGCTTGTACATTTAAGCTTCTACCTAAACGTTTAGTATATACCCACTGACAAAGAGGTCACGGGATGATTCTTAATTTTTAGCCAAAATAATACTCACTACCTTTCTTACACATACAACAGTACACACAAACACATGAAGACGCACCACAATTAAAAGAATCAATGGGCTCTATTCAGATTACCTCTCAAAGTAACTGAAAAAAAGAACAAAAACTGTTCAACTAGAAGAATGAGATGCTTGGAGGAGTGGATTACGTACACATCGAAACTTAAATAATAGCCCTCCTTAAATTCAAAACCTTAGACCTAGACCAAATAAGTTGATTAATAAGGTAGAGAAAACCTAACAGCCCTAATTTAGTCCTTACTCGTTAATTCTCTAACTGATGCTCACATCTAAAACACTGGATGAATGAACAATGATAAGCAGTTAAGGATATGAAAGAGGTGAATCACCTTAACTAGTTCTGTCTCCCTTCTTATTGAGGATGTGCGCCAACCAACCATATCTGGGCAGTGTTAAGTATATAGGACAAGTAACTAGAGAAAAGGGAGAAAAAAAACACAATAGAGAACAAGCATGATGGCCACTTATGCTTATTAAATGAGAATATGCAGCAGGATACGGTCATATGAGACATTTGCATAAATAATTCGACCTTTGAATGCACCGAGGGCAGATCTGCAAGACAGAAGCAAATAAGTATTTTTAGAACGGATACGCAAAGACGTGTTACCTTCAAGAATGGTCAGAGATATCTCTCCACTCACATAAATTTTCCATCTTCACAATCAGATGCCATTCTTAATAGAAGAGGTGGTTTCTCAGGTTTACCATCAGTGAGAAAAAGCTGACTACCAGTTCGACCAACAAAAATTGGAGCAATTGGTGCAGCAAGTTTCTCTAAGATGGGAACTCCCAGAAGAAATGGAAGCTGAATCAAAAAGAACAAATCAACAGTCTGAGGGTCGGTTCCTCCACTACCATAATCACTGGCAATTGTGAATGAGTCTTTATTGCAGATACATACTCTCTAAGGAACTGANTCAACAGTCTGAGGGTCGGTTCCTCCACTACCATAATCACTGGCAATTGTGAATGAGCCTTTATTGCAGAGGCATGAGCATAAGTGATGATCAGTACTAAAGATGAGAGAAAGATGCTTAAAACTCATTTTCGAAGAGAGTGTATGTGCGTGTGTGTACATATTTTTCGATAAGCGGCAGTGTGGAAGCATTAACATCATGATAGTAAGTCTCCAACAATTGATGTAGTCTTATCGAAACATTAAGTATTCATGAAGTTGCTGCTTAATAATGTATCCAAATGCCATAATTACAGAAAACTATTCAATTAGTTGAAATAAATTGTACAAGTATGAAATTTAACTGTATGTACAATCATATGAGCTTTAACTCAGGTTTTTACACAATTTGGAATCCTTGTCAGCAATGTAATATATAGAGATGCACTTCCTAGTTATCATGGCAAAAATATCAAAATCTGCTTTCAACGTAAACTGATTGGTCAACAGTAATTTAGAATGCAACAGTTATAGGCAAATAATGTTGCATCTCACTTTTTCCCTTGAAAGGGAAACCTTAATGAGAAGGACTAAAGCTAGACTTAAAAAGCCAATTACATGCTCACACCAAGCAATGTGGGAATCCAGAACCATGCACCAAACCAAACCAAGCCCATTGGAACGGATTTCCACAACACAAAGGCAAATGGTTTATACCATCCCGTCATTCCACATATTTTTTTTTTCATAGGGAACTCGTAGTGGGGTGCCTAGGGTTATGACTTGAATAGCCCATTACATGCTCTCAATCAGGTCACGTGTGATTCTGATTCTGGAGGATGGCAAAGATAGTGACATATTCTCTCCTCTTTTATTCCGACTCTACCCGTTTAAATTTGCTCACTTTCTTATTCTCTTTTCATTTTTTGGGTGCAGGCGGCAAACAGATTCTTTTGCTTCACAATACTCTCTCCTTTCACCAAATATTTCTACAAAGACCAATGCTCCAGTTAAAATTACTGTTATAAGCAACCAAAAGTGTTCACAAACTATTTCCACCCTCTTATATACAAGAGGTATCATTCACCTGCAAAGACATAGGCAAAAATAACTAGAAAGGCTCTGCTACTCACCCTAAGTCCACGTTCAGATCGCAAAACTTTGTTGGCAGTAATTAAGCAATAAATAAACAATGGATAACCCACTTGAAGTAAGTTCAGGGTAAAGCCCTATGAGATTGGCAACATATCACATGTTTTTGTATGCCAAAAAAAAAAGAAGCAGCAAACTACAACAATTCAAGTAGCCAGAATAAAGAGACTGATGCCTCAGAGGATCAACTTATAGGCATTGGTCTGAAAGAAATATGCAGTAGGTATGTCGGTGTTGCTAACAAGAAGNCAATCATATGAGCTTTAACTCAGGTTTTTACACAATTTGGAATCCTTGTCAGCAATGTAATATATAGAGATGCACTTCCTTGTTATCATGGCAAAAATATCAAAATCTGCTTTCAACGTAAACTGATTGGTCAACAGTAATTTAGAATGCAACAGTTATAGGCAAATAATGTTGCATCTCACTTTTTCCCTTGAAAGGGAAACCTTAATGAGAAGGACTAAAGCTAGACTTAAAAAGCCAATTACATGCTCACACCAAGCAATGTGGGAATCCAGAACCATGCACCAAACCAAACCAAGCCCATTGGAACGGATTTCCACAACACAAAGGCAAATGGTTTATACCATCCCGTCATTCCACATATTTTTTTTTTCATAGGGAACTCGTAGTGGGGTGCCTAGGGTTATGACTTGAATAGCCCATTACATGCTCTCAATCAGGTCACGTGTGATTCTGATTCTGGAGGATGGCAAAGATAGTGACATATTCTCTCCTCTTTTATTCCGACTCTACCCGTTTAAATTTGCTCACTTTCTTATTCTCTTTTCATTTTTTGGGTGCAGGCGGCAAACAGATTCTTTTGCTTCACAATACTCTCTCCTTTCACCAAATATTTCTACAAAGACCAATGCTCCAGTTAAAATTACTGTTATAAGCAACCAAAAGTGTTCACAAACTATTTCCACCCTCTTATATACAAGAGGTATCATTCACCTGCAAAGACATAGGCAAAAATAACTAGAAAGGCTCTGCTACTCACCCTAAGTCCACGTTCAGATCGCAAAACTTTGTTGGCAGTAATTAAGCAATAAATAAACAATGGATAACCCACTTGAAGTAAGTTCAGGGTAAAGCCCTATGAGATTGGCAACATATCACATGTTTTTGTATGCCAAAAAAAAAAGAAGCAGCAAACTACAACAATTCAAGTAGCCAGAATAAAGAGACTGATGCCTCAGAGGATCAACTTATAGGCATTGGTCTGAAAGAAATATGCAGTAGGTATGTCGGTGTTGCTAACAAGAAGTGTTTGACAATTGGGTGGGACCTTTCTGCTAATTCAGAGCAAGGGAAGATTTTGCTCCAAAGAATAACCATATTCAGTGCATTAGCGGCTAAATAAGTGCACCATGTCCCAACAAACAAACTCAGAAACCCAAAGTGCCACGCAACTACAGACTAAACAATACTGTTCATGTGTCCACAGGAAAAAGAAACCCAAGTAGGAACATCCACATCTCCTATATTATGGCTTCCTACTGTTTCATGAATTAGTGAGAGAATTATTGTTTACAAAAGGCCCAAAAAAATTCCTTCCTTTCACTTTCNGGAAAAAGAAACCCAAGTAGGAACATCCACATCTCCTATATTATGGCTTCCTACTGTGTCATGAATTAGTGAGAGAATTATTGTTTACACAAGGCCCAAAAAAATTCCTTCCTTTCACTTTCTCTCATTCTCTCTCCCAGTTTGTTTAGCAATATGCATCGTGACCTGTAGACCAACTTAAACCTTTCAACTATGACTTGTTTGAATTACACCCACTCTAAAGCCATAGCAGTTACATGTCAACTTAGAGTGTGTTTTCCCCAAAAATCAAGAGAAAGTTTCAAAACTTCATATCTATGCTTCAACAATCATAAGCAAGAGAAAAAATTTGGCTTGTATGAAAGATACTAAAAAACTGATGCCATGAATTGTACATCAAGGACAATTGCACAAGTTATTTATATCAAAGACCCTAGGCAAATTAAATCCACTGAAGACTCCCAATTGCCACAAAAGGATCCAATATCGGGTGTAAGGTTTTCATGGACTAACAAACGTATGATTAAACAACTAGGTGACTTCACCTGGGTCAAACCACTATTTACAAATACAAACAGAATTCACAAGGGATTAGCCGGCCATTCTTGAAGAAATATTACACTATGACCAAACAATTGGACAAAATGACAACCAGTGAAAAAATGTTTACTTAGTTTTCTTTTTTCATCAGAAGCATCCAAGTATGAAGAAACTTAAATTTTTTTATTAAGAGGATAAAACACATGAATGTTACAAATGTGTAACTTGTAGAAATTATCGAGAAAAGATGTATAAGTGAAACCCAAGAAGGGTGTCAACATTAAATAACAATCATATGGTAGTGAAATCNCAAATGTGTAACTTGTAGAAATTATCGAGAAAAGATGTATAAGTGAAACCCAAGAAGAGTGTCAACATTAAATAACAATCATATGGTAGTGAAATCAGCACAAGCTATTCCCACAAGGACAAACCTGCTTCTTCCCTCTCACTCCTAAATGCGGTGTCGCCAAGGTAATAAAATTGATCGGCTCCAGACCAGCAATCACACCTCGACTACAAGAGTACGTTGTTTTAGAGATTGCATTTGCAGAAGTAGCTAGATCATCGAACTGATTACTACTTGAGGCATTTGGAGTGTAAAGAACAGCAACTGCATATCTGGCAAACAATCCACCAAGAGAATGGGATAAAAAGGATATCCTTTTGAGGCTCTCAGTCTTTTTAACAAGTTGCATGACCTGTTCATAACAGAAGTTAACAAAATATAAAAGGCTCAAGTAACTTCCTACCACAGCCACAACTTAAATTATTTAAAGTACCAAAAAAATAGGAAAAGAGAAGGAAAAAGGCAATTATATAGTGAAGATGGGGTACTGGGATGGTAAACCGAGTATAGACATAACTTCAGGATTATTCACTCCATGTGTCTGCCTTCAGGCCAACCAACTATTCATGCTTGACAGCATAACCTTTTGCCACTGTACCACACACTGGCCCCTAATCTACACATTAATTGAAGGTGTACATAAAGACATGCCATTACATAAAAGATATATTTGAATACTTACTTCATCTGCTAATCGTTTTCCAGCTCCATCAACCCCAGTGAATGTTTTAGTGTACGTGTTACATGAACTTGCTGTGAAAAATAAACAAGTTAAACCCCTATTTGATAACACAATAAAGAATACTATATCATCCTGCCTGTTTTATCCTTAGTAGAACAATATCATTTTTAGAAAAATAAAAGGCCATTATAACTTCACAAATTACTAATATGAACATGGAAGTATGACAATTTTCTTAGATGACCATACCGTAGATTAAAAAGTTTCTTCCTAGACGCCTCTTCAACTCTGCTTCTACATAGGTCCAGTCACTAGGGCTGCATTATGTAGAAGCTCAGTCAGCTCGATATCATAAATAAGAGCCAAAGCACCCATGAACCTAGATTATTAATTCTGTTTGTCAAGCAACTATTAGAGGTCTAGTGCGACAAAGTTTGAAACACAATGAAAACTAAACTGATGTAAACAGACTGAATTTCCAACAATTTTATTAGGTTTCATCTTTCTGTTTGATATGCAACTCATGAAACCATGTCAAGACCAAGATTTAAACCTTTTACCTCACCCTTTGTGAGTGTGGCTAGTGATAATGCTTAAGCTATCAGCTGGTGGTAAGAACCATAGTTATTAATATCGTACGATACGTCACGATACAAAAATAAAATGATACGAATCAGAATTTTGTATCGCTTTTGCATAGTATCGTCCTATACACGATAAATTTTTACGATACAATACATACAACCGATACGCCAATNCTATCAGCTGGTGGTAAGAACCATAGTTATTAATATCGTACGATACGTCACGATACAGAAGTAAAACGATACGAATCGGAATTTTGTATCGCTTTTGCATAGTATCGTCCTATACACGATACGATACATACAACCGATACGCCAATTTTTTTTTTTTTAACGCACCAAATTGTTGACAACCTCAAAGAAAATGTCAAAGAAAAGGCAAGAGATAAAAACAAGAATTATCAGTTCACCAATCCCACAAATTAGCAAAAACACCCAATCAAAAGCAAATCAAACAAATTTTAAAATTGAAAAAATAGCAACACTAACTTGTAAATTTCGGATGAAAGCCTAGGTTGATTTTTAACACAAACTTGTTAGTCTCACGATCTCTGTCTCTGTCTCACGATCTCTCTCTTCATCGCTGTGAGCTGCGACCACGAGGTACCAGCCACCAGGTATGTTTTTTTTCTCTCTCTTCTTCTTTCTCTCTCTCTGGCACCGGCATCGCCTATCGCCTTTGAGGTTGCCTCTCGCCTCTTCTCTCTTTTCTCTGTCTCTATGTTTTTATTCGTGGGTCATGAGACTCACGTTGTGCACANAAACAAATTTTAAAATTGAAAAAATAGCAACACTAACTTGTAAATTTCGGATGAAAGTCTAGGTTGATTTTTAACACAAACTTGTTAGTCTCACGATCTCTCTCTCTGTCTCACGATCTCTCTCTTCATCGCTGTGAGCTGCGACCACAAGGTACCAGCCACCAGGTATGTTTTTTTTTCTCTCTCTTCTTCTTTCTCTCTCTCTGGCACCGGCATCGCCTATCGCCTATCGCCTATCGCCTTTGGGGTCGCCTCTCGCCTCTTCTCTCTTTTCTCTGTCTCTATGTTTTTATTCGTGGGTCATGAGACTCACGTTGTGCACATTTTTTTTTTGTTATAAGTATAAAAAATTACATTTACTACCCCTCTTCTTTTTGTCTCTGTGTTTTCGTTCATGGGTCACGAGACTCATGCTGTGCAGATATTTTTTTTTGTTGTAAGTATAAAAAATTACATTTACTACCCTATTACANTTTTTTTTTTGTTATAAGTATAAAAAATTACATTTACTACCCCTCTTCTTTTTGTCTTTGTGTTTTCGTTCATGGGTCACGAGACTCACGCTGTGCAGATATTTTTTTTTGTTGTAAGTATAAAAAATTACATTTACTACCCTATTACATAATAACTTTTAACTTTTAAATATACATAAATACCATTAATTTAATTTGATACCCTTTATTATTTTTTTAATATTAGTAAATTATATTGTTGACTTGAATAGTACGTGAAATATTAATGAAATATTATGTTTTTATGAGTCTATGATTTTTTTTCAAAAGTATATATATTTTATTATTAATTATTTAAAATTACGCCGTATTTTACGATACACGATACGATACGATACACTATTTTCAAAAAATGATACACCTTTTGATACACGATTTGATAACTATGGTAAGAACTAGGGGTGTTAATTGAGCTAAATTCAAGTCTAATAGTTCGACTATTTACACATAAACGAGCTAGCTCATTTAACTATTTACACATAAACGAATTTAAAAAAATGTTCAAGTTTGGCTTGTTTAACAGCCCTAGTAAGAACTGCCAAGATACTTTCGAAAGGCTTTTAGAGAGAGAGAGGAATAATTACATCTAACCAATCAACAAGGTGCTAACCACACACCAAGTAAAATGCTAGTAGTACCACTTCTATCACCATATTCTACGAAATTCTGCTTTTGAACCATGAATATGCCTGCACAACAATACTACCAGCTACCAACAAAAAGACTGGATAAAGTGTAACCCTTTACCCCTTGAATCTACACATGCTAAGGCATNATGCCTGCACAACAATACTACCAGCTACCAACAAAAAGACTGGATAAAGTGTAACCCTTTACCCCTTGAATCTACACATGCTAAGGCATATGCTAGCGTACCTACTATCACCCCAAAAAAATCTTCATTTGTTCAGTCAGATCTTGACTGGTGGTTGATTATACAAGGTTGGCAGGGATGGGGTTGACCTCAGCATGGATCACTGTTCTGTTACATAACAGTAATTTGGCCATGATAATTTTATCCAAGCAACATAAAAACATACAGGCCCAAATATTTTGTCAAGTTTCTAACGAAGCCAAAGCCCTTATTACATGCAGAGGTCTTTTAGAGCCAGAGATCCCAACGTTGCAACTTGCAAAACGTGAGAGCATACATGTAAAATAAAAGGAGGCTACTTGTAATAGATATGTATGTGTTATAGGTGCAACTAAACANCCTTATTACATGCAGAGGTCTTTTAGAGCCAGAGATCCCAACGTTGCAACTTGCAAAACGTGAGAGCATACATGTAAAATAAAAGGAGGCTACTTGTAATAGATATGTATGTGTTATAGGTGCAACTAAACATGCGCACGCGCGTGCGTGCACAATGGTATAATAATTGTTCAAGCAGTCATTATGCAAAGTACAAGCATTTGAGTTTTCGTTATTTCCTCTTTCCGAGTCACTTCTGCTTCTTTATTCATTGTGAATTTTCTCTTTTCTAATTGGGTTTGAACTAAAGAAAATATATACCTTGCCAAAATGCCATGAACAAGAACAAGAAGATGGTCAGGTTCATCTTTCACATTTATAATCCTCTTTGGTGAGGCAACGTTTCCTTGGGTTGTACTCATAGCGTGGGCTCTAAAGTTTTGATGCTTCCAGATGTTGGATATGCCTGCAAATCATTTAGGCACACCCTCAAGCCAAATGAAAGAAAGAACAAATTTATACATTATCGGGGTATAATCCATCTGATATGTGTAGGAATGCATAGATCAATGCACAGTGAGCCGGATATATAACACTTACTTGATTCCTATAAGATGCATAGCTGCTAAAATTAACTGTTTCAGTTCTCTTGACAATGTTATACTTTGGAGAGAAAGAAATGCTAGAATCTTCAAGAACGAATACAAGGATGTTGCAACTATCTTCAAATCCATTATTCAAGTTAACAAGTGCAAACTTATCAATGCTAACTACCGGCATACTCCAATGAACTTAGCCTTCATTCAAATGTGGAGTTCCTCGGTCTCTAATGTTCTTGCTAGACTATGAGCTTCTTTTGTTTTCATAATTGGGTTCAAGTCCTACTATTCTGCAGTACTTTTATCAGTTTCGATTTCTTTTGTTTCAGTTGTCATTTGATAGCCAAAAGACAACAATTTACTTGTACATTTTGCAAAGTTTAATGAATATATTTACTTGCCCAAAAAAAAAAAGACAATGTTATACTGAGTCAAATGGAGACATCTCAAGTAGCAAGATTCTAAGTTCAAATACATCTCACAANTACCCAAAAAAAAAAGACAATGTTATACCGAGTCAAATGGAGACATCTCAAGTAGCAAGATTCTAAGTTCAAATACATCTCACAAAATATGGCTAAATTATGGCTATTTAGCTTAGTTCAATTCTAGTATCACTGGTTATTAAGAATATACAGAAGATTGTAATCTTCCGTTCAACTGAGGGAAGACTACCATTATTGAGAAACCCCCAGTGTAAGTTCCTGAGCTGTCGTGTCTCTGATAAAATCTTTGCCAAGATCAATCTTTAGCAGGAAACCTNTTCCGTTCAACTGAGGGAAGACTACCATTATTGAGAAACCCCCAGTGTAAGTTCCAGAGCTGTCGTGTCTCTGATAAAATCTTTGCCAAGATCAATCTTTAGCAGGAAACCTCAGAGTAACAATCTTTTTTGACAAAATGCAAGTTTGAAGAATTGTCAGAAAAGAACGGCATAAATGGTTGATNCTCAGAGTAACAATCTTTTTTGACAAAATGCAAGTTTGAAGAATTGTCAGAAAAGAACGGCATAAATGGTTGATGATTGCTGTGGGAACATAGACAAGAGGCCGAGGCTGTTAAGACTAATGCAGAAGGGTCATGTGTCCAAATAAATTTGTTCACTATTATCAACTAACCTAAGAATATGGACAAATGTCAGCTGTGGCTGGTCACCTGTTACCATAATCTAAAACTGGGACATAGTAAACAAAGGGAGTTTTATCAGAAAAGTGAATATCATTTTGCTTGCCCTGTTGAATTTAATAGCAATCCATCAAAGGTTTTCGCTTTCACCCAAGTGTTTATGCAAAGGTTAAATCACCATTACTCAATGAGCAGGAATGCCAATAAGGTCACACAAGGAAAATTTTGGTCTGATTACCAGAAACAACTGGAAAAGAAAGGTTAAAAAAAAATCATGGGTCTTTTGTTCTTCTCATTAGTGATATGAGAAGCCACCACTGCAACAGACAGTAATATAGATTTGTTGAATATTAATTAGAAGATGTCCTTATTATCATGTATTATAATCTAAATAAACAACAGTATTAAGAAATTAATCACAATGAGTCTAAGATATTTAAGAACACAACCACAACAGGACAGAACTGACTGTAAGCAAGATTATGCATTTAATGGGCATAGTTATAAGATGCCCTTGGATTCAAACACTGCAAATTCCCAAAACAAGACTGAACCCAGATAGCGCAATAGACAATGAAAAAGGGAACAGAGATTGTTTACCAGAAAAATTCCAGAGACTCCAATTAAAACCCTGCCGATTATCGAACGATGAACAACAAGGCGAAGACGAACACGATGAGGACGAAGAAGAGGAAGGAGTAGAATTGGAGGCTAAGCTTCCATTTCTGATGGTAAATATGGGTGAATAATGAAGCAAAGGTGTTGATGATGCCATATATAGGTACACGCAAGAGGGTATTTATAGTAAATCGAAATGGGCAAAGCCAATCTAGAGAGAGAGAGAGTTGTAACTGGTATGTTATGCCAGGCAGTGTCGGTAACGGCAAGCCCATGCCTTGCTGTTTGGTTTTTTCTCTTACGGCGGTAGACGCCACTCGCCATGCCCTGCTCTTATTACTCAGTCAATTCATGACGTGTGGATTATAAATACCAGAGGTGGTCCCACACAAGTGTAAGAAAAATAAATAATTTGTAATATCTCGACAGAACCGTACAAAATCCAATCTNCGTGTGGATTATAAATACCAGAGGTGGTCCCACACAAGTGTAAGAAAAATAAATAATTTGTAATATCTCGACAGAACCGTACAAAATCCAATCTACACCATCCTCGCTACTTTTTCATATAATTTTCCAAGAATTAATTTGTGTCTGAAGTTACCGCGTAATATGAATAATTTTAAAAGGAATATTGATGGCCGTTAGATGAATTTATTTGAAATTATCGAATGAATTTATTGAAATCTGTCATATTTTATATAATAAATTTAATATCAGATCACTCACCGTATATGAGTAAAGAGTTCTCATATAAATAATAGGCCTCACGTAATTATATAATAAGTAATGTAAAAAAATAATAGAAAATATCTCATTCCATCCCATCGTAATTGTCACCCTTACCCTATAAATTGTGATACATATAAACTGATTAGATTATCGTATAAAGAATATTAAAAAATTTAGTCAAGGTTGGTGTTTTGACACCATGTCCTTAAGACAAATTTTCTCTCCATTATGATTCTTATGGATTGTTATGTGTTTATCTCCTACAATACAATGATAAGCACAAATAGAAAAACAATACAATCTAAATGAACAGAGAACTAGAAATTGTGTTTCGTACTTTTTGATATGAACACTCTAATGATGTATGTAATAATTTTGTTAATGATGAATTTTGTTAGTTGTTGATCTGGAATGCTAATGAATTCGGGCATTTTTATAGATGTAGAACTGATTGTTCGAATCAGCCATAACTGATAGATAGAACCCAAAAATGCACCTTAGATGTATGCCCATTCATGAACAGATATAAAGTAACATCTGTTGAGAAATAATGTGTGTTTGGACGTCTAAACAGAGATAATTTTTTGCCAAATTTGTAATATGCACNGTATGCCCATTCATGAACAGATATAAAGTAACGTCTGTTGAGAAATAATGTGTGTTTGGACGTCTAAACAGAGATAATTTTTTGCCAAATTTGTAATATGCGTGTCGGATTTAACTTTAAGTCCAAATTCGTATGGTGCAAATTTTGAATTCCAAAGACAAAAATTCAAAATTAGGTTAAAAAATTAAGGATCCATGTTGAAGTTGTTGAAGCTTTCTAGTCGTTAGGTTTAGAGTTCCTTGTTTTTAGGATTATTTCCTGTAGTGTTGAATAATTCCTCCTATACTTGAGGAACAAGTATGTTTTTTTGTTTAACTAGTCATGCTCCACGATTATAGGACCTGTAAAGTCATGGGTTGTTGTTTCCTTTTGAATCTCTGTGTAAGACTATTTATTAGTCATTGTAGTCATTTAATAATATAATTCTCCAAGTTAGCATTCACAGAACTCTCTTTTTTTCTCTTTGGTTCTGACATCTAATATTAAAGCCTCATAGATATGGCATCAGAGAGTAGCTTTGTGCAACCTTCCATTCCAAGGTTTGATGGTCACTACAACCATTGGAGTATGCTAATAGAGAATTTTCTGCGTTCCAAAGAATATTGGAACCTGGTGGAGACGGGAATCACTGCACTAGCATGTGGGACGGATCTCAGTGAGTCACAAAAGAAGGCCATTGATGATCAGACCTTGAAAGGTCTAAAGGCTAAGAACTACTTGTTCCAAGCAATAGATCGCTCGATACTGAAGACCATCTTGAAGAAAGATACTGCGAAGGATATATGGGATTCTATGAAGCAAAAGTATCAAGGAACAACACGTGTAAAACGTGCTCAACTGCAAGCTCCTTATAAAGAGTTTGAAGTGCTGCACATGAAGGCTGGGGAATCGGTTAATGACTACTTCAGGAGAACTCTCACCATAGCCAACAAGATGAGAATTCATGGGGGAGAAAATGGATGATGTGGTAACCATTGAAAAGATTTTGAGGTCTATGGCTTCGAAATATGATTACGTTGTATATTCTATTGAGGAATCAAATGACCTAAACAGTCTGTCCATAGACGAGCTCCAAAGTAGTTTTTTGGTGCATGAACAAAGGATCAACAAGCACCTGGAAGATGAACAAGCTCTTCAAGTCACTCATGGAACCCAACAAGAAGGAAGAGTTGGAGGCCGAGACTCATACCGAGGAAGAGGAAGAGGAAGGGGTAGGTTTGGGTTCGACAAATTTACCATAGAGTGTTACAATTGTCATGAGTTAGGGCATTTTCAATGGGAATGTCCCACAAGAGCCAAGGAACAAACAACAAATATGTAGACTCAAAAGAGGAGATGTTGTTGATGGCTCTCATGGATTTCAAGCAGGCTGCATCCAAGCACATTTGGTTTCTTGACTCTGGCTATAATAACCACATGTGTGGCAACAAAGACATGTTCTGTGAGATTGATAGTAGCTTTAAAAAATCAGTGAAGCTGGTCAATGATTCAAGTCTTACTGTACAAGGCAAAGGTAAGGTTCGAATGGAGGTAAATGGGATTGTGCTTATTATTACAGGAGTTTTCTACGTACCAGATTTGAAGAACAATCTATTGAGCATTGGCCAGTTGTAAGAAAAAGGGATGACAATGCTATTTCAACATGGAAATTGCAAAGTCTTTCATTCTGAGAAAGGCTTAATCTTGGAAACTAAGATGACACATAACAGGGTGTTTGCTGTGCTCTCTCATTGCTCACCAAAGGATCAACAATGCGTCTCCACATTGACCATAGATCAAACAAACCTTTGGCATTGTCGATATGGGCATCTCAGCTAGAATGGACTCAAAGTGCTCCAACATAAGAACATGGTGAAAGGGTTACCTCAGTTTAGTGTCTCTCAAAGGGTGTGTGAAGATTGGTTGGTAGGAAGGCAGCACCGTGATCGATTTCCCAATAAAAGCATGTGGAGAGCCTCCAAAATTCTTCAGCTGGTGCACGCTGACATATGTGGACCAATTAACCCAATTTCAAATAGTAAGAAATGATATCTCATCACCTTCATTGATGATTTTAGCAGAAAAACTTGGGTTTATTTCTTGGTGGAGAAGTCAGAAGCATTTGTCACATTCAAGTCCTACAAATCAAGAGTTGAGAAGGAAATCGATACATTCATACGAAGTCTTAGAATAGATCATGGGGGAGAGTTCACATCACAGGAGTTCACAAATTTCTATAATGAAAATGGAATCCATAGACAATTGATGGTTGCCTATACACCTCAATAAAACAACATCGCGGAGAGGAAGAATAGTACCATAATGAATATGGTGCGAAGTACGCTATCAGCAAAACAAATTCCCAAAGGCCTAAAGTTGTGAACTGGACTGTGCATGTGTTGAACCGATATCTGACTCTTGTCGTAAAGAGCAAGACACCTAAGGAGGCGTGGAGTGAGCTCAAACCATCAGTGGATCATTTTTGAATTTTTGGATGCATTGCCCACGTGCATGTACCAGAAAACAAAATAGTGAAGTTCAATGCCAAGAGTTTCAAATGCATATTGTTGGGGATAAGTGACAAATCTAAAGCTTATAGATTATTTTATCCTCTTTCAAATAAAATAATTGTCAGCCGAGATATGGTGTTTGAAGAAGATCAACAATGGAGTTAGGATGATAGTCACAAGCAAGCCATATTAGCTGATCTTGAGTGAAAAACTGATGAAGAAGCAAGTCTAGAAGATGAGAGTAATGGAGAGGAGTCTGAAGCTGATGAAGAGCCTAGAGAGACTGAATATGAGTCTGATCAAAATGGGGGAGACAGTCCAAATGGAGGAGACACTCTAAATGCTGAGAACTCACAACGTGAAAGACGAGCTCGGAGACCACCAGTTTGGATGAGAGACTATGAAATTGGCCAAGGTCTCTCTGATAAAGAAAGTGCAAACATGACACATTTGGCCTTGTTCACTGACAGGGATCCCATGACATTCGAAAAAGTTGTGTAGTAAATAAAAAATTACAGGTGGTTATTCAAAAATACATGGGGTAATAGTAATACTTCTGTTGAAGAAGTACTTTAAGTGTGGTAAAAGAGGAAGTTATGAGTGATTATGTGGGAAGAAATGAATATATATGCTACTAATAAAGGGGTAAGAGGGGAAAGTTGAGTGTTCATATTTGAAATACCTACAATACCCCTCCTCTTTTCTTATTTTAAATATACATAAGGGTGAAGTTTATTAATTTTGGGAATTTATTTATTTTTTGGGTTCACTTATCACTCAAAATTTAAGGGTAATTTTTTTTTGGGAGATTTTTTTAATTTTTTAGTAAAAAAATAGTACCCCAATCCTCCCTATGAACTCGGACACAACAGGACGCTATTGTGAGCCAGTTCATATGATATATGATTACGTGATAGTAGCATATGCATAGCTTTTGTTGGACAACACTAAAAAAAAAAAAAAAGGTACTGTACAACCATTATAAATTTTGTGATATTTTTATAATTTTTGTAATAACTTGTAATCATTCTAAAAATGTCAGAATCGAAGTTACTTGGCCCAAAAAACTTGTAACTTAAACTTTCAAAATTGTAACATGACTTAAAGAAATTATTAAAAAAACTTTAAAAAATTTGTATCAAAATCCACAAAAATTATAAAACATGGACGTATGGAGCCANATGACTTAAAGAAATTATTAAAAAAACTTTAAAAATTTTGTATCAAAATCCACAAAAATTATAAAACATGGAGGTATGGAGCCATTTTTTTTTTTTAATTTTCATCATAATATTCTTATAGTCTCTCAAAACACACTCACTCATGCAAGTCTTAAAGGCAAAGTACTTTCCTAACCAATCTTTCTAGAGAGTTCCTTCCAAGCAATCAAGCTCATGGATTTGGAATAGTCTATTGGTTGGGGAGGGATTTAATGAGAGAAGGACATTTATGGCAAATATGAGATGACAGTCAAGTAAAATGCTGGGAGGATGTACGAATTTCTGGACACAGAATTACTCTCAACTTTCAACAAAGTCAAATACAACTAGTCCAAGAACTCATTCACCTGGTAACTAGAAGATGGAAGCTAGAAATTGCTTAGGAAATACTTGTTATCCCTCTTTGTAAGACCCTGTACTAAAAATTAAATAAGAATACTAATATCTTAAGAGTTTTTCAAATATGAATAAAATGAGGATAAAAACTTAGAATCATTGTTGAAATATTAATCATGAAGTTTGAGTTTCGAACGGATTGACTTTTGGGTCAAACTTAATTTTTTTTTT
This sequence comes from Ilex paraguariensis, assembly GCA_963454935.2. Classification (NCBI taxonomy): domain Eukaryota; kingdom Viridiplantae; phylum Streptophyta; class Magnoliopsida; order Aquifoliales; family Aquifoliaceae; genus Ilex; species Ilex paraguariensis. The sequence goes on along the minus strand of CAUOFW020001725.1, from coordinate 1,220,954 downwards.
GGATGTGTTTAAGATTGATAAGGGTAACTAAATAAATATATTAATTTTTTTTATCAAAATAATATTACCATTGAATTCGGGAGGTCGGAAAACATTGGGAGAGGTAATATGGGATGTATTAGAAGTTAGGAAGTACTTTAGAAGTAAAACCAAATTGGAGTGAAATTGGGTAAAAAAGGGTGATAGACACTGTTTAGTATTTTGATCATAAATTTATATTTTGATGTCCAATTGATCTGACATTTTTACAGGAAATATTAGACATCTAGGGCTACAAAAGTGTATTTCATGAAAAATTTCCAATTCGACCTCTAAATGGGTCAAAACTGACCTGGAAGTCGCACCAAAAATCTGTGAACAGTACGAAGGAAACCCGATTTTT
>CAUOFW020001725.1:1163050-1218289 GCA_963454935.2 Ilex paraguariensis | reverse complement strand
GACCCGGTGTGGTCAATAGTTATGCATATGTGGACCCGGTGTGGTCAATTGTAATATAATTGTACAGGTTGTGTTTTGGGTAGAGCTCTCCGTACAAAGGAGACTCTGCCCAAATTTTGTTAAAATATGAATGGTTGATGAATGAAACTTTCGTCGTGATGAATTTTACTTAATGCTCTCATACGGTAAATGGTTTTTAGAATGTAATGTCACCCACGGGGGTTTATGGGGCGTTACACTCTTAGTGAAACATCCCAGATTGATAGAATCAGATGAAATTTTACAAATAATGGAGTTTATTCTATGAAGAGTGGACACCATATGCAACACAAAGAGCTTAGGCACCTCAGGGCAGAGTCACTGCTTCCTCATCTTATCAAGCTCCAGATGGCTTATGGAGGAATATATGGAAGAGTAAGGTTCACCCCAAAATACAAGCTTTCATGTGGAATGTTGCAAATGGAGCCTTAGCAACTAAATGAGAGCTATGGAGGAGAAAACTTTCAAATTACCAACATGCCCAATATGTAGGGAGGAAGAAGAGACTGTTGAACACCTATTCCTCCTCTGTCCATGGGTGCAAAAGATGTGGAAGATTTTCCCCTTAAGCATAAAGATATACAAGTATGACATTAGTAGATTTGAGACTTGGTTTACAACTACAAATCTGCAAGGTGTATGGTGAAGGAGAGTAGGAGGGCCAAGCTCCGCTAATATGCTTATGTTGGTTCATATGGAAGTCTAAAAATGATTGGGTGTTTAATCACAAGCAAAAATGTAGTAAAACTGTCATTACAAATGTCGTAACAACAATAGAAGAGCTAAACAATAGCAAACGTATACCTATAAGGCTATAAATGGTACGAACTCTTCTAGTGAGAGTTTGATATGGTAATCGCCTCCTCATGGGGTATTGAAGATAAACTGTGATGGAGCTTGGGTGGAAAAGGTAAAAGAGGGAGGATATGGTATCATAGTTCGAAATCATGAAGGGAGATCTATTCTAGTGGAGGCTGAAGTTGTGGTAGCATCATCTGCACTAATGACAGAGGCTTATGCAATCAGACGAGTATGCAAAGTTGTTGTGGAACAAAGTTATGGTGTAGTCATTGTTGAATATGACTCAAAGCAACTCATTGATTCTCTTATTGGGGGTAATGGAGATACTTTGAAAGGGATTGCATCTATACAACATGACATATGGAACCTTGCTCAATTATTCCCATTAGTGAAGTTCCACGCAACACAAAGGACTCATAACAAAGCTGTGTTTATATGCTTGCAGTTCATACTAGGAACGAGAGAGTTATTGTTCAATGGAAGGATAATCTCCCTCTTTGTATGATGAATATTGATGATGCATAAAATAAGTTATGCACAATTAAATCAATAGAGTGTATGATGTAAGGTAATTAATGAAACAATTAATTGTAAAAGACAAAGATTTGGTGGTTAGGCTTAAGTGACATAACCACTTAAAGCAGTAATGGTGGCCAGAGAACTTTAGTAAAGAGAAAATAAAGTAGTAGGTGAGTGGGAGAGAGAGAGAAAGCAAGAGTATGTTCAAAGCGAGGTGTGTGAGATCTCTGCACCCATCTAAGGGGATTTACAATTTATAGGTATAAAGTCCTAACTGTGACAATGACTTGACGGTCAAACTATTAATTTATCAGGGAGGATAATTATAATTAGAGATAGACACTATCTTGAATTAATTATTATCCTGATAATTGTTCTCCCACGTGCATTGACTTGCACTGGACTCTTGAACTTTGGATTAGATCGAAATCATGAACTAAGTCTAGTCTGTCTTTTGATGATTTGAGTTCAACCCATTAAATAAGCCTAGATTTGATCTGAATTTGGGCCCGTCAAAATATTGTTAGGCAAGATGGTAGCAGTGGAATAGGGCGGGCATACCAAAAATGTAAAGGTTACTATGATGTTAATAAACTTGTTTTTTCCTCACCAAAATAAAAAATAAAAATGGGCCGAAGCAAAGTTCCCAAAACAATGTAAATTAATATAGCTAATTACATCAATGGTTTCACTAATTATTCAATAGTTATTTATTTGATAAATTCTTTAATATCTAAAATTTGATAAAAAAAAAAATTATGATAAGCATGTCATTGAATTGCTCCCATGTAAGACAATTGACTGTACAATCTGAAACCTATCCCTGGGAAAAGATTGAAGGAAGTTGGCCTCTGCATATAAGACAAGTTTCCTGAGGATAAGGAGAGCTGTGCCATCAAAAAGAAAGTATGGGAAAAAGTGAGAGAGATACAGACAAACATACAATTGAGAGAGAATTGAATAATTCTACTACATTAAGGGACTACTGATTCTGTGAGCTGAATGTTTCGGAGTGAGAGTTGCAATTGCTCATTGATATATATGAGAAAAAGAATAATGTTATTCCAATTTAATTTATTAACATAATTTACTATATTAGGTTCATCAAACATTACACTTTGGCGTTAATCAAATAGTTATGATAAATCACAACATTAAATCAGTAGATTATATCAAATTTTTAGATCTCTAAATAGCATTACACGAGAAAATTTCCAGTGCTTATAGCAATGTCAGTTGCTACTCATATCTAACGAAAAATTGTCAAACATTAAATTGCATATGGATGTTAAGAAAAATTTTGACAACTTTATAAGTGATAACAATTAATTAAAAATGTATAATGTTTTATGAGTGATGTACACCACATGACACTGTCATGCGGTACTTGATAAATACCGAATATTTTCTCGATATATAGGGGTACGAGTAAGGTATCAAATTCTCTTTCCTAATGTTGTACTACTTATTACTTTTTTAGGTATTTGTACCATTTATTAGGTGGGACTTACTAATTTTTGAAGTGCACTCATCTTTTAGTTTTCACTTACCATTTTTTGTGTTCACTTTCCACTTTTTAAATACAATTCGTCAATTTTTGAACCATTGTTGATTGTATATAGCAACTTTATTATTTATAAATTACTATGGCCAATGCAAAAATATCAAAATAACGGGTTAAGAAAGTTTCAGCATGTGTGTGTGTGTGTGTGAGAGAGAGAGAGAGAGAGAGGGGTGGGGGGGGTTTGGTCTTAACTTAGAAAAGAAAATGTACAAGAGCGAGTCAAAGAATTTTTATAAGCCACATGAGACCAAAGGTAAACACCAACCTCACAAAAATAACTGCCAGCAGAAAGGATTTAACAACCTCTCATGAATGGTCTCAACCATTTCCTCTTATAAAAGAGAGCCCTCTCTCTCTTACATCTTCCTAGAATTTGGTATTACATTGTCTGGAAAACAAAAAGAAAGAACAACAATGGCGAAAACTGTTCAAACTGCAATTCTCTTCACCACTGCTCTTTGCTTCTTTTCCCTTATTGGCATTGTTCAATGCCGTGATGCTCACTTCTTTGTCGAGGGCCAGGTTTATTGTGACCCATGCCGTGCCCAATTCATGACTAGACTCAGCGAGTTCATGCCAGGTACGAGACAAACTAGGAGGTAGCTATATACGTTCTTTTACTAATCTTTCGGGATATATGTTCTCCCTCCATTTAATATGAATCACCTGGTAAATGGTAATTAGAAGCATAAACCTTAAGAAGTGGTACCAATAGGAGACTCAAAGTCAAGATCTTGAGCTTTATAAATGGGTGCTTGATCAACTTCTAAATCCGTTGGGCTTCTTTATAATTGATCCTATTCGTTATTGTTGCTTCTAGGTAGGGCAAACTAGCTTAGGCATAATCCACGTGATTTTAATATATAATTATTCGGTCTCAAATTAACGTATATTCACTTAACAATTGAGTCCGTAAAAACCCAATTAAACACGATACAATCCAACCAAATACAACAAGAATTTGACTAAAAACACGATGTATCACATAAAATCCCAAGATAACAGAAACTCGACTATACAAGGGTAGGATAGTTTATGTCAAGAAAATTTTGACACAGTACAAACTCTACATGATACAAACCATATTCAGCTCTACCCCTAAAAGCACCATGAAACAACAGTTAAAAGTAACTTTTGAGAAACTATAGATATGCATTTAATGTGATCCTACTATACAAACGAAGGTACCATTGTCTGTTTTTTTTTTTTTTTGAAAGTTTGTAACACATTTCCATGGTTGTAGGTGCAAAGGTGCGTTTAGAGTGCAGAGCCAATGAAGGTGGGCAATTAACATACAGCATTGAGGGAGTAACCGATAAATCCGGTACCTACAGCCTACCGGTGGAGGGCGAACACGAGGAAGACATCTGCGAGATCTTGCTCGTGAAAAGCGGCAAGCCGGAATGCTCAGAATCTGGCCCGAAGGGATGGCAAAGAGAAGCAGCCAGAATCACCCTCACAGTCAATAGTGGCATTGCCTCGGAGGTTCGCCATGCCAACCCTCTAGGGTTCTTGACCAAGGAAGCTAAACCCGAGTGCAGCGAGGTCTTTAAGGAATTGAATATGATCCCTCCTGAAATTTGAATAAGATCAAGACTTTTGAAAACAGTTGTTTGGATCCTTATCTTTACACATAATGAGTGTTTATCAGGTTTTGTTAGCCTGAGGCTATACCCTTTTGATTATAGGAATTTGATTACCATTGTGTTGGATAATTTTACAGTGTAATTCGTGAGAGGCAAAAGTACCTCCCCACAAGGAATTATGCATATTTGAGAAGATTGAATGTCAACAATTATCTTCTTCTTTTTTCTGATCACTTTTTGAGATGAATAATTTTGTTCTAGTTAAACTTAATCCAAAGACCTACCTAACGTACGTTTTGGATCAAAAACAATTCTTGCATAGGCAAGATCCTACCTAGTCTCTCTTTTTTTCCCTAGACTAGGTTTGTGTTTTGTCTAGAATAGACTATTTTGCATAGTTTTTAAACCCGGCCCGCACATCAACCCGATAAATGGACCGGGTCAATGAGTTACTGGTTTAACTGTGGGTCAATCAGTCGAACCAGTCATATAATTAATAATAAATAATAATAATAATAATAATAAATATGCTAAAAAATTATATTAATTACAAAAATAACATATTTTATGTTATAGTAAATGAAATAAATAGACAAAAAATATCCTCAAATTATTAATTTGCTTACATAAATGATATAATTTGACAGAGCATAAAATAATTCACTAAAAAATATTAAATATTTATTATAAATAGTAATAATATGATGCCTAAAAAACTAAAAGAAAAATTGATAGAAAAAACAATGACAATTTAAGAGCACTACATATCCCACATCGAAAACTCACAATCGAAAACTCACAGAGAGTTACGAGGACTATTTGCCAATAAAAGTGTGGCACTTCTTTAGTTCTTAGTGCTAGTGGTCAAAACTTGCTGGCTGAATGTCAATTTCTTTTTAAGTTTGGTTTGAATATTTTATGTTTGAACCTTGAAGTTAAGTTTTAATATTTTATGTTTGCGTTTTAATATAAAAATAGAATTGTGAAAATCGGACCGGATTGCACGGGTTCATAAAAAATAACTGGTTTAAGCCGGTTTGAACGGTCTTCGAGCGGGGCTATTTGTTAGACCGATCCAATTAAAGAACCGGCCCGGCTCAGGCACCGGTTCACCGGTTTCCTGGGTTGACCCGTCGGACCGGGTCGAGTTTTAAAACACTGTTATTTTGAGTGCTAATACGTGTGTTCTTCTAGACGTGTTTTGAGTTTTATTATACATTTTATATTTTTAGATCAATAAACTATTTATCGTTCAAAAAAAAAAAGTTTGTTGTTGTTATCAAATCATAGGCTGTCGAAATATGAACATCAAATAGTTTACCCTTTTAAGTTTTAATACATAAAAGGGATTTGAACCGAAGATATGGCATGGGGAGTGAGAGAGAATCATTTAAAGGTCACCCGAAGCCACCTGGGTGGAACAACCCTTTAACCTTTCTAGTGAAATGCTAAAATCATAAGCTTTTGCGGTTGCGCAATGGTCATTATTCTGCTATTAAATTTTAAAGCCGTGGATTTGAATCTTATCGTCATTCTTCTTTTTAATAGTTTCTAACCAAAAAAAAATAGAAAACCCTTACCTACTCCACATCCCCACCAACAAAAAGATAAAAAAGAATAGTAAAAAACAATTATACACCGCTTCACATTTTAGTCAATAATAACGTTATTTATGCTAAATTTATAAACTAATTTCATGATTATATCAAATATTATTGTTTGATTGACAGTAATGGATTGTTAGTGTAACTATTTGCACTCAAAATAGTAAAATTTAAGGGTGACATGTCTGAATTACACCAAACTGTAATGCCAAAGGTGGATTAAATAAACAAATTTAGTCTAAGTAAAATTACTATTTAGTCAAATAATGGATCCCTCTCGCATGCGATTAAACTTAAGAGGAAAATAGCAATCAGGGATGAAAAAATGAAAAAAAAACAAAAACAAATATGCATAAATGGAAAAAGAAAAACAAACGTTACTCAGAAAAAATGTAAAAAAAAAAAAAAAAACTTACAAAAAGCTTATGAAACGGCACAAACTTTGTGCTTGGTATTGGTCTCTTTTTCTCTCTCCTCTTTTCATATTTTAAAGTGATATACAAAAGGGGTGGGTGCCAAATACTTTACGGTCTGCAAGCATACTTGAAGGATCAAATGAGTGAGATTAGATATGCCCAGCAGTACTACTGCTCATTCTTCTGTATTTATAGTGGCATCACTTTATTCTACCATATATTCTCAGTGTACTAAGTACTTATTTCATTACCCAGATACTTGTTCTAGAATTTTGTTCAAGCACTGCATTAGATTCCACTCTGATCTGCTTCTAAAATTCTGTTCAAACACTGTATCAGATTCCACTCTATTGTATTTTTTAACCTAAAGTTTTATTTTCCCATGTATTGATATATATTAAAAAAAAAAAAAATCTACTTTTGTATTGCAAGAAAGACTTTTTTTTTTTCTCAAATTTTTGATCTAATAATCTTTATGATTATAAGATGGTCCCAATTCTTATCGTTATTTTCAATGTATGAGAAGATTTCATTGGTCTAATTTTCAAGCAGATAGGTTTCATACATGTGTTCACATTATTCAGGCAAGTTTAGTACATGCGTTCACATAATTCAGTCTTAATTGAAACAGGGCAAGTAAGATGCTACCAAAGTCATAGGCAACGACATTTTTGAGCGACCACAATCAAGTTTGCTGCAGGAGATCATATGCAATTTGCCTGGTATTACAATTTTTTTTTATTTTATTTTGTTTATTATTGGCATTAGCTTCTCAACAAAACCCCATTTAGAAAAGGAGAAAAACATAACACTGTGACAAAACCCAATCCACACACACACATTCCTGTCGTCCGAGAAAAGTCAAGGTGGATTAAAGTCAGAAAATATTATCTGTAAGACTTGTTATCCACATGATTAATATTCATATCATCAATAGATAATTTCAATAATGATGGACTAGCTAGTTATTAATTTAATTGAAAACAGCTTGTATGTGTACAACAAGACACAAGCTAGCTAGCTTCCAATATTTTCCAAACTTGATTTTTTTTGGGCATTGTTATAACTAAAAGACAAAGAAGATAGTCAACAAGTTTGGCCACCTGAGGTGCTCCTCCGCCTCTTCGCCGGGAAAATATCTTGGAAACCACCATGCTCCGCCATGTGCCATTCCTCTAACACCCCATCAAAATCAATATGTTGCACCCCAGAAGCATCAAACAAGCAACCCTCTGAGAACCCGGCGAGCTCACGACATGGTGGCTTAGTTTTCCGGCGACCAGCTCCAACGGGCACGTTCCGAAGGGCACCACCGGCTGTCCAATATCTTTGACAGCCCTTACAGAAGTGTCTTGGTTGGTTAACATTGTAGTTGTTAAAGTAACAGAATTTGGTCTCCATGCTTTTGCACCTAGGGCATGGTATGATCTTGTCCGGCCTCTTTTCTCTAGTTTGATCAGATTCGTTTGTTTCATCCTTTACTTGTCTCACTTGCACTGCAATTGTTGTGCCAAACAGCTTGATACCCGGGGCTCCATGATCATCTTGAATATCAGCCATGTTTGTGTGTGTGTGTGTGTGTGTGTGTGAGAGAGAGAGAGAGAGAGAGATGCTTAGAAGTGGGAGGAAAATGTTTAGGTTTGATGGTAGAGACTTTGGAGATTCACATATATATAGATTAACATTGAATTGTCAACGAATAGAGCTGGAAAAAGTGAGAGAGAGAGAGGATGGATATGCTTAGAAAAGAGGGAAAGTTGGTTATATTTTAGGTAATGCTACACGGAATAAAATCTAGGACATAAAATTAGCATCAAATAATACACCGTTGATATAATTATAATAAAGTATAACGAATTTGAATTTTAAAGATAAATAGTAGTCTAGATTATTTTGTTACCAAAAAAAATATCATCTAACGGACGACATTATCCCAAACTGTTTCGTGCTATTAACTTCTCAGATTGTTTTGATCTGACATACCACATTAACTCTTTTAAAATATTTTTTTTGCTCAAAATTTATAATTTTCAAAATTGATATTCCAAAATTTATTTTTCCCAAATCTTTTCCTTAAATCAAACAAATCTCTTTCTTTCTCTCTCTCATTCCTCTGTATCTCTTTCTCACGCTCAATCCACGCAAAAAAGTATCAACTTTCCTCAATATCTCTCTCTTTATTTCACGAAAATATTTGATAGTTTTTTATTCAAATAAATACTACACCTCTTTGTAGATAGATAGTATATATCACAGAGAAAAATAGTATATTACAAAAATATTTCACTGTATCTCTCTCTGAAGAGGTATTATGTAATAAATATTAGATAAATAGTATATATCACGAAAATATTTCTATGTATATTTCTCTTTCATTCAAGCAATACTACAAACACGAATCATATACATTCAATAGCCAATTTTATTTTTTCATAATCAATAAAAAAAAACATAACTTGCAAAAAATCTAATTTAACAAATAAAATATGCTTAACATGTAAAATATACAAAATTAAATTCAAGTTATTAGACAACTCAAATATCAAGAGATATATTAAAGAAAATATGCTTAACATTTAAAATATACAAAATTAAATTCATATTCAAATACGATTCATACAAATTCAATATTTAGAGAACAACAAAAAGTAACAATATTTATTAAATAATCCAAATCTAAATACCCTAGAAAAATGATAAAAAATTATAAGCGAGAAAAATAATACAAAATTATAAGCAATACTATGAACACGAATCATACAAATTCAACATTTAGTAAATAACACGAATCAAAAATCTTTACTAAATAATTCAATATTAAATAATGTTTACTTTAAGAAAATATACTAAGAATATAAATAACCGAGAATAATGATATAAAATTAAAAGCACTATTATAAACTCGAATCATACAAATTCAATAGTCAGACCGTATCTTTTAAAAATCGGTTGAATTTCTAATAGTTATATTTAGTCATTTAATAACATCTGCATACATGGTTTATTTGTGGGAGTATTGTTTTAATTTTCATTCTATTAATTATGAATTTTGTTATGATTTAGATAAAGTTGATTATGAATGTTAGAATCATCAATTTTGAATAAAAAACAGAGCATGGAATATAGTCACCTGATATATTTTTTCAGATTTTTGAAATATTATGTTTCAATAGGTATAACATAATTTTTGTGGCGTAACAGTTTAATGTGAAAATATATATTATGCATGTAGGTTGATGTTATAAAAAATATTAGTAGACTCATTTTATTTGCCGTTTCCTACAATGTTGTATTTTACTTTATATTTATGTATATACAAATATTTGTAATTAATTTATGAATAATAATGTATCTTCAGGCACGGACAATTGCTGGTGATAAATAAAGGTCAATTCCAAACGCGTACTGTACCACATTATGTAATTTATGTCTCTTTGTATCGACATAGAAACCTTGAAAATGCATTTAGATTGATATATAATTGTACATCTATGCAACAGAAAAAATTACATGAGAGTAGGGTTAAATTTGATGGTATAGGCCTTAGATATTCACATATATATATATAATAAAACAGAATTGTATTTGAATTTTATCCCAGTCATATTTTTCCTCTTAAAACTTTTATCAATCACTTATCTCACTCATCATCTCTTTGTCAGACTCAAACGTCAAATCAAATCACTAATTTTTATCACATGTTTAATCATTTATATATTTTTTCTTTAAAAATATCACATCACTCATTTTTATCGTATATTTAATTATTTAATATTTAATTAATTTAAATATTAATTTAATATAGTGAAGTCGATTTTTTAAACGTTTAAATTTTATATATTATCGTGCCTTCAGACATGGGTTATGACTAATATATATATATATATATATATATNATTTATTAAATAATCCAAATCTAAATACCCTAGAAAAATGATAAAAAATTATAAGCAAGAAAAATAATACAAAATTATAAGTAATACTATAAACACGAATCATACAAATTCAACATTTAGTAAATAACACGAATCAAAAATCTTTACTAAATAATTTAATATTAAATAATNAAAATTATAAGCAAGAAAAATAATACAAAATTATAAGTAATACTATAAACACGAATCATACAAATTCAACATTTAGTAAATAACACGAATCAAAAATCTTTACTAAATAATTTAATATTAAATAATGTTTAGTTTAAGAAAATATACTAAGAATATAAATAACCGAGAAGAATGATATAAAATTAAAAGAACTACNCTAAGAATATAAATAACCGAGAAGAATGATATAAAATTAAAAGCACTATTATAAACTCGAATCATACAAATTCAATAGTCAGACCGTATCTTTTAAAAATCGGTTGAATTTCTAATAGTTATATTTAGTCATTTAATAACATCTGCATACATGGTTTATTTGTGGGAGTATTGTTTTAATTTTCATTCTATTAATTATGAATTCTGTTATTATTTAGATAAAGTTGATTATGAATGTTAGAATCATCAATTTTGAATAAAAAACAGAGCATTGAATATAGTCAATCGACATATTTTTTCAGATTTTTGAAATATTATGTTTCAATAGGTATAACATAATTTTTGTGGCGTAACAGTTTAATGTGAAAATATATGCTATGCATGTAGGTTGATGTTATAAAAAATATTAGTAGGCTCATTTTATTTGTCGTTTCCTACAATATTGTATTTTACTTTATATTTATGTATATACAAATATTTGTAATTAATTTATGAATAATAATGTACCTTCAGGCACAGACAATTGCTGGTGATAAATAAAGGTCAATTCCAAACGCGTACTGTACCACATTATGTAATTTATGTCTCTTTGTATCGACATAGAAACCTTGAAAATGCATTTAGATTGATATATAATTGTACATCTATGCAACAGAAAAAATTACATGAGAGTAGGGTTAAATTTGATGGTATAGGCCTTAGATATTCATATATATATATATATATATAATAAAACAGAATTGTATTTGAATTTTATCCCAGTCATATTTTTCCTCTCAAAATCATCACCAATCACTTATCTTACTCATCATCTCTTTGTCAGACTCAAACGTCAAATCAAATCACTAATTTTTATCACATGTTTAATCATTTATATATTTTTTCTTTAAAAATATCACATCACTCATTTCTATCGTATATTTAATTATTTAATATTTAATTAATTTATATATTAATTTAATATAGTAAAGTCGATTTTTTGAACGTTTGAATTTTATATATTATCATGCCTTAAGACATGGGTTATGACTAATATATATATATATATATATATATATATATATATGTATGGAGAGAGAGAGAGAGAGATCATAAAAAGTGCATAAACATAAGACCTTTGACATTAAGAGCCGCCAAGAACAAGGTGGCGGTGGGGGAAAGGGGAAAGAAAAGTTGATGCTGAGCTTTTTGTCCACAAGATTACTCAACGTCGTGATTATCTTGTTGTGTAGAAACTACAAAGTCTAGGTAAGAGTGGGTCCTAAACCAGGTAGGTTGCGCATAAAGAGATTGAAAGTGGGGGAATAAAGATAAAAGAGATAAAGCTAATAGGTAGACCTTTTCAGTTGATTAATATCTGGTTGATAATCTTTTTATAGATTAAGATTATGTTGACACCTCATGCTCATGCTGTTTTATCGTAATGCTGAAGGTATATGGATGTATTAAGGAAGAGAATACTCTATACGTTAAGGAAAAGATAACTAAAATTAGGGTTTGTGTATTTAAATTTATAGTCAATTTATTTTATGATCATGTTTAATCATCAGATTTATGTTGAGTGTGTTTAGCCTATATCCGGTACACACCCCATATCATTTTGAATTTCAATTGAATTTTGTCTTCTTGAATTCAACCCAAGATTGCTAGTATGGATATAATTCGGGTGGGTTGAGAGATTAACTTTAACTCAACTCTAAGTGTATAATTCTCAATCATAATCTTAATTTTAAGTCTAACCCCACCTCAACTTAAGGTAATTAACTTAAGTATTGCTCAAGTTTAATTCGGGCGGGTTCAAGTTTAATTCGGTAACCCGAGACCTTAACCCGGATACTGTCCGAATTCAATTCGGGATAGTGTTTTTCTACTCAGACTCAACCAAATTATTAAAAATTTCAATCCAAACCCTATTTTTTTTTTTTAGATTGGGTTCGGGTTCAATTCGGATTGGCCCGTCCAAGTTGCACCCTCAACTGTTAGCAAGTGTTTCCTTGTCGTATTCACGTTTAAGTCATCGTATTTTGTAAAATCTGATTTGTATAATGATATTCGGGTCGTTTTAGGAAATATTAATTCTAATTTCATGCATAAGGTACCTTGCTCTATATCCGGGAAAAAAATACCACAAATTACTTAGAAATACGTAAAAGAAACGTGTGTCCCCACAGCACACTTTTATAATGTATAAAAAAGGATGAATCGATCCTTAAAGCTGGATGCTTGTTATGGAAATGCTATTCCTTTTTGGTTCTAGTCTTTCTTTTAGAGTTTTTAATGTTGTGGTCCTTTCAGCTTTTGAGTTTCAAATTAATGCAAAGTAGAGTTGGATAGGGGGATTACTTTAATAAAGGTATATCTTTATTTTTTCAAATGAAAAAAGTAACCTTGTTTCNTATAAACTCGAATCATACAAATTCAATAGTCAGACCGTATCTTTTAAAAATCGGTTGAATTTCTAATAGTTATATTTAGTCATTTAATAACATCTGCATACATGGTTTATTTGTGGGAGTATTGTTTTAATTTTCATTCTATTAATTATGAATTCTGTTATTATTTAGATAAAGTTGATTATGAATGTTAGAATCATCAATTTTGAATAAAAAACAGAGCATTGAATATAGTCAATCGACATATTTTTTCAGATTTTTGAAATATTATGTTTCAATAGGTATAACATAATTTTTGTGGCGTAACAGTTTAATGTGAAAATATATGCTATGCATGTAGGTTGATGTTATAAAAAATATTAGTAGGCTCATTTTATTTGTCGTTTCCTACAATATTGTATTTTACTTTATATTTATGTATATACAAATATTTGTAATTAATTTATGAATAATAATGTACCTTCAGGCACAGACAATTGCTGGTGATAAATAAAGGTCAATTCCAAACGCGTACTGTACCACATTATGTAATTTATGTCTCTTTGTATCGACATAGAAACCTTGAAAATGCATTTAGATTGATATATAATTGTACATCTATGCAACAGAAAAAATTACATGAGAGTAGGGTTAAATTTGATGGTATAGGCCTTAGATATTCATATATATATATATATATATAATAAAACAGAATTGTATTTGAATTTTATCCCAGTCATATTTTTCCTCTCAAAATCATCACCAATCACTTATCTTACTCATCATCTCTTTGTCAGACTCAAACGTCAAATCAAATCACTAATTTTTATCACATGTTTAATCATTTATATATTTTTTCTTTAAAAATATCACATCACTCATTTCTATCGTATATTTAATTATTTAATATTTAATTAATTTATATATTAATTTAATATAGTAAAGTCGATTTTTTGAACGTTTGAATTTTATATATTATCATGCCTTAAGACATGGGTTATGACTAATATATATATATATATATATATATATATATATATGTATGGAGAGAGAGAGAGAGAGATCATAAAAAGTGCATAAACATAAGACCTTTGACATTAAGAGCCGCCAAGAACAAGGTGGCGGTGGGGGAAAGGGGAAAGAAAAGTTGATGCTGAGCTTTTTGTCCACAAGATTACTCAACGTCGTGATTATCTTGTTGTGTAGAAACTACAAAGTCTAGGTAAGAGTGGGTCCTAAACCAGTAAGGTTGCGCATAAAGAGATTGAAAGTGGGGGAATAAAGATAAAAGAGATAAAGCTAATAGGTAGACCTTTTCAGTTGATTAATATCTGGTTGATAATCTTTTTATAGATTAAGATTATGTTGACACCTCATGCTCATGCTGTTTTATCGTAATGCTGAAGGTATATGGATGTATTAAGGAAGAGAATACTCTATACGTTAAGGAAAAGATAACTAAAATTAGGGTTTGTGTATTTAAATTTATAGTCAATTTATTTTATGATCATGTTTAATCATCAGATTTATGTGGAGTGTGTTTAGCCTATATCCGGTACACATCGCATATCATTTTGAATTCAATTGAATTTTGTCTTCTTGAATTCAACCCAAGATTGCTAGTAGGGATGTAATTCGGGTGGGTTGAGAGATTAACTTTAATTCAACTCTAAGTGTATAATTCTCAATCATAATCTTAATTTTAAGTCTAACCCCACCTCAACTTAAGGTAATTAACTTAAGTATTGCTCAAGTTTAATTCGGGCGGGTTCAAGTTTAATTCGGTAACCCGAGACCTTAACCCGGATACTGTCCGAATTCAATTCGGGATAGTGTTTTTCTACTCAGACTCAACCAAATTATTAAAAATTTCAATCCAAACCCTATTTTTTTTTTTTAGATTGGGTTCGGGTTCAATTCGGATTGGCCCGTCCAAGTTGCACCCTCAACTGTTAGCAAGTGTTTCCTTGTCGTATTCACGTTTAAGTCATCGTATTTTGTAAAATCTGATTTGTATAATGATATTCGGGTCGTTTTAGGAAATATTAATTCTAATTTCATGCATAAGGTACCTTGCTCTATATCCGGGAAAAAAATACCACAAATTACTTAGAAATACGTAAAAGAAACGTGTGTCCCCACAGCACACTTTTATAATGTATAAAAAAGGATGAATCGATCCTTAAAGCTGGATGCTTGTTATGGAAATGCTATTCCTTTTTGGTTCTAGTCTTTCTTTTAGAGTTTTTAATGTTGTGGTCCTTTCAGCTTTTGAGTTTCAAATTAATGCAAAGTAGAGTTGGATAGGGGGGATTACTTTAATAAAGGTATATCTTTATTTTTTCAAATGAAAAAAGTAACCTTGTTTCCAACAACTTTTTAAATACAAAATCAAAGACAAAGAAGCATTTTCCTATCTTTTAGTTGAAAAGAGATGCACTTTTCTTTAGGGTCTCTTTTGAATTTAAAAAAATAACACATAAAAAAAGTTTTGGTGGGTATGGCTGCATCGAGATACACACACACACACACACACATATATATATGCTTTAGGGTCACTGGAGTTTTATAGAAAAAACACCAATTGAAATGAAGTGGATGGTTCCTCAAATAATAAAGGGTCGGGTCAACTATTCAATCAAATAACATTGGTCATGTTTCTCCTCTCTTCTCGAGAAGTAAGTAGGATTTTTATTTTGAAAACAGGATAAAATGAAGAAAGAAATAGTATGATTAGTCTAATATCATTCGTTCCTCTTCCAACCTATGGCAAAAAAAAAACCCATCACCTTAAAATTGTATCATTAAAGCTGGCTAGTACATTAATCTCATTAAAATTAAAGACTAGCATTTTGGTTTAGTTTAGGTATTGCCTACTCCATGCATGTACATGAATATTTCAGTAAGAGGGGCCCTCAAACAATTAAAATCACTTTTGGGTGGGTTGGAAAGTTGAGGCATCATGTTGCTTGCTACTGTGGCTCATTATCTATTTGCTTTAAATTTTTATAAAACAATAGAACAAATTTCTTTCCTCAATGTCGCATCTATTTGTTAACTAAATCAACTTTTTTTTTATTCTTTTTTTTTTATTTGTTATCTAAATCAACTATTCCCAATGTCGCATCTATTTGTTAACTAAATCAACTATTCCTTCAATCAAATATCATAATATCATGTCATCGTTAACAAGTTATATTAAGAACAAAAATTTCATTTTGTTTCTGTCGAAACGAGTAAAATATTTCACTTTTTCTTAAAAACTAAGAAGAGCCAATATTTTTTTGTCTTTTTATCATAGCAGAACCAATATTTAATATTGAAATTCTTATATTTTGAGGAGTTACAAAATATTTCGAGGTATTATAGTGTGTTCAACCAATGTTTCAAAATATTTTCGAAACATTACCCGAATACACCGAAATAAAATTTTACTCATTGACTATATATAACTTGCCTTGCAAATCACCAATACAGCCTAACATCGACGAAAGATTACAAGAAAATATCAAGAACTTAAACAACACGTCCACCTCCGGTTGGTAGCCTAGTTAAATGCCAACATTAAAGTATTGAATTTTTGTGGAGTCTAGATTGTGTGTTGGTCCGAATAATAATCCGACTAGAAATAATGTTGCCTAATTTTTAATGAAAAATTTTCTGAGATTTGGTCTATAGAGCGAATGTTTGGGCCGATAGGACATATAAAAACTCCTATTGTACTGTTTTGTAACCCGGTGCGTAAGATATATAAAATTCGCTATTTTGGTAATTAAGATTTGATTGAATCTATATAGCCGCTCTCTGTATTCCTCTCTCTCAATAGTAAAATCCCTGCAGCTTCATGAACGTAGACAAATTACCGAATCACATAAAATTTGTGTCTTACTCTTTCTTGTTTCTTATTATTTTATGTCTTAGTTTGTTCTTCGATTGTGTGTGTTTGTTTGTGGATTAAAAGCGCATTAAATCCCAACATAGAGGACTCTTGCATATAAGATGCCAACATATTTGCAATAACCGGCATGGATAGAGAATCAATCGAAACGGAAAAAAAAAATCACCAAAACATGGAATTTACGACCGAGCACAGATCATAGTACTCTCCGACATTATGTATAAATAACTGCATCGAGGACAAGAATACTTGCTCGGAGTTCGTGTTTTGATACAATGTTTATAACAAAAATTGAAGCTATCAAAGCAAATAACCTCATGGGAGATACAAGAGGAGCCCCAGAAAATAATTACACAAAGGGAAGTGGGATTATTCACATACATATAATACAGCTCACCCAACTGTTGGAATAATATTAGAAAGGCTGCTAAATTAGTACAAAGAAGATTACGTGTCGCTCCAAGTATCGTCTTCGCCATCATCACTACCAACAGCCTGCCAATTAGTTCAGTAAAAATTGATGGTGTTATATAATTTTGAGAGAGAGAGAGAGAGAGAGAGAAGATGTAGAAAACCTGGCGGATTGCATTTGCCTTCTTCAGGATCGCAGTAACTGAGACATTTGAAGGGGGGTCTGGTGTATGGTTTGGTTTTGCTGTCACAGTGCGTCTCAAACTGAATGACTGAAATGGAACAACAAAGGTGGAAGCCCAGATCAGCAAGAATCATACTTCATTATTTTCTTGCAGAACATTTATTCTGGAACGTAATATGAGATCAATCATTTCCTTAGTTAGAGCGGATGACTCGAACTGAATTTTAGTCAGCCATAACAACATATTACCAGTGAAAGACACGTCCCTTGGGAATGTGGGACTTATGAACTACGTAGCTACTTTTCATACACAAGATTCATATGATGGATTGAGAGGTGTTATTTTACGAACATGAAATAAGCTCTAATACTTTCCAGCCCGTGCAACCTCGTTACATGTTTACATTTTCCCCCCTTTTTTCCAGAAAAGCAAATGCTTAAGAATGAACATAGAATAAGCTGCAGGGCAAAAAATGAAATAATACTGCCCATTCTGGAGTAAAATCCTAAGATAAAAAAAAATGGAGTGGATAAATTAGATAGTGTCATAGGCAAAGCAAACGATTACAGACACTAACTCATGGAAACCACAGTATTTAAACTGGAAAATTTTCTGATCATTAGTTGACACACTGGCCCTTTTTCCAACATTAACCAACCTCACAGCAAAGTGGGCTCAAATTCAGGTGAGTAGGAAAATATACCAAAGTATAAAGGTTAATGGCAACTCACTTTTGTTCTAATCTGATGCAAGAAATCTTCCTTTTCATCCATCCCTTCTTTCTGCCAATTTAGCTTCTGCGAGTCTGGCTGCTTAACTTCTTTCTGTCCATTTGGCTTCTGTAAGTCTGGCTCCTAGCATGTAACACAGTCAGTTGTTACATGTCACAGTCTCTACTTAAGTCATGATCAATTGAACGGACAAAAAAAAAAAGGAAACAGTAACTAGCATGAGTACCTTGATATCCAGGGTATATGCAGTGTCAATAAATTGATCTTGCTTAACTGGAGCCGGTTTAGGTTGCTGAGAGATAGTAGTACTCAAAAGGTTCAGATCAAATGCATAACCTAGGTCATCAGATACAGTATCTTGCTTATCTTCTGTCACATCTGAATGAGGTTTCATAGCCCGCCACTGCAATGGAGGGAGAGGTGGAGGCAGTGGCGTAGACTCCTTAGGTGAGCAGAAATCTAGAACATCTTTTCTGTCAGAATTGTTTTCTACTTTTGGCATAACTGAACGATTCAGGGTATCCAAGCTTGGAAGATCAAGTAAACCACCAAGGTGAGAAAGTTCTGCACCATTTTCAGCATATGAACTTTGAAATCCATAGTTATCGTAGATGCTTCCCTGGGCCATTCCCCCAATCCCCACAGAGCTTGAAGCAGACTCTGCTGATGAGATTCTGCAGAAAGCATCATATAATTCGTGGTCCTTGCTACTGGGAGATTCACCAGATTCCCAATGCTCAGAATTTGAATCAGAGTTATCACTAAGGCAATCATCTGACATATAAGGAGATGATCTACAGAATGTGTCATCATCAGACTCTGAACCAAAGTCATGACGAGAACTTGCAGTCTCTGGGACCAACTGAAACGAAGGAAACATATCTTTGCTACTGTCACAACTGTTACTCCCATTAGGGAATTTCAATTTCAGTTTGGAAGCCTCAAAGCCATCCATAGGCTGGAATGATATCTTCATATGTTCAAGTGGTGGTGAAGAAGAAGGTGACAGGACTGGAAATGCACTTCCAAACTGCTCTCTAGTCCTACCGGAGAAAGTTTGATGTGAAACACTTTGGCACCTGGTCTCTTGCTCAAAACCACCAGTATTCAGAGAGAAGGCAGGATCAGAGTTAATGTTAGCCCCAAGTGAGAGTGTCCTTCGAAACCCATTTACAAGTAAGCTGTTGCTGAATTCAAACATCCTAGATGTATTTTTGCCATTCTGTTGATATGAATTAGTACATTGGACATCTGGACCGAATGGCCTCTCAGTTCCAGATGTAACTGTACTAGTTTCAGTCAAACCATGACCCTGGGAATTATTGAAACTCTTCCTGAAGTCGCTAGATTTCTCAAGTTTGACATCTAAATCAGCTGGTGAAAACCTCCACATTCTTCTCTTAATAGACATACTATGTTCTTGATCATCATGGCATGGTGCAGAGCATTTAGAACTTGGACTTTCTTCAATGATTCTGGAGCTATTGGTCAATACATCTGGTTTTCCTGCAGGCCCAACACCCTCAAGAGCATTAATTTGAAGTATTGGTCCAACTATGTCATCTTTACAATTGGTCGTAGACTCGTGTCTGACAGCATTTAAGGAACTGAAATCCGGTGGCTTTGACGGCTCAAGTCCTAGCAGGCTACCATTTGTCCAAAACGTAACTGAGCTGATGCTGGAAGGTTCAGGAGGTCTTTGAGAGTCACTAGGACTGTTTATGATCTTTTCACTTACCTGATCCTGAATATTGGTTTCTCTGGAGTCACAAGGTGATGCATTGCTGACAACAGATTCTGAGCTGGGACCATCATGAATATTAGCATTTCCACATAACTCTATGTCCAGCAAACTGAAGGGAGTCGATGAGTTCCCAGCAATTTCGGGCGATGGTAGGTGGACATAATACTCTGAAGAGCCTGA
The DNA here is from genome assembly GCA_963454935.2 of Ilex paraguariensis. Taxonomy (NCBI): domain Eukaryota; kingdom Viridiplantae; phylum Streptophyta; class Magnoliopsida; order Aquifoliales; family Aquifoliaceae; genus Ilex; species Ilex paraguariensis. The sequence continues at coordinate 1,197,977 of CAUOFW020001725.1, read as the reverse complement.
GTCAGATTTATCATCGGATTTCCCTACGTTTGAGGAAGGCAGAATTGCTGTATGACATTCTGGGGACCCAGGGTTGGAGATGTCCCTGGATGCATCTTTGTTTGGATAACTGGAGCCAGCAATATGAGATTCGGAAGTCAATAAATGATGGTCTGAACACTCTGCTGTAGGCCTACTTATTCCATCATCTACTGCTCTGCTGTTCAAATTGGAGTACTGCTCTACTTCTCGCTTTGCATGGCAGTCGAAATCTATTTCAGACTCAGATTCGATGGTGTTAAGTGCATCCACATAATTTTCTGTTTCGCTTTCAATATCCTCAAGCTTGTCACCGCCATAGATCGATGTTGGCATGTTTTCATCATCAAACTGTAAATCCTTTTGATCCATTGTTCTAAAATTAACAGCTCGTGTCTCCTGCATATTCAGATCAAATCTTGTGGGGAGCATCTCTGAAGTTTCACCATGATCATATTGCTGTCCTATAGACTCTATTTCTATCTTTTCATCCCAAGTAACACAAGAACTACAGCCAGTTTGCTCCTGTGAAAAACCTTTTTGAATATCATCATCTACAACCCTGCTTTCTTCATCCATTATTCTAAAATTAACAGCTCGTGACTCCTGCATATTCAGATCAAAGCTTGTGGGGAGCATCTCTGAAGTTTCATCATGATCATATTGCTGTCCCAAAGAATCTATTTCGATCTTTTCATCCCAAGTAACACAAGAAGAACTGCAGCCAGTTTGCTCCTGTGTAAAACGTTTTTGAATATCATCATCTACAACTCTGCTTTCTTCATCCAGAAAAGCATAATCAAGGATCTCATCTTTGTGCACTGGTAACCGAGAAGATGAGGATTCCCTACATTCATGTTCTTCAGGTTGACTAGAGTAACTTGGATGGAATACACATTCTATGTAGCCTGACGCAGGTCTGGAATCAAAAGAATTTGATTGGTCTCCCTGGTCTGATTTCAATCCAGCATCAAATGTGGAGACAGTTTGAGTAGGGGACATCAGCTCATCAGCATTTCGGGATGTAAGTTGCATTCTGCATTGATAAAGACCACAAACAGAAATCAGTTACCATCTTAGAGTACATAACCAAAACCAGGTGCCAGGAATCTTTTCTCACTCTGGCCATTTTCTGCAGCCACCTACTAACACACACACATGCCAGACATATTTTGGTGTGTCACATCAATACACACATTAGCATACAAACAGCGTACCTGCCACTATAATTGGACATTGACGCACCATGTGATACTTCTTCATTCCGCTGCCATGTTCTTTTTTTCTGCTAAATTATTGGCACTTATCAGAATAAAATTCCAATATGCAGTATCATAATACAGCAAAGACAAGGGTTAATGACACCATTGTAAACGAACTTATTTGACTAAATTATTCCATGTCAACGCAAACCTATACACGAAGAAAACCTGGAACGTAAACGAGGACCTCTACAAAAGCAGTTTAGTTNTAATGACACCATTGTAAACGAACTTATTTGACTAAATTATTCCATGTCAACGCAAACTTATACACGAAGAAAACCTGGAACGCAAACGAGGACCTCTACAAAANACTTATTTGACTAAATTATTCCATGTCAACGCAAACCTATACACGAAGAAAACCTGGAACGTAAACGAGGACCTCTACAAAAGCAGTTTAGTTGCAGTTTAGTTGACTGTAACTATGGATTCAATGAGTAATTCATCATCGAATCAATAGTATATAGCATAGGCCATAGGGATAGACTTTTCCCTAATGGCTAAATATTGTCATTGACTTTCTGAATTGTCTCAAACCAAAAGTGTCACAACATACCTTGATTCTACGAGCCTTCTTATCTCTTGGGACTTTCTCCACCTTCACTTCATTCGATTTAGATGATGCTCTCTTAAAGTAGGTAGGATCTGAATATCTCTTTAAGCAAGATCCAGGACCTCCCGGGTCAAATCTGACAGAAAACTTAAGCTTAGACCATCTCCAATGAAAACCCAAACTCTTACCCAAATTTGAGTAAAAAAAAGGGTAAAAAGTTTGATTGGTATAGACCTCTCCAATGGAGAAACTTAAATTTAAAGGAAGAGAAACCCAAATTTAAATGAATAGAAATCTAAATTTAAAAGAGGGTAAAATATGACCATTGGATCTTTAAAGGAGGGTATAATCTCACCATTAAAGATTTGAGTTTAAAAAAGGGTTTCCCTTGATTTGGGTTTAAAAAAGGGTTTTCTTTCATTTGGTATGGGTATGGGTCTAAGCGTTGGAGAAGCATTTTAGACATTTTTCCCAAAATTTAAATTTGGGTACTAAAAAGGATAATGGCTGGAGATGCTCTCAAGGTACATAATATAGAGTAGAAAAACTAGAAATAGGATAGAAATTGAAATGTAGACTATACTTGTCTAGCAAGTGCAGACGTGGTGGGCTACGGCATTCTTCATAAGAATCCATGATGAATCGTGGCAAGTCATTGTAGACAAAGTGGTTTTCTGCCGTTCGGATGTGGGCATGCCAGTTGGAACCTGCAAAGCCACTGCTTTCCATTAAGAAAAACTCATCTTGAAATACTGGCAAGACAAGTGTGGATACTTAACTTCATGAATAAATAATTCAGAAGAAATCAGTTTAAGCCTAAATATAATCAGAATAAGCATATGAACCAGAATTAAACCAGAGTATAAAGTTTGCACCTCAACATTTAGTATTAGATCTCCCCAGCAGTGTCTTAGGGGAGGAACAGTAAAAGTCAGATAAAAAAATTGCTAAACAGGCACTTGTGCACGAGTCTGAAGATATTGATTTAAATCAGAGAGGCAAAAAGGGAAACAGAAAGGGAATGAGTTAATCTTGGAATCAAATCTGGTCAAAAGTTAAAGCTCATGCTATCATCAGTTTACTGGAAGAAAGAAATGTATATTAGCTAATCCTAACAGATAGAAATCTTGAAAAAGTTAAACCACAAGCACTTGAGCATACCAGTCGTGTAAGCGAAGTGTAAGTGGCTCTTTTGGGCCAGTATAGCTTTCTCAATTGGAGGAAGAGCAGCTTCAATGTGCTGTACGCGAACCATCAACTTATGGCTTCTAGAAGATGTATTCATCACTTGTTCCTGTAAGCCATGAAAAACCTCTGCTGCAAATCTACCAAATGTAGAGAATTGACTCTTAGTATCATGCTCTAAAGCTTGAACTCACAATAAATCAGTTCGATACAAGCCCGGTGGTATAAGGCTTACATCTTTTAGCCTTTTGAACGATAGGAAGCCTACATCCCATAACAATATTCACAGCTGAACCTACAGGATCAATCTAAAATCTGCCTTACAAGTTACCCACTAGATACTCGTGAAAAACAATTACATCGTACATAGAAGGAAAATTCCAAGGTTTCTCAGGTATTTTTGCATTTTTTGAGTTTCAGCTCGTCGCTCTATGCTACTTCCTGCCTTACAGGTATTGATGATGAAGGCTGGAAGCCCCTGAAGTTCAAGGACAGAATAGGACCAGCAGTTAGTTGTGTTCATTTTATTATGCATTAGGAATTGCATCTTGTTAATATATGATGGGTCATTGGACCCTGATCGAGATCCTCCCACATGGACAAATGGATCCCAACCTCAGTGATTTGTAGAAGTTACAAATATAAATACCCCACTACATGGAGGTTATCATAGTGCCCCATGACGGGGTGGTTATTTGGAAGTTACCTTAGTTACCTCCACCTAGTGATGCATATTTAAATAATTCTCTGCAGAATTCCTAAGAAGTTACAAGCAATTTGCAAGATCCACTCTTCCTCTCCACATAATCTCTTTTTGCACACTCTTTTGGGTTGTTTGGTAAAGGGGTATAAGGGGAATTAGTAAGATGAGTTTGGGAAAAATATTTCAAAAGATCTCCAAACCCCATGTTTGTTTTGAAAATTCAATCACAGATTCCCAAACCTAGCCCGAATATTAAAACCATGNTGGGTTGTTTGGTAAAGGGGTATAAGGGGAATTAGTAAGATGAGTTTGGGAAAAATAGTTCAAAAGATCTCCAAACCCCATGTTTGTTTTGAAAATTCAATCACGGATTCCCAAACCTGGCCCGAATATTAAAACCATCATCATTGGTTTCGTCAAGCCTAGAGGGTTAAGGGGTAAAACCATGATTTGAAAAGATTGGGTTAAGGGGTTAAGGATGTAAAAGACAATTGTACCCCTTAACATTGGTATGAATTGAATTAATCACGGATAAAATAATTATTTATAGGACAAATAGTTGTTAAGAATTATGACATATTTGTGGGTCCNGGTTAAGGGGTAAAACCATGATTTGAAAAGATTGGGTTAAGGGGTTAAGGATGTAAAAGACAATTGTACCCCTTAACATTGGTATGAATTGGATTAATCACGGATAAAATAATTATTTATAGGACAAATAGTTGTTAATAATTATGACATATTTGTGGGTCCTACATGTGTATGTAGTGCATACCAGACATAGACCGGATTCAATGTTGAATCCCATCTTTGTAAAGAGGGGTTTGGATTTGGAGAAGCCAATCCAAACCCTCCCCAAAAATCCATCCAAACAAGTTCTTTGGGTTAACACCATACAACCTTGTATTTGTGAGTGTGGGAAATCAAGAAGGGACTCTAGTAGCCACTTCTTCAACCATGTACTTGATCCGGATGTGAAAGAAAGCTTAGACAATAACAAGAAGGGACGATACAGTTTAATTTGAGTTCTTCAAGAGGTATACTAAGTACCCATCANTTCTTCAACCATGTACTTGATCCGGATGTGAAAGAAAGCTTAGACAATAACAAGAAGTGACGATACAGTTTAATTTGAGTTCTTCAAGAGGTATACTAAGTACCCATCATGTCGTATGTAATATTATATGTCAACATATCTGATGTAATTTGTGTTGCTCATTGTTTCTTTCTTTGTTTCTTATCTACATGTACAGTTTAGGCACCAGAGCAGGTTTTCAATACCCTTTTGAATACATGGAACTTATCCAGAGTCCAGACCATATGGCGAGAAGAGGATAGCTGATTGAAAGAAATACAGACAAGCTTTTCGTAGATTTGACACATAAAGTGGCTGCCCTAATGCAAGACATGCAGAATTTGTGAACAGGACAACATTATAGTGGTATTGAGCTAGAAAGCACAAATCTTTCTTAGACTAGTATATTGGCGCCTTAAATTTAGGGGATGCATAACCAACATGAGTACACCGACATGCAACGAGTTCCCTCCATGTTTTTCAATTTCGGGCCTGTTGGGAAGACATTGTGAACACCCTAGGTCATAACACATTGAGGACCCATTCAAAACACTTTTTTATGCTTTGGGAAAAACGAAAGTCAAACATGAATTATTAAATTCCTAAATGTTTATATAAGGATTAAACTAGATCTATGGAGCATAGAAACTCTCAAAAAAGTGACATATCCGTATCGGATACCGACATTCCTCGAACACTATCGACCATATGTCTCATACTCTTTTATCTGTGCCCATAATCAAATGATAAAATTTTAATGTTGGACAAGTGTCCGACACTTCTTTGGTGATATTTCTTACACTTCTTTGGACCGTGTTTATTACTAAACAATAAAAATATGTTGACTCGTGATTAACAAAACTTAAAAATTTGGCTAATAAGTATCTTATAATATGAGATAATATATAATTATTAAGACTAGACATGTTAAAACTGTACTCAAAAGATAATAATAAAAGCAAAAGATTCATAAAAGGTTTAAAAAAGAAGAATTGAGAAAATAAAAGCAACCATTTAAATTATATATGCTGAGTACAAGTTGTCTATAAAAAACAATTGATGACTTTTGACCATTATGATGTTTTAGTATAAAAATTCACACTAGATAACGACTAGACATAACATTTACTTATCATAAAGATTATTTCTTTAGGAATAATATATCATTATCACTATATTTGCAATAAATGATAGAGTTTATATATAGAATACAATTATTTGTAGCATGTCTCCGACGTGTCCGTGTCCTACTTTTTAAAAAATATTGTGTCGATGTTCGTGTCCAATTTTTTTGACCAATTTTGTGTCGATGTGCCTGTGTAGAGACTTTGCATCCTAGACTAATAAATTAAGGCTGGGACACTCAAGATTGATTGATATGATAGAGGAATTTTCCCACTCAATGCTAACTGGTTTTCTGTTGTACTGTGTATGCGCTGAACATGGTATTAGAGCTATGTCTCATGTGGTCAGTGGGTCAATTCTCTCACCCATTTAAGTTCTCCATTATGTTCATCTGCGTTTTTTAGTTTAACTTGCTACCTCATGTATGAACTGGGGTCACACATAAAAGAGGATATGAAGAGAACTTGTACCCTGCATCGAAAAGATTAGAGCCACTCAAGGATGGTTTTTGTTGTTGGGGGATGTGTGCACTTATTATCAATTGGTTTTGGATTGGATGACTCCAACAATGTCCATATTGTATCCCATATCCTAGCAAAAATCAACCCCCAAATCTCTAGGATTCAAACATCAGGAAATGGCTAGAGAGGGAGAATTTCATAGATCAAGACCATGATAATAAGAAGTGTGTGAAACTAGAAGAGTATGATTTTTCTTTTTTTCTTTTTTTTTTTTTGGTAAAGGACCTTGGGAAAATCTCCCATTAACATAGACTTCAAGTTCCTTATCATTGTACAACCTTAGACCTTATTGTTGAAATCAAAAAACTATAAACCTTTCAAAAACAAGTGTAATCAATATGGTAACAAAACTAAGACTGAAATTATTGATTGGATAAACATTCTGCTTCTCAATAATCTACTGGCATTCCCATTTAATAAAACAAGTTCGAAGCTGACTTAAGTTCTTTTTGTTCCCTTCCTACTATTAACAAGAAGACACTTATAGAATCTCTAAGCATCATCATACATCTGATTAAAGCAACAATACACAATGTTAAAAAATAAGTGTACAAAATAATACCATGATATTTTCTTAGGTTCTCAATTTTCTTGTTTCCTAAAAAGATGTAGAAACATCAAGTAAATCACTACCTCAAACACGCACATAAATATGGTCTATCCGCCATTAAGTGGTATTACTAGCCATTCTGGAGGGGCAGTTGATTCAGCAATTGTATTCAGCTGTAAGCCTATATTTAAGCCTAATTCCTCAAAGTAGACAAGTTATGGCCTCACAGACTGATTAAACACCCAAAATTTTCAAAAATCTAATAACTTTCAGCTGTATACAACACTAAAACAAGCAAAAGGCACCTAAAATAAATCTGGAAAACCAACAAATTGAAATACAAACAGTACAAAAACGAAGAACGAGCCAAATCAAAAACTTAGGAAAAAGGAGAGAAAATGAAGAAGAAGAAAAGCAGAAAACGAAGAACAGAAGTGTTCACTTACTCAGCAAGATCGCCCAATTGCCTTAAGATCCCAACTAGACCAGCCACAGCCACACCGTCAAGCACGGCCTTTGGATCTTCTGTGTTCGGTTCTCTGTACAGCTCGGGCATTCCCAGTCCGTACTCATTTCTCACCTCCACACGCACTAAAGGCATAGCTTTCTCTATCTATCTCTCTCTCTCTCTCTCTCTAAAACCCTACACACTGTCTCTTTTCTAGATTTTCACTTGTACATCAAATGAATGAGGGAAGAATGAACAAAATGAAGGAACAATGAGAGAGAAAGATTAGGTGAAGAGACTGGGGCCGCTTAACTGCTGAGAGAGCGATATAGAGAGAGAAACTGAGAGCTATGTAGAGAGGGAAAGTGACATGTGTTTATGTTTTTTCCTATTAAAGAGAGAAAGAGAGAGACAGAGACGGAGAGAAGGGGGCAAAACGAAGAAGACATTGCCAACTCTGCAAGCCATTCTGTGTGAAGGATCATTACTGTGGTGGGGACAGTGAGCGAAAAGACTGAAATGTCCTCGGAGTTTTGATAAAGTGACTTTTCTATCCGGGAAATGGTGGGGGTGGTACATTGTGAAATGACGGATTTGGGCCTGGTTTTTAGAGAGTCGTGGTTCCCATGACTTGCTTGGGAAATTGTATTTGTTTAATTTAATCCGCCGTGGAAGACCGGTCATGGGTTATTTCATATTTCTATAATTAATTTTATTTACTTTATTTAGAAGTAAATTAAGCCATTTTTTTAATATAATCCAATCAACTAAACACAAAAATCAAAATAATTATATGAATTTATTCTAAACCAATTTGAGTAAAAACAATTTCACGAGTTAAATCCGTTACAAAATGGTATACATGCACCAATTTATAGATGACATGCGCTAGATCATGCATAATTTTTACACCATAAAAATATGATACAACATAAATTTTGTTATAAACAATTATAATTGAATGGGTATGAAATAGAGTTAACATATCCTAAAGGGTAGTATAATTGGTAATAGAAACGAGTTATAAATTCAAACGTCTTGAATTCGAATATTTGTAATTTCTTGGGACTCTTATGAATATCCTAGTTCTGACGTGAATGACTGTCTTTAACTGAATTAGAGAAGAGATTAGTTGAGATACGCATAAATTAATCTAAACACTACTAACCGTTAAATTAAAAAATGATATATATAATATGTTACATTAAAAGAGATTTTAATATGTTGCATTAAAAAAAATATATTTAAATAAAATGAGATTTTATTTTAATTACATTAAAAGAGAAGGACAACGTTAACAATTAATAGAGACAGCATCAGACAGAGTTGACTAACGACCAAATGTAAGGGTAGTTTTGGTTTGACTTACTTTAGGAGCATCTTAGTTAGTTGTCACTTCAACGAATATTAATATTAAAAGAGGACTTATAATTAACTAAATAGACTGAACTTGTTTCTCAACAACTCCAGATCGACTTGTTCGAGCTTGTTCACTTGTAAATTAAGTTTGAGTTGAACTTGGATTTTTGTTTAATAAATGAATTGAGCTTAAATATTGGGTCTATTTGGAGCTGATTTTTTTAATTAAACAGCGGTTTAAAAATTTTTGTAAAAAAATTAAAGTTAAAAAAATCTCCCAAATCTTTTTTTTTTTTTAAATGGTGAGGGGTGTCTGGATCAGTTTACACACACCTTAACTAATTCTATTTTCAGTCCGATCAAAGGCAGAGACCGTCCACACCAAAATTAAGATATTCATGAAGAATAAATTTCTCATAGTCTAATCTCAAAAAAATTATCAAGATTCGAACTCAGAACGTTTGAATTTAGAGCTCGTACATATTAACAATTGAGCTACCCTTTCTTTAAAAAATTGAAAAAAATTAAAAATTCCGTTTGGTGTTACTTTTTAGTTATTTTGGATTTTTGTGTCACAATTATAAAAAAAAAAATATATGTATTGATTATGTATAATGCTTTCCAAAATATGAATTTTAAATTTTTTTACGTCACTAATAATATTTTATGAATATAATAAACTAAAAAATTACAAATATAATAAACTAAAAAATTATGTAGGACTCACGAAAAAACTCCCAAAAGTTGAAATAAAAGCTCATAAAATTAGTTTCTTGAATCAGCCTCAACAAGTCTTTTATGTCCAAAAAACTATTGCATAAAAAGCCAATAAAAAAGCTAAAATCTAAATGGAGTTGACTTATTTTACTACAAAATCCTTAAAAATTATTTATTTAAGTTAGTTTTTTTTTTTTTTTTGGCCGGTTTAAAATGAGATACGTGGATATGAAATAGATGAAAGNAACTTTCAGTTGTTGCTCACCAAATCATCATTTTGAGCCTTGAATGAATATAGGATTTCTATAGCTTGGTCCAATCTGAGGTACTTAGGTAGCAGATATTTTCTTCGTGTGCAGCTCTTTGTAAGGAGTAAACATATTTGGTGGAAAATTCACCTGATGGTGCATGGACCCTGGTCATGTGATCTTCTCCAACATAGATTGACAGCTTAATATCGAGAATTGCTTGAACAGTCATGTGGCAGAACATGTTTTTGTAGCAATTCAACATTCCAAGTGTTATTTCCTGGATTGATGAGTTCATCGCCTGTATTTGGCAAGGGATGGATGTCTTGGATCAATAAAGGCTTGAATTGTGGATGGTTAGGAATCCAGGGATCTATCCATATATTAATTTTGTGGCCCTTCTCAACAATGTAGCATGCTCATTTCTCGATGGTTGTTCTGCACAACAAGATTTGTTTCGAGATGGTTGAGTCAGTTGGCTATTTCTCAACATGCAAAAAGAGTGTCTTGAATAATACTTTATTTCCAATTGGGAGGTCCACAACTTATGCTTTTGTGAGATCATCTACCAACCCAGTTTAGCCATAAGATCCACATTGCACAAATAATCTCATGACTTAATGCTCAACGACTTTTTGTCTTATGTTTGTCCCCACCAAAAAGTTATGATCCTCTTATCAATGGACTCACAAGTAGACTTTGGGAGAATGTAGAATTGCATGGCGTATGTTGGAAATGCCATAGCAGTTGACTTGATCAAGGTGGCTCTTCCAGCATAAGATAGGAGCTTTGTTTTCCATCCTTTGAGTTTTTTGTCAATCTTTTCAATAATTGGCTGAAAAGGCCAATTTCTTAGACCTTCCCATATTTAGTGGGAGGCCTAGGTATTTGGCTCCATTGTTGTCCTACTTTAGCTGGAGAATGGTCTTAGCTGATCTGATGGACTATCTAGTTGCATTGGAGTTGTAATAAATTGTGGACTTGTTCCTAAGTTAGTTCAAAACAGACCCATTATAATCAATAATTATAAGAGAAACGACTAGCATAGTTGAGGTGTAGACAACGACACAAAGATTAAAAAAGAAAAAAAAATTAAACTTTCTTTCCCTAAATGAGCTTAAAAAACTAGATTGTTATTGATATTGTTAGGAAAATTTTAATCACATGTCTTTTAATTTATTATATTTTTAAGGGCACCTTCTCTATTATTCAAAATATCACTAACACTCCTTCAAACTTTTATTTAAACATAACTAACATCTTTTACCGTAAAACCACCGTTTCTAACAAAACAATTCATATAAAATATCAATTGCCCTTATATAAATCCCAAACAATCTTTTTATATAAAATTCGATTAAAATTTGAGTCGATTAAAAATTTAATTTTTAATATATAAAAAATTGATTAAAATTTATTTTTTTATATATTAAAATTTGAACCGATTAAAATTCAATTCAAGCTAATTAAATTTTATTTTTGTTACGTATAAAAATTTGAACCGATTTAAGCTCTACTTCAGTTGTTAGTGTCGATTAAAATTCGTTTTGAGTTAATTAAAATTTATATTTTTTTAATTATTAAAATTTGTGTCAATTAAAATTTGATTAAAATTTATTGTTTATGTATTAAAATTTGAGTTGATTAAAATTTATATTTTTTTGTGTATTAAAATTCAGCTCAATTAAAATTCAATGCGAATTGATTAAAATTTTATTTGAACAGTAAAAAAATAAATTTTACTTACCTCGAATCGAATTTTAATCGGTCTAACTTTTAATATATAAAAAAAGTTTATAAAATAGAGCAGTTCTCATTGAAAGTATATCTATCTAGAAAGAGTCTCATTGAAGAAATGTGTATCTAAATAAAGTGTGGATGAAGTGTTTTTAAAATATATCNTGATCTTCTCCAACATAGATTGACAGCTTAATATCGAGAATTGCTTGAACAGTCATGTGGCAGAACATGTTTTTGTAGCAATTCAACATTCCAAGTGTTATTTCCTGGATTGATGAGTTCATCGCCTGTATTTGGCAAGGGATGGATGTCTTGGATCAATAAAGGCTTGAATTGTGGATGGTTAGGAATCCAGGGATCTATCCATATATTAATTTTGTGGCCCTTTTCAACAATGTAGCATGCTCATTTCTCGATGGTTGTTCTGCACAACAAGATTTGTTTCCAGATGGTTGAGTCAGTTGGCTATTTCTCAACATGCAAAAAGAGTGTCTTGAATAATACTTTATTTCCAATTGGAAGGTCCACAACTTATGCTTTTGTGAGATCATCTACCAACCCAGTTTAGCCATAAGATCCACATTGCACAAATAATCTCACNTGATCCGAATTCAAATCCAATGAATTTTATTTTGTTGACCATACTTGAATTCGTTAATAATCTAAAAATCTGATCTGACATGAATAATTTAATTAACTAAATTATAACAAATTATACATAAATTTCAACTAAATTTATTTAAATAATCCCTTAATTTTTTTATATTTATATAAAAATATATGAATAATTCAAATTAGATCATAAATTATTTTATTCCTCATTGACTATTAAAAAATTCCACTTAGATAATACATGTCGGGACAAGTGCATGATGGGATCCAAACATGATTCTTTTCTTGACGTATGTGGTGTTTTTTTATAGTTCATCATACTATTTTTAATTGATCAACTCCTTGGGGTATGCTTTAGCATTTTGATTCCTATGCTCCCATTGATGTTTGGCACGGGTCTCTAGGAAAATTAATTAATACACTTGAGGACCTTGATTTTGCTAAATTGTAGGTAGACCACATCATTATATTATAAGTGTGCTTGTTTTGGGGATATTATCATAAGATTGGATTTATTTTAACTAAGGGTCCACTCGTATTATCTATATATACTCAGATAGCACATTTTGGGCCTAGGGGAAGCCTGCATGGAATCAGTTCTATTACCAGATTAGTTTGGTTGGATTTTGGCTAGTTCCAATACAAACCTAATTTGAAAAGGCTAAGTTGAGTGTCGGATGAATTTTATTCTGACGGTTTGTATTGGAATCTGATAAACATTTGATGTCTGATACGAATATTTGATTTGAGTAAATTGAAGTTGATTTTAGCAAGTCACAAAGAAAGTTCAACTCAACTCCATTGGATACTTACTAAATTTTTACCCATATTTATAAATTGTTACATAAAATTTGAGTCGAACTCTAATCGGATTGAATATTAATGAATCCAAATTCTAATCAATGCAATATGATATAATGAATTTGAATTTGAATTTGAATAATCAGTCAAAACCCATGTGATGTGGATAAGACTATCCCATGTTTTGATTAGGTATTAGGATTGGACAACCCCATCTCATCCCTTGTTTGGTAATTATCCCATATGACACTTTATTTGGATAGACTATTTGAATGATGGTATAATCATTAAAATTTCGTTTAAGCCAAAAAATAGGTGGGTTTAATTTCAAAATTGTATGTTGGTATTAATACTATTCATGCTGGTCTACACTATTTTTAAGAGATAGTATCGGACTCAAATTGCATAGTACCGGACTCCAATTGCATGTTTAAACCTGAGAATAAATGAGATAAGGTAGGCTCGGGGAGTATTTCATCCAATACCCGATATTAACACCTAATCCAAACACAACCTAACATATTGGATTTGATAAGTAGCTTTCCACCCATTTAAATTGTTGCTGAACCAAACATCATATTGGTGTTTAGACTAAAAAATCATATCTAATTTAAGACCCCATTGGAAACTTTTTGATAAATGGATATACAAATAACTCATATCTCCGATGAGCATTGTACCTCAGCAATCGGGACCACACATGCACAACTATCTGCTGAAGATCCCATTACATCTATGTTGGGATCGAAGCTAAAGTATCATCGCGTGTTTTGAACACTGAAGAATAAGTTTAGCCTGACTGAATTTTCATAGCTATAAAAACTCAAATTCAAGTATTGAGTGAGAAAATTCAAGTTATTACCTCGGTTGTTCCATTGGATAGTTTCGTGCTGCCATTTATTATCCCAAACCATACACGAGAGACTCGACCTTCCTACTTCAAGAAACTAGAATCTGAACCCTCCCTATTCAAGAAGATCTGAATTTCGGGAGGTAAGTTTTTGTCCAACGTTAATGTCAATCTTAAAATGTTAGGATTGATTTTGAAGAACCTCATTTTACTTTAATATTTACTGGTTTGAGTCTCAACTTACATTTACTACTAACTTTCACACCAAAACATAAGCTAGAATCTTATTTTGTACCACAAAAGATTTATGACTTTTTTACTTTGTACCTTCAATGATTAAAATTTTCATATTATACCCTTAATATATCAAAAATATATTAATGTGTTCCTTCTGTTAGCTTATATTGCTTATTCCATCAAAAAACTACCTCATTGATTTTTGACAGAACGAGAAATGAAAACTAACAGAAGAGAATATAAAAAATTTAATATTTGAGGGTATAAAATAAAAATTCTTTAACTCTTTTAGGGTGTAAAGTATAATTTGCCCAAAAAATAATTATTCATATATTCTAACCCTATCCTATATAATGTTGAGGTATTAGTGGTACTCTCTGAAGAATTGAAGAATTCTTTAATTTTCTTTAAATGGTCAAGATCTATAAATATAAAACAAATTTGATTAATTTAAAAATATCTTGAATTTTTAAATTCAAGTTAACTAAATTTGCTAAAAAGGAGCATTCAAAGGTACTCCAAATAAATAAGAGGAGAGCCTAAACAAATAACATCGTAACTCTTAGAGGTGGTCCAATAGTCAAGTCTATCATCTTGTAACCGGGAGATCTCAAGTATGATCTTTCTCACATTCTTTAAGGGTTAAAACACATTTATTTTTCAAAGAATATGTCTTTAAATTAGTTTGATTTACGATAATTAATTCAGAGCTCGGGGACGGGGGTGGCCCAATTCGAACAATGGACTAAGAAGAAAGATGGTCATCAATTAATCGATAAATCATTTGGTTGGCCGATGGTAGGTAAGGTCACGAGCTTATTCGACGGGCTAAAGGTGTTACTTAAATAGGAATATAGGATAGCATGTAGGGATCGAGGTTGAAAGAAAATACAATCCGTGATCCCTAGATTCATATTAACGGGGCCACCCACAAGCCTCTGCATGATTGGTCCAGGCTGACCCACGGTACGCCATCGAGCCAACTTTCACGGACCTTTTGCCAGCTTTAGTATAGGGTCTCTCGCACCATGCATACATGGCTAAACCAAATTTGGCTCGGAGATAGCTGATTATAATATTATTTTCTCGATATATATATATATACACGAAGGTATAGTATAATATAAATGATTTGAGTGAGATGTTGGTGGACGTTGAATGAGTCTATTTGATACCGTTGGATGAGTTTATTAAAATATGTCATATTTTATATTATAAATTATAGGTATATTAGCTAATGTCCGTGTCTAAAGGCACTGTGTGACACAATAAATCATCCGAATAAAAGTTCAAACCCACAAAAATTAGTAAATGGGAAAAAAATTTTAGTAACCAAAAAAAAAATCATAGAACCTACAAATACTAATTGAGCTGAACTTAAATAAACATAATTGATTATCACGTCAATATTTTCAACCATATTAAATCTTCACATAATAACTCTATACTCACGACCATCACGCATACACATTTCATCTTATAATATTACATAGAGGAGAATTATTTATAGCAATGCAACATCATTTCCTCCATGAAACAACAAAAAATTCTAAGATTGATTAAACATCAATTCTTTCTCTTGAATAACTATAAAACCCATTAAGTTTGATTTAAAGAAGTCATAGTGGCAACTAAGCAACTAAATAATAACAAAAAACTCCTTAAATTAGTAATTGAAACTCTTGAATGAATTACACAAAGCTAGGTGCATACAAATTAGTGAATTATGCACGATTACAAATAAAGAAACTGATAAAAAAAAAAAGAAACAAAAATTGTAAGGTCAAACAGTAGAATGACAAAAATATACACAAACCTCCTAATTTTCATTCACAAAAGCTTTTCCAATATAACATGTTGGTCGAATGAGCAATTTGACAAAACAAAGTATTTTAATTCTATACAAATGTTTTTACCTTTACACTTTATTACTCACACTATGCTGAAAATGAACCCCATTTCATTTAATTTTGGTAAAAGTTTCTTGAAAAAAAAATTCAAATCAACTTAGAAGTTAATTGTCAATTTTTCTAGCCAATAAGTAATATATAATTAAAAAAAAATCTGTTAATTTGATATTGTTCAACTATAGAGAAAAAATACCATAAACATTGTGAAAACAACGCAATTTTAAAGCCGCGACAGTAAAACAAAGTTATAGTTGAAAAATATATATGAGAATAAAATACTACTTTATCAAACAGTGTACATTTGCAATTGATGATCCTTGAAATTTCATCCATTAAAAGTCAACATTATTTTAAGTCAAAGAAAAAGTGTAAGATTCCAAAGTACACCACTTACCAAATAATCAGAAAGGATCCGATTCATGGCTAAGAAAATCAGCAAGTAACTACATTCATTGATGTTCAATTCCTCATTCAAAGTAGTCATACATTGAATGCACCTATTTGACATTCATGTTTCATTTCAATCATAAAGTTGAAGACATATTTTAAAGCAAACAAAATTTATATCATACATAAATGTTAAAAATGCATCCTAAACTAAAGCTAAAGATATATCATAGAGTTGACTTTTATATATCCAATGAGGTCACCTCTTATATGTCATTGCTAGCTGGTTGAGGACGAAGTTGGGGAGGAAGAGGTCGCTAACCGGCCGTTGGTCCGGTTATAATCTTCAATAAACAGAGATAAGTAAATAACAGCCATGCCAATACATTCTTGAAAGGGACAATAAAGTAAAATACAAAAGCAGCATAAAATGAATTTTTTACCCAAAAGAACATAATACGAATTGTGGGCATCAAGTGGTGGGCACCAGTAGCATATAGAAAGTATCCACTATTCTCAACCACTCATAAATTATCACCAAGATTTTATGATTTTCATTTGGATATTTATTACATGCACCATGAAGTAACAATTTTAATGGTAAGTAAACCAATTCAAGTTGGAGCACCTTGAAGTAGTACTTTAAAAATTGGAACATTGCTTGTGTTTGTCTTATCATGGCACTCTCAACCATGCACTACTTAAGTAATCCACATGAAACATTTTAAAGAATTTTTGGGAAGGCACTTCAACACCATCATTGCAATGCACAGTATACTACGCATTTTCAGCCTTCAGCGATCACAGACACAACCACAATTTGCACTTGATGAAGTATTCTCTAAAAGAAATGAAATTAGAAATCAACACCATGAAACTCAATTCAATGAAACACAAAAAGCCAATGTGTAATATAACAATAACTTAGCAACACTGATCAAAAGGGTAATAAATTTAGAGAAAAACAATTAGCAATTAACAATTTGGCTTGCTTCTAATAATAAATACACCAATAGGATAACACTAATCAAATGTCAAGATATTGATACTGTAAAATAACAATTAGATAATCATGAAGAAAAACCACGTGCATAACAACAAATTAAACATAAGGTAGAAAAGTTTGGTTACATATCATAATTAGAGCATGACAATGCCTAGATAATGATTTCTTCCCAAATGTCCTCAAAAAGAATCATGTGATGGGGGGGGGGGGTTTGGAATGCAAAACCTATGATTTAGATGATGGAATTGAGGTCGATGTTTGTTGGGGTGTTGAGAGTGTTAGTGAGAGAAGAGGGTAGAAACACTAAAAGAATCCCTTAAAATAACCAAATCCATTTTCAAAATCAAATTCCATCAAAGAGATGAACAAATAGTGAATGATAGCGAGCGAGAAAGAATTACCTAGGGGTGTCACTTGCGTGCAGTTGTTGGAGGTCGTCGACGGCAGTGGTGATTTCTAATTTCGTTGCTGTGGTTGTCTCTAGTGGTGGTTGATGGTTTTGTGGCTGTTGGTGGGGCTTCTGATTTGCTGGGATACTACAACAAAAAAAATTTTTTGTGATGATTTTAAATTTCTCTCAAAAAGTTTACTATTCGCAACGATTTTATAATTTTGTTGCAAATTTCTATTTTGACAATTTTTTGGTGACGCAAAAAGGCAATTCCCTCCTAATTGTTTTTGGCGGGAGAAATGGCATGAATCGGCAATTTTTTACGACAAATTTTTTTTTTTTGTCGCAAATAGTTTTATCTCATCGCAAAAATAAATAATCTAAAATATAAAGTAAAATAAAGTCTAAATTTCAATTTTGACAATTTCCCTCATAATTGTTTTTGGCCGAAGAAATGGTAGGTATTGAAAAATTAAATAAGAAAATACTTTAATTAATTTTTCGTGACGTTATAAATTTTTACGGAAATAAAATTTTAAAAAATAGAAATTTAATTAATTTTTTACAACGTTCTTCAAAAAACGTCGCCAATAAATTTTTACATAAATAAAAAATTTTAAAAATAATAATTAAATTAATTTTTCTTGAAATTTTTAGAAAAACGTTGCCAATAAATTTTTACGTAAATAAAAAATTTTAAAAATAATAATTAAATTAATTTTTGGCGACGCTTTTTTAGTTTTTTATGTAAATAAAAAATTTAAAAATAATAATTAAATTAAATTTTTGCGATGTTTTAAGAAAAACGTCGCCAATAAGTTTTTTATTTTCGTCGCAGAATATAGTTTTTTAAAAAAAAAAATTTCCTTAAATTCTTTTTGCTTTTTTGTTTCGTCGCACAATATAATCCTTTTGCCCTAAATCGTGGCCTCCCCTAAATCGATCCACAAAAATTCTAGACCACCAAGCGACTGACCACAGCTCCAAGAGGCAGCTCTCCAGCAATCACTCCGGCGACTGAGCAGCTCCAAGAGGGACCACTCCAGATGGACTTCAAATCTTCCTTTTGTATCAAGAATTTCATCATACACGAACAAGAACTTCAATCCTTCTCCTCCTCTTTCTCCTCATCGTCAGACCCCTATAATCGGAGCTCTCAATCCTCAGTTATATTTTGGTTTTCAAATTTAAGCCTCCCCTCCATATGAAACCCCAAATTGGCCAGTTTGATTTTTGAAACCCCCCTCCCCAACCCCAATATCTCTTTTGCTTGCCATTGTACGGTTCCAGAAAGTAATTCCCTTCCCACACAAAAATCACCAATCGCTCTCACTACATGCACGGATTTAGAGTCTAAAACCCATTTTCTGTATCTTACACTCTCTCTCTCTCTCTCTCTCACACACACACTCTCTCTCTCTCTCTCTCTCTCTCTCTTACTTTCTNATGAATGAACTTTCGTCGTGATGAATTTACGTAATGCTTTCATGGGGTGAATGGTTTCTAGAATGTAATGTCACCCAAGGGGGGTTTTTGGGGCGTTACAGTAATAGTTTTTACACCTTCCTATCACTATCAATTCACTGCAGGTATGATATTTTTTCACAAGTTGTTTGTGTGTGTGTGTGTGTGTGTCTATTGACATTGGTGTGTGTTTTTAAGTACACAAACATATATGCAAGCATAAATCCACACACGCATGTGTTCTATATGTATATAAGTATAAACATAATCTGCTGGGTGGTAGTGTCCATACTGGGTAGCAATGTCTGTTTTTGTCCCTAAGTTGTGGTTGTCTTAGCTAAAGTAATCTCTCGACTTTTATATTGTGGATATTCCTTTCTGAAACTAGGGTTTGGAACGCGGGTTTGTTTGATTCTAGGTGGATTTGGTGTATTTGCATGTTGGTTTTGTATATGATTTCAATTTGGCGATTCTAGTCCTTTGGTCAACATGGGGTATGTCTGGTTGCTGAGAAAATGTCAGTAAGGAAAGGAAAGGAAAGGAAAATTGGGATTTTGCAATGCGGGTTTGTATAATTTTAAGTAGGTTTTGTGTAAAATTCACAATATTGGGGATACTTGAACTTTGAACAACATATTGTCTGCTTGGTTATTGTGATTCTTTTTGCTAGTGTACATCATCCAATAGTGACTGCCCTATCAGCCATGCTAGTCATATTTTCATATTTGTTAAAATTTTTGAATTGAGTTTATCTGCATTATCTCTGTCTGTATATTTACATTTGTTGCTTAGGAGCTGAAGTTACTTTATTGTTACAGAAATTATGTAACTGGTGATTCTCTTATGAGAAGAATGAAAATAGGTGTCGAATTGGATTGGAGTCATTGGACCCAGTGGAAAAATGAAAAACATGAGGGAAAAGGAATAGGGGGGTATGACGTTTTCCCTGAAGGATTCATCTGCTCGTTTTAACCTAGTAACCTACTTCTTGATTTTATTGGTCCAAGGATCCAAGAAAATGATTCATAAACTGGATGAACCACATTGTTACATAATGCGCTCACTCTGGGCTGCTGTCAACGGTTGATTTTTAATAGACAATGTTAACAGTCATACTGCCACAATTTGAGCTTGATATGGAGTGGAGATTAGGTTCTTCATTGTCTCCAAGAGAGACAATTTGAGCTTGACACGTTTTCTTGATCCTGGTACTGATTTATTGAGCTTGGTGATGGTATTTCAAATCATGGAGCTGGACTACTGGAGCTGTTCAAGTTTAAGAGACATTAAATATAATTAGAGATGATTTAAATTCTCTTGATGAATTAAAGCCATTTTTTCTATTTTTAGAACTTCTTGTTCTTTGATTCTTGCAATTCATTTTTTTTGGAAATAAAATTTTATTTTTTAAAAAAAAGATGTGCAATGTATTAATTGTGTTAGTTTTTTTATTGAACACAGGTATTATTAGTGTACAGGAAAAATTTTTTATTGGAATATCATTTTTTATGAATTATTTTTTTTTAAAAAGAACTTTTTTGCGACGAAATTAAAATTGTCGCGCAAAATTGTAGGAACAATCTGTTTCGTGACATTTTTTATACATCGTAAATGTATTTATTCAATTATTTTTTATATTTTTTATTTATGTAAAAAATTATTCGCGACGATTTTTTTACGTCGTGAAAAGTGAATTAAATTATTATTTTTGACATTTTTATTTTTGAAAAAAATTATTAGCGACGATTTTTTTATGTTGCAAAAAATGAATTAAATTATTATTTTTTACATTTTTATTTATATAAAAAATTATTCACTACGATTTGTTTACGTAACGAAAAATTAATTAAATTATTATTTTTTTTATGTTGGTGGAATAGATTTTAGCGACGTTTTTTGAATTTTTTGTGATATTTTGTTTTTCGTCGAATATTTTTTTTTTGCGATGAAAATAAATTTTTGTCGCAAAATATTTTTTACGACGAGACTATTGCGATGAACATGTGTCGAAAAAAAAGTCACAAAAAATAATTGGCGACAATTTTTTTTTAATTTAGCGACGAAAAAAATCGTTGTAAAAAATGATTTTAGCTATAGTGGGGGCTGGGCTGGGCTACGTGGCATAGGTGCTGCAACGAGGGAAGGAGAGATTAGGAGTCATGAGAGATATAGGGGGAGATGTGGTGCTGTGATTGTTTTGGATTTTTGTTTTTTTGCTGATCATACAAAGAAATGGGGAAGGAAAAGGGGTTTTTGGGTTGGGGATTTTAGGGGGTTTCTAGGTTGGATAGAGAGAAATAGAGAAATAAAAAAACAGAGAGAGAAAGAAGATCAAATATATAGAGAGAAAAAATCAAATACAAAAAGAGAGAGGTAGAAGTGAGATTTAGATGGATTCCATGAGAGAAATTTTGAGGATGAGTTTGGAAGGCAGAGATAGAGGCGTGAGAGATTGGGAGAGAGAGAGGCGTAAGTCAAGAAATGTTGTTGGGCGGGAAAATAAAATTTAGTGTTTACTGTAGATCGTCAGATCAATATTTATGAGATGATCTTAATTGTCTTTTATGTTGAAATTACGTTATCTGTTGGATATATTTATATTTTGTTTCAAAATGATTTAGACCTCTCTTTGTCTCCAAAATTCAAACTTAGCTCTACTTTATTATGTATATTTTGTCTCAAAATGATTATCGGTCTGTATATTGTTGTTTGAGCCAAAAAAAAAAGGAGAAAAAATTACACTCAGACCTCTTGAGGTTTGTCATTTAATCATTCAGACCACTTGACATTTGAAATATTACATATAAACCTCATAAAGTTTGTACGCGTGCAACACTTAGACCCTACTGTAAATATATCCGTTAAAACATTACATCTACACCCCCTAAAGTTTATAGACATATAATGTTTAGACCCCTTAATTTTAAAATATTATATTTAGGCAAAAAAAATCCAATCAAAGATTATCAAAAATTTTAAATTTTACAACTAAAATTCATGTTCTATTGTATCATTTATTGAAATAAAATCAAAAATAAAATTTTTATTTTTTCTTAAAAAATCGTAATTAGTATACAATTATATTATTTATTAGAATAAAACCAAAAAATAAACAAGGGGTCCAAGTCATTTATAATAGAACATGAATTTTACAACTGAAATTCATGTTCTATTATGTCATTTATTAAAACAAAATAAAAAAATCTATTTTTAAAAAAAAATCATAGTTAGTATACAATTATATTATCTATTAGAATAAAACTAAAAAAAAATTAAAGAAGGGGTAAACTGTAATGGTCATAATATTTTTTAGTTTTAATTGGGATAGTTTAGTATTTTAATTTGATCGTTTAAACGACTAAATTAAATTTTAATAGACAATATAATTGTATACTAATTACGATTTTTTAAGAAAAAATTGATTTTATTTCAACAAATGATATTATAGAACATGAATTTTAATTATAAAATTTAAAATATTTGATATTCTATCTTTGATTGAAATATTTTTGCTTTAAGTATAACATTTTAAACGTAAAGGGTCTAAGTAATACATGTTTACAAACTTCAGAGAGTCTAGGTATAATTTATTAACGGATATATTTACAACAGGAGTCTAAGTGTTACGTGCGTACAAACATTAGGGGGTCTGAGTGATTAAGTGACAAATTTCAAGAGGTCTTAGTGTTATTCTCCAAAAAAAAAAAAGAAGAAGAAGAATTAATGTTGAGAAAATAAAAACTAAAAATAAGTAAACTTTAACTAAGTACGACACGAACACAATACAAAATTAGAGGATTTAAATCTTTCTTAAGCCACCTGTTTAGTAAACGGGTGGATCGAGTATGATACGACTAATAAACGAATCAAATATAGGTGAAACTAATCAAAAAAAATATATAACACGACTCGTTTACATATAAGATATATACAGTTTATACACGACATGAATCCAATATGACACAATTTGTTAGATACAAACTAATAAATGAATTGGACATGAGTGAAGTATTTTTTGACATAAATCCGTTACGATTCAACACGAACTCGCCTCACCTGACATGATTCACAGGCTTAATCATGACCATAACCATAAGCTTTGTATCAAAATAACTACCAATCTAGTCCTACTCGAATATAGTTCAATTTATGAGCAAGAATTGTAGTTCAACCCTATTTCGAACATTAAAGAGCTAATGATAAGGTCAATTATGTTGAAAGGAAAATTAATCATATCAGAATTTTCACACGTACTTCTGTGCGGTACTGTAGTCTTATCCAAGTGGATAAAGGTGATTTGGTCAAAGTATCCCAAATGAGTGGAATCGAAGAGGGCGGTGAGGTGACTCTATTAGAGAAGCTCCAAGGCTGCTCGCCAGTTTAGCCTTTTAGCTATTTTGGCGAGCAAAACTCCAAATTTGGTGCTCCAATTTACTAGCCAGTCTCCTTGCCAAAATAGCTAGAGGTCTTCATCCTAGTCAGATTTGGAGAGGCCAATTGCTTGCCAATCTCTCTCCCTTCAGTCGCTCAACCTGTCTTCCTTCCTCTAATATCTCAATTTCTACTCCATTTTTGCACAACGACACACACAGTGAATCGGTCTTCTTTCCTCCTACAGGTATGTCTTCCTTCCTCCAATATAAGTTTTCGCTTGCCTTTTGTGAATCGGTCTTCGCTCAACCTGACTTTTTGAAATTTTTTGAGATGTGTTTCTTTTCATTGTTCACAATATATTTGATGAATTGCCTCAATGAGATATGCACTCGATTTATGTAGAATCCTGTGTTAGTTTTTTTTATTGTTACTTCGATTTGGACTTCAAGAATTTTATATCAATTCCTGTTCAAAAAAAAAAAATTAATATTGCTTGTTCTTGTTGAAATGAACCATGTTGCAGTGTAGGTAGATAAGTAGTTGTTCTTGTTGTTCTGTTGGTAGATAAATATTGTTGAAATGAACCATGTTACAAAGAATCCTTGTTCTTGTTTTTTTTTTTTGGAAGTAAACAACATGTATTGATGTACAGAAACATGTATTGGCTTCAATGGCCTCTTTACAATCAGTGCTGTAACAAAAGGTAGTAGCAAAACAAAATTAATCTAAATAGGTACTAGCATGTTTTGTGGTATTGGATCAGGCCTAGCTATTATGAATAAAACATATGGTGTTGATCTTCTTAGTATAGATTTGGCTTGAGCATGTGTGGCTCTCTGTGTGTGGGTGTCTTTGTTTTGATGGCTAAGCTTGAAGATATGTATTGGACCTTAGAATCAAGTTGAGACTGTAATGGGTATTAGTTTTTAGGCAATGGCTATCAATCATTTGTTTTTCCAAATAGCTTCGTCATTTTGATTTTTTGGTACTTTGAATTGTGCAAAAATTGCCAATATTAGTTTTAAGGCCATTTATTAGAATTGTACATCAATTAATTAGCCATTCCAACTGGCCAAAGCTCACTACCTGTTTACATATGAGAGGATGGCATATCATGATGCACTGTGCACAAGCGAGGTTTATTTTGTATGCTCGTTTTGCAGTACATTGTCACCCTATAGGTTAGTTCAATTACATGGGAAACAATGGCCAAAGGAAAACAACTGCAGTGCTGTTTTGCTCCCCCTTCCTGCTGTTTTGCTCCCTGAACTGCAGTGCTGTTTTGCTTCCCCTCCCTGCTGTTTTGCAGTGCTGTTTTGCTCCCAGAAACTTGACATAAATAATGTATATTTTTGGCTCAATTCTAAGCATTACGTATGGAACTATTTGAACATGGATATTACTTCACCAATCTTTTGAACAACGGAACAAATTTAGATGATTTTAACACTCAATCAGTAGACCAAATAGGTCATTTTTCATCAATATCACCTCAAATAGAATCTACCACCAAAAAAGTTCGAGACAACAACTTTATAGTCAATAATTGTTGGTTCATGAACGTGACCAGAGTACATACCTTTCCATATTGTTGTACAATTCTTTCATCTCCAATGCATGTAGTCAATGCTACCTAACATCCTAGGAAACCCACGTCTCTCACCGATTGCTAATAATCTAGCAATGTCTATGTTGTTTGGTGACCTGAGGTACCCACCAAAATAAATTGCTAATATGGCCGATACAAATCTTTGCAAACTTTCTATTATGGTACTTTTATCGATACTCACATAATCATCAACAACATCTGTTGCAATTCCATAGACAAACATTCCTATAGTGGTAGTCATCTTTTGAAGGGGAGATAAGCCAATATTCCCAACATCATCCCTTTTTTGGACAAAGTATGAATCATTAACTCCCACTATGGATAGAATACGAACGAAAAGAGATCGATTAATTCAAAACCTCATCTGAAATAAATTTGGGTGATATGTAGGCGATTTAGCAAAATAATCGCGATAAAGTCTCTTATACTCTTTAACTTGATTGCAAAAAATAACGGAATGACCTTGAATAAAATCACAACGTATTGCGGAGTTATCCTCAGTATTGAGTTTCTCCATTATCATAGTAGCAACTACTAAAATCTCCAACTCATCATTGAAGTCAAAATCATTAAGAATTATTTTCTATTTACCATCACGAGTCATAGCAAAGAAATATGAGTGAAATACTAGTAAAATAAATTTGAGACATATGACAATGAGAAGGGGGAGATTTTATTTATACATTTTTAAAAATATGATCGTTGTAAAATTTAAAATTTGAAAATTTGATAACATGACACGACACATCATCATGCTCCGTCATCATTATGGCGCTTATGCAATGTGACATTTTTAAATTATATTATTGAAAATTAGTTAAAGTTATTTGAAGTAGTTAGTTACAATAGAGAGCGTAGTTAGAACGAATTTTAAAAAATAGTTAGTTAAAGTAGAGAATTTAATATTTAAATATATATTTTGAGTAACTATTTTGCTGAGTGTGGTTAGAGATGCTCTTACTAAAAAAACTCACCCTTCATTCCTTATAGAATTTGACTACAGTAGGACAAAAAAAAATCGGTACCATATCTCTAGAAATTATTAATTCAAAGGGTGTTTTTATAATTTTTATGAGTTTTTTTTTATAATTAAAAGTTATAATTTTTGTGAATATTTTTATCACTGTTGTAGGTATTTTTATCACATTTGTGATAACTATTTTTACCATTTTTCTTTCATATAAAGAAAAATTATCACATTTGTGGATATATTTACCATATTTATGATTATTTTTTTTTATCACATTTATAAATATTTTTACCACTATTATGGTATATATTTTTATCATTTTTTTAAATATTACCACAGTGATAAAAATAATAACAAATATAATAAAAAATGTATGGAACCGAAAAAATAAATTTCGGGGCGGGGAGCACTCCTTCCTTAGAAAATGTAATTATGTACGTGTATGCCTTCTCTTCCCGTACCAATGGAAAAAAAAAAAAATGCATAAAAGCCAGCACATAACAGGTCCACAGTGCATGCAAAAGAAAGCTTATATTGACATTTGACAAAGTCCTGAACTATTTTGTTTTGGAGAAAGAATAATTGTTTCAATTTAGAGTTATTCGAATTTGATAAAACTATATATTTTGAAAAACTTAGGACAATCTTTCAAGTATCAAATGAAAAACTTCATTACTAGTGATCTTAATTTTTTCTTTGAGACTTCCTCGTTCCCTTTCCCTTTTGTTCGAATTCTCCAGCAATTAATTCAAAACTTGTGGGGGAGATGAAAAAATTCTCAAACCAGTTATTTAAGGTTCAATATGAGAAAAATGGTTAGATTACGTGAGACGAGGACATAGTTAAAGGGTATAAGGGTAATTTTCCCACACACACACACACACACACACATATATATATATATATATATTAAGAAAACTAGTCTCTCTCTCTCTCTCTCTCTCTCTCTCTCTCTCTCTCTCTCGGTGGAGGCTTCCCTGAAACATTTCTGCTGCTTCCAGATTGCTTGATTTCTCTTGAAATTGAGAATTCAATTTTTTATACCACTACTGTAAAAAGATTTCTGCTCGTCTTATGAGGATAGGGCTGTCCATGTGCAGAAAGAAAAACAAATTTAAGCCATGCTAAGCCTAGCAATCTTTGGTTGTGAACCCAAAAAAAAAAAACCAGAGTGGAGATAGTGATAGCATCAATAATGTAAACAATGTGATGAATCCCATAGAGAAGGACTGGTCAAAGTCAACCAATGTATATTCAAATACCATGAGAAGCCATAGAAAGGGACATACATTATTAATTTCATAGCCCTTTGAATTGGATATGAATTCCCCTATAAATTCATAAACCTTTGCCTTTCATTTCCTCACACCAGCCATAGACTAGCTCAAACAACAAAGCTCTACCCAAACACAAAGCAAAAACAATGTCTTGTACTTCAATTTCTCGTCCATTCTTCTTTACACTCTTCCTTTTATCTTTCACAGCTCAAGCCATTGCCCCTCCTTCCAAAACTTTCAAATACACCAACCAAGGTTGATTTGGGGAATACAACGTCGAGTATCGAGCTGACTACCGTGCTTTGAACATTGCTATGTTCCCCTTCACTCTTTGTTTCTATAACACTACTCCTAATGCGTTCATGTTAGGGTTACGTATGGGTCACAGACGTTCTGAATCCATCATGCGGTGGGTTTGGGACGCCAACCGTAGTAAGCTGGTGCCTGAAAATGCTACACTAACATTCGGTAGTGATGGAAACTTAGTCCTAGCAAACGTCGATGGCAAGGTGGCTTGGCAAACTGGTACAGCCAACAAGGGTGTGGTAGGATTAGACCTACTACCAAATGGCAACTTGGTATTATATGATAGTAAAGGAAAATTTGTTTGGCAAAGTTTTAACCACCCAACTGATACACTTTTGGTGGGCCAGGCCCTAAGATCTGTTGGCCCAAGCAATCTTGTTAGCAGATTGTCTGAGAAGGACCCACTTGATGGGCCTTACAGCTATGTCACGGAGTAGAGGCATTTGGCTATGTACTATATGAGCAAGGATTCAAAAAAGCCATTGCTTTACTACAAATCTGATGAGTTTGGTAATGGAAAAGGCTCTTTGGCAAACCTTGTTTTCTACTGCTCACCCGAGACCGATGAAGGCTATGCTTTTGAGCTAGGGTTTTCATTTGACATGAAGAACTCACCTAGCTCGGGAACATACATCTTGTCTAGGCCCAAATACAATAGCACTTATTCGATGCTTCGCATTGACTTGGATGGCAATCTAAGAATCTATACTTACGATGAACCAGTTGATTGGGGTGCGTGGGAGGTCACATACGTGCTCTTTGACAGAGATGAATGGCGAGAGAGCGAGTGCAAGTTGCCAAGGAGGTGTGGGTCACTTGGAGTGTGCGAAGACAATCAGTGTGTGGCGTGCCCTCGTCCTCAGGGCTTGTTAGGGTGGAGCAAGACTTGTGCACCACCAGTGCTACCACCATGCAAGGGAGGAGCCAATAATGTGGACTATTACAAAGTTGTGGGTGTTGAGCATTTCACAAGTGCATATACAGAAGGAAATGGGCCAATGAAGATGGTTGAGTGTAGAGAAAAGTGTAATAAGGACTGTGAGTGCTTGGGCTTCTTTTACAAAGAAGAGTCTTCAATGTGCTTGCTGGTTCCTGAACTAGGAACTTTGGTAAAAGTGTCTACCCTCTCTCATGTTGGCTACATCAAGATGGCTCACTAGATCTTGATCTTTCATGTTCTGGAAAGATTTGATAGTTTGTGATCAATTGTAATGAATAATAAAAATAAAGATGAGGTTTGGCTTGTTCAAATTCATTCTAATGATTATAATGATAAATAATGAGGCATGGACCCTTTTTTTTTAATAATGAAGTTTCTTGTGGATAGGCTAACTAAAGTTTTTTTTTAATCTTCCTAGTGTATGCAAGTGGAATAGAGAATTCCTAGTTGTAGGGTGGATGACCTGTCTTTAACCGGACCGGAGAGGGAATTAATCGAGATACACGTAATCTGGTTTCGTTAAGCCAAAAACAAAAGAGTGGAATAGGGTATTTGAGTGGGGTGGATGACCTGTCCAAGAGCTCAAAACTTTAGACTTATAAGCACAATGTCACCCTAATCTCTTGTGATGTGCCATTAATTCAATCAATTTTAGCTACGATTGGTGCAACATATACCTAAGTTGGAATAATATTACAATTACTTTACACTGTGTTTAGAGAAAAATGTATCACAAGAGAAATCGGGAGACTAAGAGATACAATACCAAACTCTGTCTTTGACAAGGATTGATGATGACCTTCCATTTAAGAAAGTCAAGGTTGCCAACATAGACAAGGCTGATAGAGATACAAACGATTGAGGGGAGTTACAAAATAGGACGTACATGAATTTATTTCAATTGAGGGATTTCCAATCCTCTTATTTTAGATTTTTGTTGATTTTCCTCAAGTTTAATGCTCAATCATCAAAATTATTTATTCCGGCCCATTCCCCCTCCCCCTCCCCAAAAAAAAAAAAAAATTATTCTAGCCCATTATGTTTTAGTGGGATCGACAAACTTCAAAAACGGTAAGATTATGATCTTGAATTAGGTATTTATGTTTAAGTTCATTGTGTCGTCTGTGTATTGAAAATGGGTACATAAAACTTGTTATATGAGTGGTAAAAACACCCAAAAAAATTAATAATTCAAGTGAATCAGAGCCTGTGACCTCAAAAAAAAAAAAAGAAGTAAATCATACCCTTTAGCAAATTATTTTAATTGTGGTGATTACGAATGAATTGGCTTAAAACTTTCAACACCAACCACTTTGAATATGGGGGGCCTCTACTAGTAGCTAGAGAGGTGCACTAAGAGACAATTGGAGAAGAGTGTGGGGGGCCTTTCACGTGAAATGCCAAGTCTTCTGGTTTAGAAATTAAAGCATTGTAATAAAGTGTGTTTGTCACTCATATATGAAACAAAGCGTCCGGGTTCACCGAAACTACTTTCCATGTCAATGAGTTGGTTTGTGATATAAAAAACAATGAAAGTTAATGGAATGATCACATTACAACACTATTAATACATTGAAGATGTAATATTTGAAGGTGAAAAATGAAAATCTTGAAATCTTTTAGGGTGTAAAATGCAAAAAATCCAAAGTTAAATCCAAAGGTTTTAGGTTTTCATTAATAGCTTGTTTCATAAGCTCCTTGTGTACTACGTACACGGTTTACATCCACATATCATGAACACACCAAGAATCTTCGATCGTCGATGCCACGAACCTTCCTCCTCCAATGGAAATAGAGGAGGAGACCAACTAATAATCTCTCACTTAAAAGTGATCAAGTCCTTCTATGAATTTATCATAGTCTGATTCAATCATGGATGCATCATAGAATGTGGTATGACATCGTTGTACCAAATTTGTACATCATATAGATTGTGTAGAGTCGATTTTGTATCACTTGTAATCAACTTTTTGTTGACTCCTTTGTTACGTGAGTTTAGTGGGTTGCTTCGATTGTGGTCTAAACCTACTAACACAAAATTCAAACTCAATAATTTTATTTTCGATTGAACGAAAATCATGTTAAGAACTATCAATCCAAATCGAAACTTAAGTTATAATTTTTGATGGTATTACTATATTAAGCTAAACTTTAACCCCTCAAATTCGGTATAATTGCATAGGATTGAACTCCATACACGATGATACCATCATGATAAGTCCGATCAGTAGGTCCCATCACTAATTCAAAGGCTACAGATGATTTAATGCATATTTTGATACACATAATTTTATCCTATCAAATAACACTAGTGTTGATTCTCTTCTCATCTAATTCCATATAATATTCCTCAACTAAGACACAAAGCATCACGAAGTGGATATTTTCACTATTATTTTGAATGACTAATCATTTGCCAACCTGCCATGAATGTGACTTTTTTGGTGAGCAAATGGGATGAATAAAACTTATTTAAATTTTTTGATTATTTGATAAAAAAAACATGCTACTTACCCAATGTATGCAATCATCGAAAGCTACAATTCTATATTTTTGTGAACATGCAGTGTGGTGAATAATTACGAACAATAACGCGAGATTTATGTGGTTCGGCAGAAAATTTACTTATGTAAACGGAAGTCATTGTTTCATTATATAAAAATTCCAATAAGGTTACAACGTATTAAGAGACACTAGTCAATAATCCTAATCCGCTTCGTTGTGTTGCGCTCCATTTCACTNATATAAAAATTCCAATAAGGTTACAACGTATTTAGAGACACTAGTCAATAATCCTAATCCGCTTCGTTGTGTTGCGCTCCATTTCACTCCACCCACTGACCCATTATTTTTTGATCTTAGTGAATGAGTCGTCTATTGATATTACAAAGTTTTTAGCAATGCAAACTGTGATTGATATAGGAAAAGAACGGATGAAGGCGATCGCCCCTGATGATGTGTGAACTCGAAACACAAGGATATGCTTGAACCGAAGAGCTCATGACTTAGGAACAGTAGATGGTAAATGAACCCTAAGATAAGATCAATTTTGATGACTGGGCCTGCTGGCTCTGTGATGTGCAACATTAATCAATAAACAGGTGTAAGAGCTGGAAAATAAGTAAGAACAGAAAGTATATTGGTTCACCACCAGCTAAAAAACATGACTAGTCTACTCTGATGAAGTCTCTTACTCCTTTAGAATTTTTTTATTACTTGGAGAAGAAGATAGAGTTACAATTCTCTCGATGCCTTTACTGGGTGAATGCCCTTGTATTTATACACTTAGGTGGGTGGTCCTCACGTCATCATCATTTGGCCTCCTAATTTGTTAGGATTTTGTTGAGGAAATATTGGGTCGTTAAAGGCTATATTTCTTAAGTGTGACATAACTTTCTAGAATATGGTGACATTNTAGAGAAGAAGATAGAGTTACAATTCTCTCGATGTCTTTACTGGGTGAATGCCCTTGTATTTATACACTTAGGTGGGTGGTCCTCACGTCATCATCATATGGCCTCCTAATTTGTTAGGATTTTGTTGAGGAAATATTGGATCGTTAAAGGCTATATTTCTTAAGTGTGACATAACTTTCTAGAATATGGTGACATTGTGGCCTATCTTCAAGTTTGAATACGCTGTGGTCTTGTAGATCTATGAAATATCATGTTGGGAGATCGTTCTGTTTCAGGATGACCTCCTATACTTTTAGCCAACTCACGATTAAAGAAACTTGCTCAGACACCTGACCTGAGTTGGAGTTGTCACTTCTTCTCAGGGTATAGCGATTATGACCTTAGNCCTACTCAGACGCCTGACCTGAGTTGGAGTTGTCACTTCTTCTCAGGGTATAGCGATTATGACCTTAGTACATGCACCTGAGATCATATTGGGCGATTTGGATTCCTTTGGTTGAAGATGTATGAAGAAAACTTAAACATTTTCACCTAAGATTGAGTTTACAGCACTGAAGTCGGGAAACAGACCTAGTCCATTGACTCTTTCCACAAACCAGCTACTGAAGTATTCTTTTATTTATCCATGATGCCATCCTTGGGTATCATCCCACCCCAATTCCCCACACCCTCCAAAGCTTCGAAATATCTTTTATATTTAATACTAATTAATAATTATGAATATCTCAAATTATGTAGTTTTGCTCTCAAACTTCCAAAATTTGAAATCTACTTCATATTTTACCTCTAAATAAAAATAAAAAAAATTAATGTGCTAGCAATATAATATTCAATTTTATCTAAGTTCAACTCAACAAAATAGTGTCTTCAATAATTAAAGTAACCACTAGACTGGTGGGTCCGTGGTTTGAAGTGTCCCGTTTACTATCCTCTTCGACTCCCATGAGATTTGAAAGTAGAATTCGATTCAGGGGAACTCTTAATACTTCTATTGACAGCTTTGTAGTACAGATATTAGGCTATGCCCCGAGTCGACTTTTAGGAACATATGCGATTTTCCACCGTCTAGGCTTCATTGGTGGACTTCCCTCATAGATTTGGGATGCTATATATAGTCACACCCAAGCAGTGGTTCCTGAACACTTTTTTCACATTAAAAAAAAAACTAATGAAAATAGCCTATATGAATCTTGTTCCGTTATGATACTCACAGTGTGATATTTTGTATGAAATGAAAAAAAAAACAAAAACAAAAGAACAAAAGTGATGAAGGGCTCAAACCTTTGTCTCTTGTGATCCATGCTAGACATAGTATAAGCAACAAAAAACGAAGAAAAAGGACCGTTTGGTTTGGTCCATTAAGGCAAGAAGCTCTCCTTTTTAAAACACTTTAATTGGTGACTTCAAGCCTAATACACCCCAAAATTAGGGTCCAACGGAGGAAACACCAAACTTTAAGAGGAAAGCAGGTACACAATAATAACCATTAAAAAAGTAAAATGAAAATGACTAGACAACNAGTAGGGTCCAACGGAGGAAACATCATACTTTAAGAGGAAAGCAGGTACACAATAATAACCATTAAAAAAGTAAAATGAAAATGACTAGACAACCAAAAAATTGAGCAAAAATGTTGAACATTTGACAAGTTTTAGGGCATCTTACAGAGAATTTATGTTTATGGGGGGTCAAAGTTTAAGCACAAAAAACTAAGACTATTTATATTTTATGGATTGAAATTTTCAATCCACAAAGTTATGTCTAATGAAGAAATAATTTTCGAAGCTATTCCATTTTTTTATTTGAACGGACTAGGGAAAGAATAAGTATTAAATTATAATTTTGTTACTTGCTTTAATTTGAATACTTAATTTGGGAATGTATCACATCGTGACCANCGTGCAGAGAATTTATGTTCATGGGGGGTCAAAGTTTAAGCACAAAAAACTAAGACTATTTATATTTTATGGATTGAAATTTTCAATCCACAAAGTTATGTCTAATGAAGAAATAATTTTCGAAGCTATTCCATTTTTTTATTTGAACGGACTAAGGAAAGAATAAGTATTAAATTATAATTTTGTTACTTGCTTTAATTTGAATACTTAATTTGGGAATGTATCACATCGTGACCATTTACTACATATCCAATACTAAATTTTATTGCTAATCTAATGGCCATAGTACATTAGATTCTAATGTTTTCTGACCTAAATCCCAACAATGTAGCAAATAAGGTATTTACATTCTAAAAGTAAAGGGCTCTGTGTGGAAAATTGAATGAAATTAAGAAAATTCAAAGTAAAAGTGTTAGTGTAACAAGGTAATGTTTTACTAAAAGGAATTCAATTGTGACCGAAGCAGTTTATATGTACGGAGGAGGGCAATCAATGAACAACTNTGAATTTTATTGCTAATCTAATGGCCCTAGTATATTAGATTCTAATGTTTTCTGACCTAAATCCCAACAATGTAGCAAATAAGGTATTTACATTCTAAAAGTAAAGGGCTCTGTTTGGAAAATTGAATGAAATTAAGAAAATTCAAAGTAAAAGTGTTAGTGTAACAAGGTAATGTTTTAGTAAAAGGAATTCAATTGTGACCGAAGCAGTTTATATGTACGGAGGAGGGCAATCAATGAACAACTATTTGTTTGCATGCTTAAGATATATACAGGTGATTGACAAAAGTGCAAGGGGGGCATCATGGCATTGGGTCCCCATGAGTCGGTGAAAAATTTACTTATATTTATCAAATTCTTGTAAATTTCATTACGGTGTTTTACCATTTTAGGGCATTTATAAAAAAATATATTGGAACAGATCTAAAAAACCTGGCTAAAAAAAAAAAAAAAAAAAAAAAAAAAAAAA